>MUZC01004416.1:341594-353669 GCA_002072015.1 Radix auricularia | reverse complement strand
GGACCCCCCTCCCCCCCTAGGTGCGTGACGTCATTTATGGACGGCCCCAAAGAACTTAACGTTCAATATTTTCAAATTTCACTTTAATATTTTGTTATGAAATCATCTATAATAATAAATATAATTAAATCACAAAGTTTTATTATAACTTTTCACTTGACCCTATTTTATCCGGTAGGATGTTCAATAAAAGGCTTTGTTGAAAAAATGTTTCTTTCTTTCTTTAGCTACTGGAAAACTAATGCTCGTGATTCGTGCAAAAATCACGTGACAATCTATAATACAAGCCTTTAATAGACCAATAGCACATACTAATTATTGTCTGTTCTTAAATCTATAACTCTTCTGTTTTTAACAAATTAAAGTCACAAAATGAAACATTTTGTTTATTGTGTACACACATTCCAGCTACGTGGGGCGCATCAATCTCCAAGTGACAATGTAACATCTCACCACCTTGAATTAACCAAGTAGTAGCGAAGTAAATAGTTTGCTTGCATCACTAGTTGAAGTGCGTGGGATAAAGCCCACGTTAAGGTCAAAATAAAAACGTTTATGAAAGACTATTGCTAAAACATTCTCCGCTGACCTGGGGGGAGATGGGTGCCGCAAAGTCTACCAAGCCCCTTGAAAGTTCTAATGGAAACATTAGAAGCCTCCACGACCACGAGGTTATGTGGCAAATAATAATAATAATAATAATAATAATAATAATAATAATAATAATACATAAGGCAATCAATTCTAACTTGGAAATACAGCGTAAGATTATTCTAATAACACCCTCAGATAAACATATGGATAAAAAAACTTTCTCATTCCGTACAGAAGAACAAACACAAACACATTTTCGTTCTTCCCTTCTGAAATTCAGGCGTGAAATGGATTGCCTGAGGAAACCAACAGCTTATTAGGAGTAGGATGCAATAATCCTCTCTATAGAAGTAGAGTCTGCAATAGATAAGATAATGTAAGATAAGATACTATATAAAATAAGATTCATTTTAAAATCGATCAACACAAAACTGAGTCTCATTGTTTAAATTTCATATACAAAATTCTCTTGTCTCTACTTTTCGGTTATAAAGAAAAATGTAATCAACATTGCCAACCACTCAGTGAGCTCAAGGGTGAAAGTAATCTAAATAGGACAATCGACCTTTGTTTTGGGTTTTCTACGAAATCAAGTATGCTAATTAATGTACATAGCAAATAGACATTCTATTTCCTGGAAATGTGTTTCCTGTGACGTTGTAAAAGAGTTCATACATTGAAAGATTGATTGTCTTCACGATATTTGTAATAAAGGTAGTCAAAATAAACGCCTTAATTGTTCATGATATTCTCTTTTCAGCGTGTTTTTGTTATTTAAGTTATCCACACCAATACAAGCTAACTAACAAAAACTTCTACGGAGACATTACCTGCAAAAGTATAAATTATAACAACGTTGATATGAGATGCTGTGAGTTGACTACTTTGAAAATTGGGTGATGGGTAGTTAAATATTTGTTTAAAATATGAACAAGGAACAAATCAAAAGAATATTGGTTATTGATTCAAATTCATTCAATTTTGTAAAAATAAAAATATTCTTGTCACCGTATCAAGACATCCTGTTATAACTCAACGATTTTGTTTTACTTCCATTTGACAATATTAAAGTTAGAAACTATTAAAGGCTTTGAAAGTTTCGATAAAATTTTCCTTTCCAGTGAATAACCACTGCAACACAAAAGATATTGACAACACACTTAATATCTTTGTCACTCTAAAGAAAATGTCCCCTTAACCCATGAGAGCACAGAATTTGTAGGTACAGAGAAAAAAAAACCTAAATTGTATTATTACTTCTATACGGCAGCTTGGATTTGACCATGCTCCAGTAGCACACAGATGTACATTTGTCAAACAAAACATGAACAAAACACACACAAAATAATTATTTCATGTGACTGTGACATTGTTATGAATGTCACCAGACAACATTCTTGCACATGAATAAACTGATCTACACAGTCTTGGAAATTAACGGCGCATCTTCGCACTGTATACCGTGTAGGTAGCATCTTTGCACTTTGTACAGTTCGAGTTGCATGTTGGCACTGGGTACCTCGTGGGTTGCGTCAATTTAATTCAGTTCTCCATAATGCCAATGACCTGAATGTCGCACGATATTATTTGATATGTGATTGGTGGAGAGAGATCGCGTGATGAATGGGAGACCAGAATGCTGCTTTCCGAGGCAGTTCAAAGTGTGGAAAGATTGACGAAAGACTTAATTTGTTTCACTGATGTATATAAATATGTAAAAAGAGTATACATAAGTTCAAGTATTGGATTAAAGTTAATTGTGTTACCAGATACTTCAATGTTGTTATTGTATGAGAAGACCGGCTATTAATTAACGCATACAAGTGAGAAAGCGGCCAAAAGACGAAGTTACACTGAATGTGACTAACTTTATAGTGCCTTAACACAATCGGACATTAATAACTTAGACCTAAAAAAAGAACCAACTAGCCACATTGTAAATTTAGTGCACCTCTAATTATAGGCCGGTACGTGACTTTTCGGTGACGCCCATTTTAGCGCGACCGTTTTGGTGCCACCGTTTTGACGCAGGACATTTTGGCGCAGAGTCGTTTTGGTGTAGGACATTTTGGCGCCAATTAAATGTTAATTTTTATAAACTTTTAATAAAGAGAATGCAAAATATATAAATTCAGAAGCATTTCACGAGTTACTAGTCCCATGTTAAATTTTACCTTAAGCAAATGCAAAGTAATCAACTTAATAATAGTTAATGAATCTACGCTGCGATGTAACATTTTCCATGTGACTGGTTTAACAGAATTATAATATGTGATATATTTATGAAACTCTACTTAACTTATGATTTTAGTCTAGAACACTCTTGCACTTTTATAAACGGGGAGCGCACGGTAAATAATGGCTTAGGCCATCTGTGCGCCAAAACGGCGGCGCCAAAACAGTCGCGCCAAAACGCCCTGCTTCACTATAGGCAGATTATACGTGTCACCTAACTCTTACCTGGCATAAATTAAAAAAAATATGTGCAATCATTAATATATTTTCAAGACGCTCTTTCTATGCAGAAGATTATTTTGTCCCACGCTCAACCATTGCGTAATGTTGATAGTGTTTTTTCCTGGTTTGTTTAGGCAATACGCCCTAATTTCAGATGGAAGGGCAATACGCCCTAATTTCAGATGGAAGGGCAATACGCCCTAATTTCAGATGGAAGGGCAATACGCCCTAATTTCAGATGGAAGATAGAGAATGTGTCTTTTTTGCATACACGAAACGATGTGTGTTGTTTTTTTTCGATATCTGATTGCTCTTTTGTTGTTTTGCCACTTAAAAATATTTCTTTGTTCTTTTATTCGCAGGGGATCTAGGTTTAGTTCTTTAACTAGCATTTAACCCCTACAGAAGATGTATATTCTGGTACAGGTCTCACAAAATTAAAGTAGCTTCATAGTTTCATATTCTTGTAATATTTTCAAAAAGTTGCTTTTTATAAAGTATAAATTTCTGTATCATTTTTAAAATTAAATTTTTCACATTAAAGTGCGTTGATACCTTATACATTAGTTATTGCTTCTAAGGGCTTAGCAATTTTAAATCCTATATATTGTATTAACTTGTGGTGTCTAAGCCCTTGCTTGCCGAAAAAACTTGGATCGATTTTTAACCCACTTTCTCGTAAGCTAGCAAGTTGAAATTTTGCGATAAGACTCATGCCGATGTTTAAAATGATGAATAAAAATTTCAAATCGATCAAATGTACTGTAATTGAATAATTGAATTTTAAAATTATTTTTTATTTATCTCATTGTATCATGCTAATTTTTTAGATTGAGTGTCGTGCGTATTATGTTGAACAACCTTTCTTGTCGCGCAATAAGGTGCGGATTATTTTGACAATATTTTTAAAATATATATTCACGATCGGTACGCATTATATACACGTTTTACCAGACATATGTAGAATTTTGTATCGTCGATTTTTTTGCCTGCGAGTTATAATGAACATCCTTATAGTTATGTCTCGTATATCAAGGATTTATAGTCAAAAACTTGTTTTTTTTACGGGTTTTTTAAAAATTAGTTTAGATTAGTTTTTTTCAATGAATTAAATTTTTTCAATTTAAATTATTGTTGTTTTTTGTTGATGTTCTTGACAATTGAAACTTCCTGGTTTTCTATTTTCTGTAATCCATCTTGGCATTGATCTCCATCTTAACGTAAGATGTTTGTATTAAAAAATGTTTTAAATAACAATTGCAAAGTGTGTTTTTAATAAATGCCCCCACAACCCATAACATTGATGCTATAAATTTTAATAACGTCTTAAATGCTTTAAGTGGTTAAAATCTAGTTCATCGTGTGCCACGCGCGAATAGACTGACGTGTTGATAATGTTGAACAGATACAGGAGCAACAAAAAATATCATGTTCAACATAAATCAATTAACTTACTACCCAATGACGTTTGAAACTTAACACTTACTTGCCTGGTGTGGCTATTTCATCGGATCCAGCCCTGAGTTAACCTGTCAAGTGACGGAGAGCTCAGCTGTGACTGGTATGTCTCATGAAGATGAAATGTGACATGGGGGACCTCATTCAAAATGACAAAGATATGGGTTGATTTCTATGGAGAACACTTACCAAGGCGAACGATTACTCATCGAAACTCTCACTAAAAAAGCTAATTCAAATTAATTGTATGAATGCGTGAACTCCTTTAGATAAACAAAAATCTACTACTCTCTCGTTTATGACATAGACAGAATTTATGAAGTAAAGTGACATGTGATATCAGTGAAATAAATTGACATATGACATGTATAATTTGTGAAATGAAAAGACAGGTAACATTAGTGAAATAATGTGACATGTGACATTATTGAAGTAAATGTGTCAAGAAACATTTGTGAATTAAATCACATGCGCATGTTTATGAATTAAAGTGATAAATGACAATTACGAAGTAAAGTAAGAGGAGACATTTGTAAAGTAAAGTGACAGGTGGAAAAACTTATGTTGACTTAATTCTTTAATAGTCCATCAATCAACCATCCCTAATTCATACGATTGAAACAAATTTTAAAAAGTATTTTTTATTTTACTGCGAGAATCTTCCACTCATTCAGAACACGTGCAAAGACTTTATGAGTGTGTACTTCCTTTTAAGTAGGAGGAAACTGTGTTAAACTACATCAAACTCAAATGAAACTATTACGCAGAAGATAACATATACTTTAGATTTGGGTTGAAATTTATAACATTTTAAAACATTCAATTACCACTGGAATTGATTAACCTATTAAATGAAATTGATTTTTTTAAAAAATACTTGATTTTTATTTCAGCTTAACTGAAAACTAAAACTAAAAATTGTAACATTAAAATTCACTGATTAAAAAAAATAATTAGCTACCTTAGTTTCAAGAAACATATTAAACCAACAGAAGTAATGAAAATATCTTTACACCCCCTCACCATCCCCCCTCCCCCCCCCCCACACACACAAACACAATTTTTATTTTTTATTTGCTGGTAGTATTACTAGCATAAGAATAAATACGGAAGAAGGATTTATGGATTCGTATGTGAATGAAGCTGTCTATGTGTATATGTGTTTGTATGCGAATCTTTAAATGAATTTTTCTTTCTTGATTCTGGTTCTTTAGCCTCTCCTGTCATTGTTAAATCCATAAGTAAATCAGTTGTGTGCTTAGAGAGAGGGTTTTTTTTTTATAGTTTCTTTGGACAATGTCAGTTATTTGTATCCCACTAAGCTTAAAAAAAAATCTAAACAACGACATGATAGAACCTTCATTTTAGTTTTGTTTTGTCGTTAAGGGACTATACTCGATACTTCCTTGTTGCTTCAAGTGTTCCACTACAACTCCCCCCCTCCACCCCCACACACACACTTTTACAGTTCTTTATTATTAGAAGATATCAGTTTCACCCTTGTAGAAATTTTTTTCTTTAAGTCCATTGTGTTTTATAAAAATAAAAAAAAGTAGGGCTGCGGAAATTATCGATCAATTTCTTGATTAATCTGTAAAAAAGTTATCGATTAAAATTATTTTAATCGATAAAATTGCGATTAAATTGAAGAGTTCTTTTAAATAATTTTTCCAATTTATCAATAAATTATTTGTGATTAATAATCGTTTGCATTTTTACGTACAAACTTCTCCATTTTTTAAAGAAAGATCTTCTAAGTGTAAACTTTAAAATAAGCTCTTATATTTAAATTTTAAAAAATGTTAATTGCCTGTTTTTGTTACTTCCCTTGAAATTTTCAGTTTAATGAGGTCATACATCTTATTTTTAGCTTAATCAAATTTATCGATTAATTATTCGGTAATTTTTCAAAAGTTTACGATTAAATTTAAATTAATCGATAACTACCCTAAAAAAAAGTTTCTTACTCTAATGGCTCGTTAGCATTGCTGATTCAGTGACTATGTTTTCTGGCTAAAACTGAACTCATTTCTGTTGTTCTTTTCATGGTAGTTTTTAGAAAATCAAATTAGAGTTTGGTTTTGATGCAGACAAGAAAAGATGGTGGCACACTATGAAGACCATGCAATAATTAACCTTTGATAGACGTGTTTTAAAATAGACTTAGATTGAAGACCATGCACAAGTAGACCTTTGAAAGACATGTTTTATAATGAACTAGCCAGACCAAACGGCCCGGACAAAATGCCCCCCAACATAACGGCCCCATTTAAAACGGCCCCAGACAAATATTTTACATTTTTATTCAATTACATTTTTTTTCTTCATTTTATGCTTCTGTCAACTTCTTCACACTTAAAAAGTGGTATAGCTGTAAAAAATTTCTTATAATGTTATGATATTATTTCATTTCAACAAACGACCGTGACTTGGTACCATATCGAGTAAATGCTATTAAATTCTTTATTGTGATGTCACAATTATTGTTTCGTGTGAGCTAGTCCTGATACTAAATCGGGAAGTAAAAATACTAATATAATATTTGATTGTATTTTTATATTATTAGTCCATCTATTAGTCCGTATGGAATTAATCAAATCCACAATTTTACCTGACTGCCAAATTGTTTTCCAATTATGTTTTCACTGTTACTTTGGCTACTTTAACTTCCTCCTTTTTCAAATATCCTGTGTCCTTGTTTGTTTTTTGTTTTTCTTTTCTTTTAATTTTTTAAAATCAAAAATATGTTTTTGTTATAATATTTATGTTAGTAATTATTTAATGTTATTGTGCTGATGAAGGCATTAGCCGAACAATCTAATGTTATTAGTATTGTCATAAATAAAGCTTAAATATATTGTCTTCTTACACAAATAGTTTGTGTACGATGTTTTCTTAGTTTTGTCACGAGGGGGTTTAAAGGAGGTTAGGAGGGGAGTGACATTCGGCCAAAATCGCGTGACGTCATTCATGGACGGCCAAAAAACGTTAAAAGTATAAAAATATAAGCAACGAAATCGCCATCACGTTATGTTTTCATTACGACTGAGTCAACGATGGGCGAAAGAAAAAACTTCTACTATTTCAAGAAATAGAAATGGAAATCAGAAGGATATATTTTAGCAATGTGTGAATGTTTGCTCTGTATCAAATATTAATTACTTTTAAATAATTAAAAGTTCAGAATTTCCTTTGCATTTAATTATGAAACATTATTGCATATCAATCTTGACTCAGTCACGAATGCCATTTGCATTCTGAGCTGTTTACGTTACTAGGCTTAGTATTATGCAATTAAATTTGATGTGCGCACGTGCGCATTCAGTGGAGACCTCATCCCCCCCCCCCCACCAGGGACGCATCCATATACAAAATGACATTTTTCGAAGACCGCCTCCCCCTGCTTGCGTAGGTAATATATTGGTGGCCCCTTAACAAATAATTTGTCTTTCACTTTGAAAAATACTGAAAATTATTTTTACTGAACATTGATATTCTATTGACAATTCTAAATCATTTCAGAAATGAGTCATAACTTCTGAGAAAACGTTAAAGGTACATAACCAATGGATATCACTAAATTAATCTTCGCAAGCTTATGTTGTAAATACACATAAACCTTAACAGGAGCGGCGTTTGAGGGTGGCAACTGGGGCGACTGAACATGTCTCGTCCTGGTTAATTGCCTATACATGTAGAACCAAAGAGTGGATGGTAGAACGTATGCTGGAAACGATTGTAAAGAAACGAAAGAGGTATTTTTAAATACCATAGCATACTGGTTCTTAGCGATCTTTACTAGTACTCTGGCCCCGCTTGGTCATTTGCTGGCACTAGGCCCCGCGCTTACCTAACGTCGCCACTGCCTGTAATAAAAACTTGAATTAATAATATTTAAACGCAATTTTCAACAAAGGATTTCGGACTTTCTTTTAATTCAAGAAAACTCATTCTAGATTCCATTAAAAGTAATTTCATATCAATCATTCTGAAAGTAAACAAAACAATTGCCATCTACTAATTAGTAAAACGAGATTTTTCAAATAATTCTCACTCCAAAATTGTTCTAAATATTATTAGCTATCGTTTGGCATTTGTTTCCTTCAACACGATAGATTTTCGGGAATTGTTTAGCCCGAGCATGTCCTTGGGACCTCCTTAACATAATTGCAAAAGATACGAACCCTCTAACTGATATGGTCCAGGGGTAGTTTCTTGTACAAGCAGGAACAAACAAGACAGACACTTCAAATATATTAACGCAGATTGTTCCATGGGAGAATGCGTTAAAAAACGTTTTAGGTTTTTGGAAAATACTTTGGTAAGGCAAAAATTTAACATGAAGTTCAACCACTTTTAGTGAAAGACTGCTTGGTATGAAAATATAAAGCAAAATATATAAGTTGTGTGCAAAAATATTTATCCATTTTAAAAAAGAAAAAAAAGAAAAAAGCAACATTAAAAAATACAACAAAAAAACCCCCAAAAACATGTCTTTTAAATGCGGCCAATTACGCCGATTGGTTTCGGCAATCATGTTCATATTTCCTTTATATTTAAATTTTAAAAAAAGAATTACTTTTTATTTTGCACTTATTTACTTATTTCACTAATAAATCCCCCCTTAAATCAAATGTTCCATTTAAGCTGAGCGGCTTCGCTGCCGTGCAGTTATCTAACCGACGTCACGCAGAAGTTTAGGATTACCAGGCAGCAAATTTGGTAAAAATATTGCATTAAAAATGCTGTATAACATTTACACGAGATTTTAAAATTTTCTGTACAATGTTCCCATTGATCAAACAAAATTTTATAGAGACTGTTGTTGCTAACCCTATTGCTATCAAATTATAACAACTACCAATTTTTTAAAGTAAAACTGTCGAGAAATGTCAAGTGCCTAAATAATGAAATTCAACATGACACATCAGCTCAGCGATAATTCAATTGAATGGCTTCTAACAATATCTACTCAATTCTCTTTGTGTTAGTCATTGCTACTTTCAAGTTTGGAAACATTTTAGTGTTGATGGGATTCATCCACCATACTCATACGCTCCCCGCTCGTTTCTCACTAGACATGGAAGTAACTCATATTAGAGCACACCTAAAAAAAATCGTATTAAAACAAGGGTTTTACTGTAGTCAACCGCCCGTTTATTTTGTTTACTGTAGTCTACCATCTGGACATATGTTTACTGTAGTCAGCCCTCTGGACCTTATGTCTACTGTAGTCAACCCTCTGAACATTATGTCTAATGTAGTCAACCATCTGAACCTTATGTTTACTGTAGTCAACCATCTAGACCTTATGTTTACTGTAGTCTACTTATGATGACTGTTATCAACCATCTGGACCTTATGTCTACTGTAGTCAACCCTCTGAACATTATGTCTACTGTAGTCAACCATCTGAACCTTATGTTTACTGTAATCAACCATCTGGACCTTATGTTTACTGTAGTCTACCATCTAGATCTTATGTTTACTGTAATCAACCATCTGGACCTTATGTTTACTGTAGTCTACTTATGTTTACTGTAATCAACCATCTGGACCTTATGTTTACTGTAGTCAACCATCTGAACCTTATGTTTACTGTAGTCAACCATCTGAACCTTATGTCTACTGTAGTCAACCATCTAGACCTTATGTTTACTGTAGTCTACCATCTAGACCTTATGTTTACGGTAGTCAACCATCTGGAGCTTATGTTTCCTGTAGTTAGCAATCTAGACATTACGTTTACTGTAATCTACTTATGTTTACTGTAATCAACCATCTGGACCTTATGTTTACTGTAGTCAACCATCTGGACCTTATGTTTACTGTAGTCCACCATCAGGGCCTTATGTTTACTGTAGTTTACCATCTGGACCTTATGTTTACTGCAGTCCACCATCAGGGCCTTATGTTTACTGTAGTTTACCATCTGGACCTTATGTTTACTGTAGTTTACCATCTAGACCTTATGTTTATCGAAGTCAACCATCTGGACCTTATGTTTACTGAAGTCAACCATATAGAACTTATGTTTACTGTAATAGTCCCTATGTACTTTATGTTGACTATAGTAAGCCTTCTGGACCTTACTCTAAATAATTACTAGTACACTGTCTATAAAACCTTGCCCAAATGCAATTTCCGGAACAGCTGTCACCCATAAGTTGTCTGTGAAGGTATAAAAAATTCATCCTTGAAACAATTGGACTTTTATTTTGTTTAATAAATAATTTATTGTTGTTTTTAATGTAATCAAATACTCAATTTTTGCTCGTTCGGTAATCTGGAAAAATTCAAGTAAGCGTTCTTGGTAACGTTACATTACGCTGTTCCTAACATATATTGATGACGTGATAATTTTAGGGGAAATTTACACTTTGTTTGAAATTTCATAATGTAAGGGGGAATGTAAGCCGAAATTCACCCTTTGTTTTAAACTTCCTATATGTAAGGAGAAATTTACCGTTAAATTTTACAAACAGACATAAGGACACGTTCCGCGAAAAGAAATAACTCAACGAAAATGTAAAACAAAAAGATTTATCTCCCTTTCATGTATTGTCTCCCTTTAGTTTTGAATGAAACCAACTGTAAGTTGTAAGGGATCTAGCGTTGATGAAAACGTGGGAACAGAAAGAAACCTTTTAAAGATTATGTCAAAAATGTGTTTTACTTGAAACCGTTGTGTTAAAACACGAATGTAGCATCATAACACATCCTGGTGTTCTATATGATGGAATTATTTGTTCTTCACCTTGTCGAATGTGTCAAGAATTCACTCTTTGTCGTGGGAGATAAGTATTGCTTAATTCACCTTTAAACTATGAATTGATATTTCCGCGAATCAGGTGACACTTTTAAAACCACGTGACCGCTTGTGAAGAGTGAAGAGGACACGTTCACCAACGTAGACTAATTTTTATTTCAAATCAACATACTTTTCTGAATTCTGTGTTGCAGCATATCATGTCCTGATTATGCACAATTTTATAATTCGGACATATAACACTATGCAGCATAATATGAAAACAACTGAATCAGTCACAATGTATATAACAGTGATGCTGTTTGTGTCACTATGTAGCCTATATAACAGTCATGCTGTTTGTGTCACTATGTAGCCAATATAACAGTGATGCTGTTTGTGTCACTATGTAGCCTATATAACAGTGATGCTGTTTGTGTCACTGTGTAGCCTATATAACAGTCATGCTGTTTGTGTCACTATGTAGCCTATATAACAGTCATGCTGTTTGTGTCACTGTGTAGCCTATATAACAGTCATGCTGTTTGTGTCACTATGTAGCCTATATAACAGTCATGCTGTTTGTGTCACTATGTAGCCTATATAACAGTCATGCTGTTTGTGTCACTATGTAGCCTATATAACAGTCATGCTGTTTGTGTCACTATGTAGCCTATATAACAGTCATGCTGTTTGTGTCACTATGTAGCCTATATAACAGTCATGCTGTTTGTGTCACTATGTAGCCTATATAACAGTCATGCTGTTTGTGTCACTATGTAGCCTATATAACAGTCATGCTGTTTGAGTCACTGTGT
>MUZC01004416.1:317147-335564 GCA_002072015.1 Radix auricularia | reverse complement strand
GGGTCACTCCCAGGAATATGTAACCTATGGTATCAGTGTTGTTGGGTCACTCACTTATATTTAAGTATATCTCCTAACAATAATATATGTTTAAATTAAATTACATTTAATACTTAAGTTATCAGCATTTTGAAAACAACCCTAAAATGTGAAGGAAAACAACATAGTTAAAAGGTATTATGAGGTCTTAGGATAGATTAACTTACATTCGCAACATTTAGGATAAAAAGATGATCTCTATGTTTTTATTAATTATAAAATAATAATAATAATAATAATTCTATAACGCTGTATTACTTCTGTATTTTAAAATTAATTTGAAATTTTCATCCCAGTGCCTTAACTTAAGTATGTTATTAACCTTATTTGTATTGCTAAGTTATGTTTTAAAAATAACTTAATGAAAAAAATCAACTGCCTGTTTTATTACTGCCCTTGAAATTTTCAATTTAATGACGGAATACATCTTTATTTTTAACTGTAACAAAATTATCGATTAATTAATCGGTAATTTTTCGAAAGTTAACGAATAAATTTAATTTAATCGATAACAGCCCTAATATATATATAAATATATATATTTAGAAAGTTGACGTCAACCACGCTTAATGCACGGGTTACTTTCCAATAAAAGATATCAGGGGATAACCGTAGACATTTCGTTATTAGGAAACTCACTGCGGAGACTTATCTTAATTTGTATGTGTGTGTGTGTTTATATGTGAGTGATTATCGATTTTACCATTATTTATTACAACATTTACTTTCATAAGTCATGAAAGTACTAACCTGAATACCCACTTTCCCGGGATATCATCAGGAATGAAACACATTCAAATTTTGAGTAATGTTTAAACTGCTTTAAAGGGGCCAGTTATGAAAATTCCCCTCACTATTTTAAGTTTCATATCAACACAATAATACATTAAAATTATTTGTGTTAACATTTATTTCCCTGATTGAAGTCCATTTGGAAAAATGATGCCAAAGTCCCCATAGCCATGCGATCATGCCCCCCAATATAATCCTGTTGATTAAGGCGACCCCATTCTTGATTGAATTTATTAATGAATCGTTTTTAACAGGATATAATTCCAGATTAAGAGAAGCAGAAAACATAGTAAAGAAGATGCCAGAATTAAAATTTTGTCTCATGCTTGTCTTTTGGGAAGAAGCGTTGCAACATTTTCACAGAGTCAGTCAAGCTCTAAAAAATGAGCACGTGAACTTAAATAAGTGTTCTAATTTGAATACGTCACTAGCAGATCACTTGCCTGAATCTAGGAATGAATTCTTTAGTTTTTTTCTGATGTTTATTATATGTACAAAAGTAGTTGGATAATTTCTCCGTGTTATCAAACTACTTGCAGCGCACGAGTATGGACATTGCAATGGCAAAACAATTTATCAATGTTGGAAGAAATAAGTTATTTGAAATGAGAAGTGATAAAGCTTTTGAAATTCTGAAACTTAAGTATATGTCAGTCAATCATTTGTTAACGTAAATCGTCCCAAACTAATTTTTTTAAAAAAAATTTATAGAAAAGAAAATTGCAAAAAAAAAAAAAAAAGTATGGTAGGCGAACCTAGCACAGATGAAAGGGTTGATGATCCAACTACAACCTTAAAATCTGAAACATACATCACTATCTTGGATACATTTGTAACAGAGTTAATGACTATGGAGGCACAGTTATTTATTTATATTGTATTGATCCATCACAAACTTCCGAAATAAAATCGATGTTTATGCAAAATTTACAATCCTGACAATAACCTTGAAAAAACAATCGTTGAATATTATCCCTTCAAAGATTTTTATGCATCGAAAGGTCCATTAGTAATCAGTATTAGTATTTACGGAATGCTCGGTTATTAGTAAAATTTGCGGGCGCCCCCCTGAAATTCACATGGCACCCCACAAAGACAAAGCTAAATCCGCCTCTGCTTTAGATATTACTGTGAAACTAACTCCTATAACGTCTAAAGTGTTCCCTTTAGATATGACTGTGAAACTGACTCCTATAAAGTGTTATCTTTAAATATGACTGTGAAACTGACTCCTATAAAGTGTTACCTTAAGATATGACTGCGAAACTGACTCCTATAAAGTGTTACCTTTAGATATGACTGTGAAACTGACTCCTATAGAGTGTTACCTTTAGATATGACTGTGAAACTGACTCCTATAAAGTGTTACCTTTAGATATGACTGTGAAACTGACTCCTATAAAGTGTCACCTTTAGATATGACTGTGAAACTGACTCCTATAAAGTGTCACCTTTAAATATGACTGTGAAACTGACTCCTATAAAGTGTTACCTTAAGATATGACTGCGAAACTGACTCCTATAAAGTGTTACCTTTAGATATGACTGTGAAACTGACTCCTATAAAGTGTTACCTTTAGATATGACTGTGAAACTGACTCCTATAAAGTGTTACCTTAAGATATGACTGTGAAACTGACTCCTATAAAGTGTTACCTTAAGATATGACTGTGAAACTGACTCCTATAAAGTGTTACCTTTAGATATGACTGTGAAACTGACTCCTATAAAGTGTTATTTTTAGATATGACTGTGAAACTGACTCCTATAAAGTGTTACCTTTAGATATGACTGTGAAACTGACTCCTATAAAGTGTTACCTTTAGATATGACTGTGAAACTGACTCCTATAAAGTGTTACCTTTAGATATGACGTCCAGGACGAATTCTTCGTCGATCGCTGAGTAGGAAATGAAGACATCGTAGTTAAACTTGTCTGTCCTTGTTGCAGTGTATGAAGAGTTCAGTTTGATGTACGCAGCGTAGTAGAGATATCTGATCTTCCAACGGTATCTGGGATACAATAAACAGAGTAGATATAATATATCTGATCGCCCAACAGTGTTATGGAACAATAAGCGTAGAGAAGATAATATATTTGATCGCAAACAGCTGCCTGGGATTTTCCCAACCATTTTAACCGGAGGTCTCCAAACTCTACACCTAAGAGATGAATGTGTTGTGATCACCAGTGGCGTCGCTAGGGGGTGTGGTGGGGGCTGGCCGCCCCTGGTGACACCATCAGGGCGGTGACAACATACTGTAAAATTATATATGTTCCCGTTATTTGGCACTGGAAAACTCGAAGGAGTTCTATGGGTTAAATCGTGAGGGGGTGACACCATGAGCTACCGCACCGGGTTACACCAACCCTAGTGACGCCTCTGGTGATCACCGAGTGCCATGATTGTTTTCAAGGAAGATGTCAACAGGACAGGTGAGAGAATGCAGTCCTGGCGGACTCAAATCGTTCAATCCTGAATAAGTCGACAGCACAGCCTTTAAATAGGACTGCACTGCTTGCCTGATTGTAGAGTTCTTCAATCACCTCTATCAGGCACCTAATACCTTTATCTACATATATATACACACATCTATATACACCCATATACTTAATAACCTGTGCAGAGGCTAAAGTGTTTAGTGCGATAGAATGAAATAATTGGGGAAAATGTTTGGTAAAAAGTTTGAATTACTGATTTGTGAAGAATTGAATGTTGCGTAACTTATAAAAATAAATGGACAGTAAGAATAATAAACGAATCGTGATTCTTACAGCTAAAGCCAATGTCTGATACAATTTTGAAGGGTTTCCCCACAGCCTTAATTTTTGTAGTGGTATTTTATTTCCTCGTGTAGCCATAGAGGCCTGTGAGTGCACGTTGAATGTAGGTTGAGAACTATTGTTGTGATGGCCACTTCTTCAAGGGCCTGGAAACGTTGCTAATTATTAATTCTGGCTATGTAATAATGTGCAGTTAATAAATGACGTCACGCACCTGGGGGAGGGGCCCACACACTTGTGACGTTATGGGACATGGGGGAGGGGGTGTTTAAGATCTGTGACGTCAATTCAAAACGGGCACATTTAGATTCCACCTAAATATTCGACGGCTTACAGAATATTTAATTACATTTTAAATGGCTTTTACACTTGTTACGATATTAGAGAGCAGCCTTACGCTAAATACATACGTAAACTAAAATAAAATACTTTGGTGGTGGGGGGGGAGGAGTTTTGTGACGTCATATTTGAACTAATTTTTTTTGACGTCTTGTGACGAGCCGGGATGATTAGAAATCGTCAAAAAAGAGTGACGTCATTTATGGACAGCTTTGGGAGACGTCTAATTACTCCAAGAAATAAATTGAGGTGTAAATAAAGAGACAATAAATTGAGGTGTAAATAGTAAATAAAGAAACAATAAAAGTTTTACGGGAGCATCAAAATATATTTTTCCTTTGGTGAAGTTAAGTTTTCTGTTATTCTTTTAATAACAGCAACAAACGTAAGTGCCGTACGTTGCATCGTTTCATTTAAATATAAATTCTCAAGGACAAACCTAACTTAAATATTGATATGATGTTTTAAGAAAAAAACTCTCACTTACTCATTACAAGCTACGCTAGACATTCCAATCGTCCTTAGAGAGAGCTCAATTAAATCCTGCTTGTCTGCACTTCTGCTAGGCTGATCCCTTTACAGTCGTATGACTCTCTCCTACAGGGCCTTCTAAATGGGTATTGACATCGTCACTAAGGGCCCATCTGTCTAGTCATGACATCTTTCCTACAGGGCCTTCTATATGGGTATTGACATCGTCACTAAGGGTCCCTCTGTCTAGTCATGACATCTTTCCTACAGGGCCTTCTATATGGGTATTGACATCGTCACTAAGGGCCCATCTGTCTAGTCATGACATCTTCCCACAGGTCCTTGACTTCGTCATTACAGGTCCCTCTTTTCGGAGCTTTCATTATATTCTTTGGCAACATTTAATCAGTTCTTCAATGGTTTCTTCAAATCATATTGTAATAATCACGTGGTGTCATAATCACGTGGTACACTCTACATTCACAAAGCCTTCATCTAAGCATGTTTGGTGGTAGTTAGTAAGGTTGTGGGGTTAGTGTTCTTTAATGTATCGGTGCGGTCACACCAGTCTCACTCTGTTCAACTCTTTTATACTTTACGCTGTGCTTACCTTTCCTTTCCTGACTTCATCTACACTAATGTCTGTCAGAGAAACATCATAGGGTAATGGGGTTTTCCCGATTTATAAACGTTTATACTTGACTTTGGTGCGATGCGCGTTGTATTCAACAAGATGACGTAATATAGTGTACGTGACATAAGGACGGATGGCAGTGGATAGGCAGTTAGAGATTTGATGTTGTGGCGTGCGGAAAAGACTTGTGTTTTCGTCTTAAAATTATGAACGTTATGAAGTTGTTGGAGTTACTTTGAGTTATACCCTGTCCTTGTTCTCACTAGCCTGTCCTTGTGGTCATTAGCCTGTCCTTGTGGTCATTAGCATGTCCTTGTGGTCACTAGCCTGTCCTTGTGGTCACTAGCCTGTCCTTGTGGTCACTAGCCTGTCCTTGTGGTCACTAGCCTGTCCTTTTGGTCATTAGCCTGTCCTTGTGGTCATTAGCATGTCCTTGTGGTCACTAGCCTGTCCTTGTGGTCACTAGCCTGTCCTTGTGGTCACTAGCCTGTCCTTTTGGTCAATAGCATTTCCTTTTGGTCATTAGCATATCCTTGTGATTATTTGCATTTCCTTGTGGTCATTAGCCTGTCCTTGTGGTCATTAGCCTGTCCTTGTGGTCATTAGCCTGTCATTGTGGTCACTAGACTGTCCTTGTGGTCATTAGACTGTCCTTGTGGTCATTAGACTGTCCTTGTGGTCATTAGCCTGTCCTTGTGGTCACTAGCCTGTCCTTGTGATCACTAGCCTGTCCTTGTGGTCACTAGCCTGTCCTTGTGGTCATTAGTTTGTCATTGTGGTCATTAGCCTGTCCTTGTGGTCACTAGCCTGTCCTTGTGGTCATTAGCCTGTCCTTGTGGTCATTAGACTGTCCTTGTGGTCATTAGCCTGTCATTGTGGTCACTAGACTGTCCTTGTGGTCATTAGCCTGTCCTTGTGGTAATTAGCCTGTCCTTCTGGTCATTAGCCTGTCCTTGTGGTCATTACTTTGTCCTTGTGGTCATTAGCCTGTCCTTGTGGTCATTAGCCTGTCCTTGTCGTCATTAGCTTGTCTTTGTGGTCATTAGCCTGTCCTTGTGGTCACTAACCAGTCCTTGTGGACATTACAATTACCCACACATCGACATTACAGTGTCATCTGTTAATATTTGTTTCGTGTCACGTCTCCAAGAATAGCGCAAAACACAAGTAAGCTCTAAGTACCTACAAACGTCACCGGAAAAACAGCAACAAAAACAACTTCCCCCCAGTCGTGTGTGTGTGTGTGTGTGTGCAGCCATGCAAACAACCGTGACACACATGCCTTCAACTACCCATACATTTTGGACTTAAAGAGAATGTCACATGTTGGGAATACCGGCGGAAATTAAATTTTAAAATTGTTTCAGTTTGAATATGATGCAAAGTAAACTGAAACCTTGCCTTAAACGAAACAGCGTCACGTGTATTACCTGTAAATACATGATACTTATATAAATCTAACCGGTAAATAGTGTCTTTTTTTAAACAAGCTACGCTCGCCCTTACGTTGTATTTATTCTTGAAAGCGTTGTGTTTTTCCCGTCAAGAAATTTCTTTTTTTCTTTTTTTTTCTGGCACGTCTCACATGTACACATTGTAAATTTTGCATTTAATTTTATCGCACCTTCAATAGAGCATTTACAGATAGTACTGACTGTATATTAAATAATAAACTTTTTACCGGTTCGTCATGCCAGCCATAACAAATTTTAACTACCTATTGAGTATGCCAGTCTTTACTGGAGGAGGTTAGAGATTGTGCAAACTGTTCATTAAATATTCGCATTTTTACCGGTGTTATGCCAGCCATAACATATCATTAACTACCTATTGAATATGTCAGTCATAATTTATCACTCAATACCAGAAGACTACGGCAAACTTACACCTGACGTCTTACCTGTGGACTATGCAAGCCATTGATTTTAACTTCTCGCCTGTGACCTTTGACGGGTATAAGTTATAACTTTGTTGACTAGATTCTATTGTTAGCCCGCTATAAATGAACACTCCTGGCCAGTCTACTAACGCACTCATGTCATTTGTAGATATGTGCCAGGCATAACTTAAAACTTCTCACCTGTAGCTTATACCAGCCATAACATAAAACTTCTCACCTGTAGCTTATACCTGCCATTTTGTAAAACTTATCACATGTGGACCATGCCACCCATAATTTTAAACTTATTATCACCTGTGCACTATGCCAGGTTTACTAAAAATTACTCACCTGTAGACTATACCTGCCATAAATTAAATCTTTTAAATCTGTAGACTATGCCAGCAATAACTTTAAAATTCTCACATGTGGACCAACCCAGCCATAAATTTAACATGTTCACCTGTAGACTATGCATGCGATAAGTTTAAAATTCTCACCTGTAGACTATTCCAGCAAAAACGAAGCCGAGGGAGCAAAGCGTGGCGAACAGCACCCCCAAAAACACCGTGTAGTTCTTTGCGCAGCTACGGTTCAGCACCGCCAGAGTCTCCGCATACGAGTCGGTGATGATCTTAAATGAATCGTCCGGGTATTTACACAGGTAGTTGGTGAACGTCACGTCGAACGCCCTAGAGCTGACCATCCACGTCAGGAAATCCAAATTGTTGCAGTCGCAGCGCAAAGGGTTGGACGACAGGTCCACCGTGATGTTGTGGGTTGCGTTGGCGCACAGTTGGTCGATGTGGCGGCACACGTGCAGGGGGAGGTAGCTGATCTGGGAGTGGCTGAAGTTGATGAGTCTGAGGTTCTGCATATGGCTGATGTCGATGTCGAAGTACCACATGCTGTTGGAGCCCATGTTCAAATACTCCAACTTGTTGAGGCGACTGAATATCTCCCCCGGGACGATAGTCAGGCCATTGAAGGAAAGGTCCAGCGTGACCAAATTCCGCAGGTCGTGGAGTATGTCCGAATGGTTCTTGAACCTCGAGATAAAAGTCCCCAGGTTATTGTTCCCCAGCATGAGGTGCCTGAGGCCCACCAGGTCTTTGAAAAAGGCCCCGTGTATCCTGGCCACGGAGCAGTGCCTCAGGTCGAGGTACTGAAGCTCTTCAAGCCCTTGCACGGGACCTAGCAGGGCGGGGAAGTAGTTGCTGCTCAATCTTAAACTCTCTAAGGCACGTGTCTCCACCTTCATTCCAGATAGTACATACTTGAGGCCCCCAATGCTCATTTCAGTTGTTTTCAGCTTCGGAGGAAGCCTCAGGTGCAGCGTATCATTTTTTTTCTTTTTACCTACATTCAAGCCGTCTTCAAAGTTAAGGCTGGAAGTCTCATCAACTAAATACGAAGGGATTTCATTATTGTTGGGCAAATGGGGAACATTGTATCCCCCATTCAGCTTCAACACCCTGAGGTTTTTAAGGTGTTGTAAGTCGTTGATGTACCCTCCGTAGATGAACCTGTTGATTCCCAAATCCACGTAGCTCAGGTTCTCGGGGGCAAACTTCAAAACTCCGACATCGAAGACCTCTAAGCTGTTTCCCATTGCTTCCAGGTGTTCCAACTTGATTGGCAGTCGTAGAATTACTTCTTTTGATACGTCCACGGACGGAGAATGATACGAGTTGATGTAGTTTATTTTCAGCGTGGTGATGTTTGAGTATCTCAGGCAGGCAAGACTCATCGTAGCGTTGCGCACTCCGAGCAGGTAATTGTAGCTCAGATCAAGGTGTTGAAGATTTTGAAGGGGACGAAATGCTCCGTCCTCAATCTGTCTAATGTTACATGTGCCTATGTTTAAGTAAGTTAGCTGGGATAAATTCTCGAAGGTTCTATTACTCAAGAAGTTAAAACTACAAAGACCCTGTCTGTACCCCTCTAGGGTTAAGCGGCGAAGCGAAGTCATATTTCGGAAACCCGGTCCAAAGCAGTTTCTCTTGTAGAATCCATCCATGTAAAGATCCTCCAAATGTTTCAACACCCCTAGTAATTTTTCGGGCTTGAAAACTCTGAAAAGCTTTTTGTTTCTTCCCAATTGTAGAGTTTTTAACGAGGGGGTGTTTCTGAATATGGCTGATGGATCCGAAAACCCCAGCGGCAGAGTAATATTGTTGTTTTCTAAGCTCAAATTCTGAAGCTGAGACAAGTTCTTAAACGCATCGATGGAGATATCCTCAACATGATTATGAGATATGTTCAAGTACTTTAACATAGTGTAATTGCAGAAGGAGCAGTTGGGCAAGAACGTTATATTATTGTAGGACAGGTTTAGATCCTCTATTAATGGGGGTAAGTTGGACGGCACTTGATGAAAATTTCGGCCGGAGCAGTCGCAAGATTTCTTTTTGCACTCACAATCCGTGAAAGATAGTGAATTACCGTAGGTTTCCTTTTCGGACATCAAGTAAAGTTGTCTGCGAGTAGCAGACGATAACTCCACTCGTCCATTTATCAGTTCATTAATATCTTCATCGTCTAATTCGCCATCATCATCATCATCATCATCGTCATAGTCATCGTTTAAATATTTTTCTTCGATTGAAGCCCTTTCCCCGTCCTCGTAAGATGCCGAAAGGTCAATGCCTTGCTTAGTTGAGGTTTCTTTGAGGTTATTATATTTTCCTGGCGGCGCTTCCGTGACGCTAACAGCTGTAATGATTGCTGCTGCGAGTAAATAGTACGTGCAATACCGCATCGTATCTATATGCTGGTCACTCTCTGTGACATCTGTGCAGTGCTATCTAGTTGTTTTTGGGTCACTCCCAGGAGTCTGTAACCTATGGTATCAGTGTTTTTGTGTCACGCACAGGCGAATTTGTGCTATGCTATCTGGCTGTTGTTGTGTCACTCACGGTCGGATGTGTGCTATGCTATCTGGCTGTTGTGGTGTCACTCACGGTCGGATGTGTGCTATGCTATATTGCTGTTGTTGGGTCACTCACGGTCGGATGTGTGCTATGCTATCTGGCTGTTTTTGTGTCACTCACGGTCGGATGTGTGCTATGCTATATTGCTGTTGTTGGGTCACTCACGGTCGGATGTGTGCTATGCTATCTGGCTGTTGTTGGGTCACTCCCAGGAATATGTAACCTATGGTATCAGTGTTGTTGGGTCACTCATTGAAGAATTAGTGCAATGGTATCTTCTAGTTCCCTAGAAAAATAAATTTTTATGTTTAATATTTAAATTCAGTTTGTTTTGAATTCATTTAGAAGCGACACATGTATTTATCAAGGGTGTTAGATTAAACTAGTCGACCGCGTCGTAGCATATGCCGCTGATGATTTAAGGACGGGTGAAGACTTCCTGAAAACACAGTTGTCCCAAATGGGACAGGTTTGGGTAAATGACTGCGAGTGAATGAAAAAAGGAACTCTGTGGAGAGCAACATACAATTGTCCATGAATGAAAACAGTTTTTTGAAGATACAGACATATCTTTTTGAAAGTTTGGCCCTGTTAGAAAAGTAAATCAGCCGGAATCGAAGAAAAAAAATGAAAGGGCAACGACGATCAGACGACTGAAATAGATACCAAAGCGACTGAGAACACAGGAGAGATGAGATACACACTGCTGCGGGTACACTCAGTCGCGCATGCCTGGATAGCGAGGGAGGGCGCCTAAGTATTCATTTTATGAAAGTTATTGTTGAGGAGACTGTTTGACTACTTTTATGTCCCTGAGCACAACGGAGAGCACGAAGTTATTATGCCAATGTCGAGCAACAAAGCTTACAGCTGTGTTGCGAAGTCATGTTAGAAAAGAAAGTGGGAAATGAACGGGCACAAACACACATATTTTTAAAATTTTAAAAAATTAATGTCTTAGCTGGGGCTTGAACTTACGAACTTCTGCATGTTAGGCAAATGTAATAACCATTTCACTACGAAATACATGCTATTCTGTTGTTCCGAAAGAACAAAGTAATTGACCTCATTGACCCACACCCTCTGCACTACCTTTTCTAGCCAGCTGATTGGTCGGTGGGGTTAGACAGCTTGGTATCCGGCACGGTTGAACCAGTAGGAGAATTATACATATAGATATATTTTGAATAGCATATGTGTTAACATGTAAGAAAATATGCAACGGCTTGCATATTAATGGAGCATAAACGGAAAAAAATGTCACAAGGGTGGGCGTACAGTTTTTAAAAAAAGGATCTTCATTCATCAGAATATAAACATGTTCGTAAACCGAGGCCACATTTCACGGTTCAGTTCAAATTTTCGTCTCTCTCTACAATGTATGACATGCTGTTTGACAGGCTGTTTGTTTGACAGGCTGTTTGTTTGACCGGCTGATTGAAAGGCTGTTTGACAGGTTGCATGACAGGCTG
This sequence comes from Radix auricularia, assembly GCA_002072015.1. Taxonomy (NCBI): domain Eukaryota; kingdom Metazoa; phylum Mollusca; class Gastropoda; family Lymnaeidae; genus Radix; species Radix auricularia. The sequence continues at coordinate 324,220 of MUZC01004416.1, read as the reverse complement.
TTTGACAGGCTGTTTGACAGGTTGCATGACAGGCTGCTTGACAGGCTGTTTGTTTGACAGGCTGTTTGACAGGCTGTTTGTTTGACAGGCTTTTTGACAGGTTGCATGACAGGCTGTTTGACAGGCTGCTTGACAGGCTTTATGACGATCTCCAATATCTATAAAAACAATTTTCTTATGAGCTGCTCATCATCATATACACACCAACTCTGTACAAACAGAAGTAACTAACTGTCAAGACCGACCGAATTCGTTCTTTTAAAAAAGTATGTCACTGACCAGATTAAGTCAAATGATGACAAGACAGATTAAGTTTCGTGTTGATCTGGCGCATATCTTTACAAAGTAGCCATTCTGTCGATAAACGTCAGCGATTCGGACATTGCCTCGTCCAGCACCGCTAGAGATCTCAACTTCTACACCGGCAGTAAACTGTCAATGGGTCCCTGCATACGGTTGACTATCAAGGTCTTGTTTATGTCAGTTACCTGCTCTAGATCACTTGCGGTCTCGGCTAATAAGAGAAAAAAGTTGCCGCAGCGTCTCTTTGATATAGTGGAGACACGATTACTGCGTCAGGTGTCCGTGGGGATATAGTCTCGGCTGCATAAACTCCAGAAGGTTTTCCCAACACTGCAGCGTACATTATGTAGCGGATTAAGAATTCAGACCACTAACAAAGTGACACAAGGATCCCCCCCCCCAGTCTTCCATTAGCGGATAAAACACTCAACCTTTTCTATCATGCTGCTGCATAGATTGATCGGCACTGCATTAATTGAAAGATCTGACTTTAAAACATGTAGCTCTATAAGAGCTGTGATCATCTGAACAGATTCGTCTCCAAGCTTCCAGATTTGATTGACATACACAGAAGAAGCCCCTTGAAAAAACTGCACCAAAGTTATGGAACTATGTTCAAAAAATCAAATTTAAATAGTGACGACAAAGAAGATTTTAAAAAAACCAAAGGGCCTTTTCTTTTACCTTAGCTACATTTTGAAGAAGCGCCGAGAGCATATTGGAATAGCGTGAACAGTTAGCGTTATAAACTAAGCCATCGTCCTCATAAGCCCTGCTGACTTTGACCTCACACAAGGATATCGCTACCAGTGCTACTAAATATAATTTAAAACGATAAACTGAGCATCTGAGAGGTGAAACTGTTTTTCCTTAGGTCAAGGCCAACAATCGAAATGTCAGTACTGCGGGTAATAACCTTTCTAGCATGAATCTTCGAACAAAACACCTTATTATACTTTTAACCGGGGCCGGTCTTGGGCCACTACAACCTATGCGGCCGCGTTAAGCTTGCGCCTTCAAAGACCCCACCTATCTTAATTGTCACTGATTATTCTGATTTATTTCTTTATCCCTACCCAAACTGGGCGCCGCGCAATCCGCTCCTCATACTAAGCCGCATAGGGCCCTGCAATAGCTGAGGCCGGCTATGGTATTAACTAATTTTATTTTCTAGAAAATATTTTATAAAACTGCTCATTTGTTGTACTCAAGAGTATTATAATTGACATTATTTATTTATTAAATAGAGGCATCAAAAATAACCTTTTGTATTAATTATAAACATCAAAGCTAACTTATGTGCATCTTTAACTTACCCTAAGCAATATCACAAATAAAAAATTTTCATCAACAGTCTTATTTATGTCTAAAATTTAATGAAAGTCGAATTTAACCAAAAATGAGAGCTAGACTTTGGGCTTCCGTCATTTCTTAACCTTGATGAAAACGATATAACAACGATTTAATTACAAAGTATCTGAAATTTCATAAGAGCAACATGGCCTACCTATATAATACTTAATGTCGGCTTGACCTCTGCTAGAGACGATGAAACAACGCCTTTCTCCAACTTGTTGTTAGCCTAGTCACAACACCGTATATCCGTCATGAATGAATGTCCCAGCGTTGAGCTACGGGGACTGTGAATAGGACAGGTACTCTGTAGGACAGGTACTCTGTAGGACAGGTACTCTGTAGGACAGGTACTCTGTAGGACAGGTACTCTGTAGGACATGTACTCTGTAGGACAGGTACTCTGTAGGACAGGTACTCTGTAGGACAGGTACTCTGTAGGACAGGTACTCTGTAGGACAGGTACCCTGTAGGACAGGTACTCTGTAGGACAGGTACTCTGTAGGACAGGTACTCTGTAGGACAGGTACTCCGTAGGACAGGTACTCTGTAGGACAGGTACTCCGTTTTAAAACTCAAAGGACGTCTGTGTGTTTCGGACGTTAGCTTCTGAATTGTGTTACCTGTAAACAATCCTCGGTTTCCGCAGCCTGAGATAACTTCTAAGTGGGGCAGGGGTGGGGGGACTTCTCCATTTTTACTCGGAGCGTTTCTGGACTTATTTACTTCCGGGTTTAAAATATTGTGTAGATTGGAACCTTTTATCCCCAGCAATCTATTAGGCTGCTATTTAAAACTTAATCAGTAAATATGGTTCCAAAGTTCGTTGGTATCCAGAACACTTTTTTAAAAAAAAATATTTTTTTTTTTGGGGGGGGGGGGGATTATTTCGGGAGGGGTGGGAAAGGTAGTCATTCGCTCTATTTTATATTGAGTTAATGTGTTTTGTTAAGGCTCTAATTTGAATTGATTAATAAGTGTTGGAATGGTCCAATTTAAGTTAAATAATGTGTGTTGGGATTGATATAATTCATATTCAGTTAATGTGTGCTGAGAATGCTCTAATTTATATTCGGTTAATGTTCATCGGGATTGCTCTAATTTATATTGACTTAATATGTGTTTGGAATTCTCTAATTTATATTGCGAAATGTGTGTAGAGGTTAAATATCTAAGGCCGACATAAAGTGTTACAAGCTCGTGGGCACCCTTTCCTACAAAACATAAATACTGAAGCAGACATAGTCAGACCACCCCCTATCCCCCNCCCCCCCCAAACACCCAAACATCAATCCTGAACAACGTTTCCTCGGCCATTTTCTCAACATTTAAGAATAGTATTCAAATAAAACTTAATTTTGTAAAAATGCTCAATTTTCCGTAAACTAACTCAGTCTGTGTAACATTAGAACAAAGTACAATATGTACCACACTCTGTGTAACATTAGAACAAAGTACAATATGTACCCACTCTGTGTAACATTAGAACAAAGTACAATATGTACCCACTCTGTGTAACATTAGAACAAAGTACAATATGTACCGCACTCTGTGTAACATTAGAACAAAGTACAACAAGTACCCACTCTGTGTAACATTAGAACAAAGTACAATATGTACCCACTCTGTGTAACATTAGAACAAAGTACAACAAGTACCCACTCTGTGTAACATTAGAACAAAGTACAACAAGTACCCACTCTGTGTAACATTAGAACAAAGTACAATACGTACCCACTCTGTGTAACATTAGAACAAAGTACAATATGTACCGCACTCAGTTAGTGTAACATTAGAAATTACAACCTGTATCGTACTCTGTGTAACATTAGAAAACCACCTTATCTCGTGACACGCTTCAGTGTGTGTGGGGCCGGGGGGCGGGGGATTGATTCCTCGAAGATTAGAACGTTTTTTTCTTCAATTGGTCTCAACACAGTGGGTTAGTGTATGACATTACGACATACAAATCGTTGATAATTGTGGTTATCATGCTCCGCTACTTGGGGGAAAGAAAGAAGTTATTGATAGTTTTAACACAGCTTGGTTTTAAAAAAACAATCACTTGCTTCACCTTAAATGATTCCTTCTCAGTTAGCTCTTCAAGTACAAGAGATACTTATTAACACTACAGCTAATAGAGGTCCTTCTTCAATAACACAACTACTAGAAGTCCTTTTAACAATAAAACTACTAGAAGTCTTTTTATACACAATATCTACTAAAAGTCCTCCTAACACTATAACTACCAGATGTTCTTCTCAACAAAACTAATATTATAGGTGGAAATCAACAACACGATTGAGGAACCAACCAACCTAGGTAGGGACTTGCTGAACTTGGTAGGGGAAGTTGCTACAAGCCGAGACTTACTGAACTCGGTAGGGGGAGTCGGAACAAGCAGAGACTTACTGAAATTTGTAGGGGGAGTTGCTACAAGCCAAGACTTACTGAACTTGGTAGGGGGAGTTGCTACAAGCCAAGACTTACTGAACTTGGTATGGGTGAGTTGCTACAAGCCAAGACTTACTGAACTTGGTATGGGGGAGTTGCTACACCCGAGACTTACTGAAATTGGTAGGGGTGAGTTGCTACAAGCCGAGGCTTACTGAACTTGGTTGGGGGAGTTGCTACAAGCAGAGACTTACTGAACTTGGTTGGGGGAGTTGCTACAAGCAGAGACTTACTGAACTTGGTATGGGGGAGTTGCTACAAGCAGAGACTTACTGAACTTGGTGTGGGGGAGTCGTAACAAACAGAGACTTACTGAACTTGGTGTGGGGGAGTCGGAACAAGCAGAGACTTACTGAACTTGGTATGGGGGTGTTGCTACAAGCAGAGACTTACTGAACTTGGTATAGGGGAGTCGGAACAAGCAGAGACTTACTGAACTTGGTTGGGGGAGTCGGAACAAGCCGAGACTTACTGAACTTGGTGTGGGGGAGTCGGAACAAGCCGAGACTTACTGAACTTGGTATGGGGGAGTTGCTACAAGCAGAGACTTACTGAACTTGGTATGGGGGAGTTGCTACAAGCAGAGACTTACTGAACTTGGTATAGGGGAGTTGGAACAAGCAGAGACTTACTGAACTTGGTATGGGGGAGTCGGAACAAGCCGAGACTTACTGAACTTGGTATGGGGGAGTTGGAACAAGCCGAGACTTACTGAACTTGGTATAGGGGAGTCGGAACAAGCCGAGACTTACTGAACTTGGTATGGGGGAGTTGCTACAAGCAGAGACTTACTGAACTTGGTGTGGGGGAGTCGGAACAAGCAGAGACTTACTGAACTTGGTATGGTTTATTTGTGTATTGTATGTCCGTTGAAAAAGGCTCTTTGCCGAAACGTTCGCTGTTTTGTTACGTCCTGTCGACTAACCTTTACCTTGTTTACTTATTTTCCATTTAATTTTTTATAAGCCTGACTGCCGTCTCACCCCTCATTTTTGTTTACTGTAATTAGCATTAGTTCACAAATAAAGCTTAAATTTATTGTCTTCTTATACAAATAGTTTGTGTAATTATTTTTTTTTTAGTTTAAAAGCTTTATGCAGACCCCAATCGGTATGATAGCCGAAAGGTTTTGGTTTCTTTAAAAAAAAACTCAGAGGCGTCACTAACGTTGGCAGAGGCGTCACTAGGGTTGGTGTCACCTGGGGCGGTAGCTCATGGTGTTACCCGGGGCGGTGGCTTTTGGTGTCACCCCCTCACGATTTAACCCATAGAACTCCTCCGAGTTTTCCAGTGCCAAATAACGGGAATATATAGAATTTTACCGTCTGGTGTCAGCCCCCTGATGGTGTCACCCGGGGCGGCACGCCCCCACTTCAACACCTAGCGACGCCACTGAGCGTTGGTTACACCCAGTGCGGAAGCTCATGGTGTAATCCCCTCAAGTCCTACCCCATAGACCTCCTCTGAGTCTAATAGAGCCAAATAACGGGATCATAAAGAATTTTAAATTTTGTTTCACCTGTTGTGATAATGTCGCCACGTGGGGTCCGCATCCCTGCACCCCCTAGAGACGCCTTTGTTAAAACTGAGCACAAACCTCATTTTACTAACGTGGTGAACTTTACCAAATCTTTCTCTACGTTCACTGTTAAATTTCGTTTCCTTATTTTGTTCCATAATCTAATTACTAATTTGTTTAAAATATGTATTTAATCGGTGATATGAATACTTGATATTATGAAGGTATTTTGTTTTATTTACAGAAATAGTCATTTGACATGTGTAGAAAATCATTACATTTTCAGGGATATATGAAATCATTTTATAAAAATCTGAGCCTGTCACAGAGGCGTCGCAAGTGTTGGTGTCCCCCAGTGCAGTAGTTTATGGTGTCACTTCCTCACGACTTGCGCCATGGACCTCCTCTGGGTCTCGCAGAGACAAATAACGGAAACAGAAAATTTTACGTTTTGATGTCACCTGTTGTAATTGTGTGTAACGGTGAGATCCGCATCCCCCGCACCCTCCTAGTGACACATCTGCTTGTCACAGAATGGGTTTGGTTGTCATTGTAGAAAAAAAGATGTTCAAGGTAAATGGGACATGTAATATGGTGATAGGATATCCTCGACCACCTTCGCCATCAATTAATTTTCTCTGGTTGGGACACGGCCCAGATAATATTTAGACTCAAAATGCGAGTGGAGGGATTTAAAAGAATTCTGAACTTGCACTTTGTTAAAATAGATCATCCCCTTAATTTTATTTTTAAATCATAGCCTCCCTGTGGTGCTAAATTTAGCCGTAAAGCTTTTCCCAAGGGGATCTACCTTTAGAAAAAAAACATATAACTATTTTAGATGAAATTCACACATTCGTACCTGCACTTGCGGTGCTTGAAGCATTCAAGCATAAGTTTAAATTAAAAAATACGACTGTTGGGGTGTATAAAAATAAATTGTTTCCCAACGAGGTCATTGGATTTCGTGCTTCTAATTCGATGCAACGTGTGACCTGAAATATGTGTGCAGCTTTGCTCTCACGATTTTATTTTTTTCTTTTACTTTAACAAGTTTATTTAATATTTTTGTCATCATTTTTTTTCAGTTATTTAAAAGTCTAAATTATTATTACGTTAAATTACTATAGAATCTAGTTGCATTGTTATTTTTTGTTAAAAGTAAATTGGGATTTGAAAAAAAAACGAACTAAATATTTGTATTACTAGTATTATTATGTGTGCAATAATAAAATCTCTAATGATCGTATGACGAGTTGTTTTATTATTTGAGTCTTTCCGGTAAAGATTTAAATTTGTGTGTGTACAGCTTGGGACAGTTAAATCCGAGAAGCAGAAGTGTAGCTACAATATTTTGACCCAGAGGCGCAATTAGGGAGATGCGGGAGCAGCTGACCGCACCAGGTGACACCAAATGACACCAAATGACACCAAATGACACCAA
>MUZC01004416.1:299422-310435 GCA_002072015.1 Radix auricularia | reverse complement strand
TGACACCAAATGACACCAAGTGACACCAAGTGACACCAGTACAAGGGGTGGTACCAAAATGTAAAGTCTGTGTTACAATTCACCAAAAATTAAGACACGCACAAGACTCGAGCGAATGAGCATGACGAATGACTTCTTGCTAGGGACGACCAATGGTTGGCAAGCGAGGTTTGGGCAGGTAGATAACCGCAATCGGCAGGTCTTGAAACCAATAGAGCGTCAGCGGCCCCCTCCCACCCCCCACCCCCAATATTCTCTCGCTTTGTTTCCATTCCTTCGCGCTGCTGTTTGTGCCCGTTCTTTCCCTCCTTTCTTTGTGCTAACTCCTAACAATTCTACGGCGTATGCTACACCGCGGGTCGTAACTAGTTCTGTCTATTCTGATTATTTGGACTGAAAGACTCGGAGCAGGGCTATGGGTTAAGTCATGAGGGGTGACATAATGAGTTATCGCAATGGTTGACACCAACCCTGCTGACGCCTCTGTTTTGACCCCTCCCCCCCAACTGTGACATGCCAGATTTAACACCTTTCCAGAATAATCAGGGCCAACTTGTACACCACCAGTCCAGAATATGGCCCTTTGGTATACAGTAAATAACTGATAAATGTCAAACTATTTAGACACTCTATAATAATAATAAATAGATAATGTATAGTATATGGAGTGGACCACAATGTACATTTTGTTGGTATTTTAGTTTTGTCGGATAAGTTAAACTCTTTCCTAGAGTAAAAAAGTTGCTTTATTAAAAATAAAATAATAATAGAGTAATCATATTTAATAAACATATGTATTGACCAAAACATGGAGTTGATTAACATATAGTCTTGGCTAACATATTATTGAGTTGACCAAAATATACATTCTTGAACAGCATATAGCTAAACATGAGTGTTTGACAAAGTGGTTACAATTAACGTGTTCATTAAACGCACACACACACACAACAACATAGCAATTAAAGTAGGATATCTACACGTAAGTGAATCAAAGAGTTGACCGGTCCATGCTGTAACTTTTTATGGAAATTTCCCACAGGGTTCAGTGCAGTGACAGTGGTGGTCGTTGTGACAGCAGGCGTTGTTGGGTTTGGGACAAGCTTCTTGGCAAAACAAGTGGTTGTTGTTGCTGCAAGTGATCTCACCGTGATCTGTAGGATGACAACGTATTGTTACAGGTGCATGTGTGGGAGGGGTGGGCTAAAGGTTATATCTTGTCTCCTACGCTAACACACCAGACACCAAAAAGAGAGGATACAGCTGGAAAAAGTTGGAAAGACTGGCACAGGACCAGAGTGCCTGGAAAGCCTTTGTGGCCCCTGGCCCATATGGGACTATAAGCGATGATGACGATGATGATGGCGCTAATCCATATTTTATGTCTAGTATTGCATGTTAATAGATGTTTTAAATGTTGATAGAATGTTGGTTTGTCTTGTTTCCTCATGCAACAAATTCTGCGTCCGATTTCCGGACGGGAATAACGATAATTTTTATGTGTTTGCTCTGGAATACGAAATTGGAAAAAGTGTTGTTTATTTTTATTTCAATGTGTATCTGGGTGTTGTATTGGATTGTATTTGTGTTGTATTTCCAAGTTGATAACTATTTAGTTATTACTAGTTTGCTCTTAGTTCGTCTATCCTCTAGTGTTATTGTCGTGTCTTGATGTAATCATTCGTGAAATAATTTTTTAAAAATATTCTCTCAGTGTCAGGTTTTTCTTAATTTTACAATAAAATCATGCATGGGATCAACCTAGCAATAAAATCATGCATGGGATGAACCTAGCAATAAAATAATGCATGGGATCAACCTAGTTGATAAATGATGTCACGCCATTTGGACAGAATGTTCACTCCTCCTAACCCTCCTTCTCGTTATACATCGTCGCAAATGTGAGGATCCGTCACCCCCTTTGGTGCGCAATGTACCACCCCCCTCCCCCGAGGTGGCTTCGCTTCACACTACTGATTTACATCGGCAGAAAAGGCCGGTGATCAGATGACTAAAATACCAATAAATTACACGTGACGTTGTCGAAAACTTGTTATAGCCTATAATTATGAAGTTAAAAATAAACGACATCTTTTCTAAGGCTTCTTACCTGATGTTCCGAGGCTAAACTATTGTTTAATCTGAACATGCAACATACTGCAAAAGGTTGTGTCCCTTGTGTGACGCAAGAAATATTGTTCACCCAGTGGCGTCACTAGGGGGTGTGGTGGGGGCGGGCCGCCCCGGTTGACACCATCAGGGGTGTGACACCAGACTGTAAAACTCTATATATTCCCGTTATTTGGTACTGGAAAACTGGGAGGAGTTCTTTGAATTAAATCATGAGGGGGTGACACCATGAGCTAACGCCCCGGGTGACACCATGAGCTACCGCCCGGGTGTAACCAACCCTAGTGACACCTCTGTGTTCACCTCATATTTAATTGTTCAAAAACAAAAATTCGCGATAAATATGAAATCGGGATTATTGTATAGAATCTATTTGTACGTATTACATCAACACATTAGCATGGTGAGAATTAAGGGAAACAATCCCTTTAAACTCCAGAAAGTTGCTTTAAATTTGCATTAAACATGGCTGTACAATGATCGTCTCAACAATTTAACGAGAATGACAGTAGCTGACTTTATATTTGTTGTTAGTTATTTATGTGGTATCATTAACATAGGAAAAATTGGTCCATGAAAATAAAAAATATGGGGTGGTGAGGCAGGGTCGTTGATAAAGAAATAAGATGGCGCATGTTATTTTGCGCCCGTGGGTGAAGGGGAACTTACCATGGCAGTGGCAGTGACCGGATGGGACGTCACACACGGCATGGGCAATTTCCAGGCACTCAGGGTAGCAGTCTGTGTTTTGTGTGCAGTGTACGTGAGCAGTTGAATGGGCGACCAGGCCTGTAACCAATAGGAATTAGGTCAAAAGTTAAGGGTTAGGTATATGATGTTAACGAAAGCCAAAACTTTGATGGTGCGCATGCGCAGTTGTCACATCCTGACCAGCATTGACAACTGACTGTCACAAGTCTCTCCTTCCAGGAAGTCAGTTTATTATACTAGATGAATGAACGCCTTCTTCTATAACGCGACCATTATTATGCTAGACTCGCATTCTCGTAGCACTACGTTTAAATGCGTTATCAAATAAATAAGTGTTAATTGTTGATAATATTTCTTCTTTAAATCACACTCTTTAAAAACATTTGAAACAAGGTTGCACAATTTTGGTGCCGCGGATTCAAATGAGCGCACGCCAAGGTTCTTCATCCTGCATCCTCAACTTCTGGAACTTTCAGATGGGACTGCGTAAAATATCGCAACATCTCTAGAGATACATAGTCGGCGTCTACAAACACTTGTACCGGTATAATGTCAGCAAAAATATCTATACTGCTAAACAAGAAAACAAGCAACATTTTTACTAGTACAGATACAAACGAGCACTTGTACTGGTACAAACGAGCACTTGTACTGGTACAAACAAGCACTTGTGCTGGTATTAACGAGCACTTGTAAGTGTACAAACGAGCACTTGTACTGGTACGATCGAGCACTTGTACTGGTACAAACGAGCACTTGTACTGGTACAAACGAGCACTTGTACTGATACAAACGAGCACTTGTACTGGTACAATCGGTTTTAAAAAAAGGGATACTCACATGCAATAGACACGGCCAGTATCAGGAAACACAGGTTAGACATTTTGAAAGGTGGATTTCTGCTGCTTTAGTTGTGTGGTGGCGCTTGGGAATCTTGTGGATAAACTCTAGCTCCTGACCAGTATGACTTATATACCATTGTACATCCGTTAGGTGTGACCTTGACCTACGCAAGCCCTTTCGTGTAGCGAGGTGGTCGGGATATTTCTAGATGACCTTTCTTACACCTTAAGGGGTGTCCTCAAACTCAAATCTTGGCCATTAAATTTTTTTTATAATTTATAAATCAAAATAATTGATACAACATTAAAATAGTTCTTTTAATAATTTAATTAGAAAGATGATAATTATTATTTTATTTTTTATATGTGTACGTAAATCTTATTTATTTATTTAGACACTTGCTTATCGGACCAAGTAAGAACTTTCAGCTATATCCTGTTGTACTTTAGGCAGAGTATAATATCAAGTCTATGTATAAAAAAATAAAATAAAAAATAAAAAAAATATAAAAATATAAAAAAAAACACTTTTTTGTCACTACTTTATATTATAGATGTGATAAGCAGAAGCGTAACTGGATTTTTGTAGCCCCTGTCTAATTCATTTTTGGCACCCATGAGAAAAAAGGGAAAATGCAAAATTATGCACAATAGATTGATTATTAAAGAATTAGCACTGGGTGCCCTAGGCAACTGTTCGATGCCAAGTCGTTGTTACGCCTCTGGTGATAAGTAAGTTAAAACTTTTCACTTTCATTTCACCACTAGGGCCGGCTCGGCACAAGTCGCACGCCTTTATCAGATCGCACCAAAATATTTCCATCCCTGCAAACGTTTGTTTGAAATCTTGTTTAGTGACCAGGATGATCAACTTCAACCCAGTTTGAGACCCACTGCTAGGATGTTATGGAACATTTTGTCCATTTTACTTGCCGTCCTGTATCCGCTATTTACCTGCTTCTACAGGTCCGGTAACAATGTACGCGTCAAGGATACTGGTGCAGACGAGCGGAGATTTTTATAAAAATTTTATATCAACATTAAATTTGTTTACGCCTATTTCGCTCAACAGACGCAAATCTTTACTGTTCTCAGATTTAGACTTTAACTTGAATATTTTAATTTAAAGCACTTTGGGTTGAGATTATATGGACAAACAACGACGTCTGTTCATATACAGAGACAAATTACATACAAATGTTACGGAGCTACCATTGAAATTACATGTAGTCACAACTACACGCACGAACAATGAGAGTCAAATAGATGTTCACATTAATGGCCCTGGTCAAAGTCACTGAAATTTGAGTAACGTAGTTCCATGTATGAACAACTTATGATCTTTTATTTACTGACACATTAGGGATCCAGGTCAAATATACAGACTCGCCACAAACATTTGGGACACACTAAAAATGTCTATTTGAGGGCAGGGGGGAGAGATAGCTACATACGCTAGATTTTTTTTTAAAAAAAAAACACTGTAAGTGTGCCACTCAAGTTGGAGGTTTTCACTGCAAATATCTTGAAGACAAAGATCCTAATTAAAGAGTAGACATTGCAACACCTTATGCCCTATAAAATAACAAGACTACGTTTACGCTCGACTGACATTGCCCCTTCTAAATATAATTGTTCCCTCTGTAAATAAGTGTTGGACTTTCTCTAGTCCACAAAGAAACTTATTGTAAAAACTTGATCGTAATCGTGTTCTCTAAAGTAAAGACGTGTTAACTCTTATATTCCCATACGCTTCCATTCCTACAAGATGCACAGCCCTCATTCGTCACATACTCAGAGGTGCATTAAAATAATTAAATGTTTGGGATATAATGAGCAGATCCCAAAAATAATTTGATTTTTTAAATAACATTTTTTTAAAAGAATTTAACTGCATTCATATTTTAATTTTGCTCCACTTGTAAAAATGTTTTTCTGACACGGTTGACTCTGTTTCCATGGAAAAATAGTTCAAAGGTCCCTAGCGCAATGGAAAAATCCCAGCCATACTGGTAAGTTTAAAAACCACTCCTCTAGAGGTTGGGCCATTGGTGGGGGGATATCACCAGTTAGAGCCCATTTCCTACTCCGTGAAGTTTGTCCGTAAACACTTGTAACTTATTTAAAACATTTTTAGCGGAATCTTTATAAAAGCGCTTTTCATTGACACCAATTGATGTTAATAATATTTTCCTCTCTGTCACGCTCTTTCTCTTTTCTCTCTCTCTCTCTCTCTCTCTCTCTCTCTCTCTCTCTCACACTCTCTCTCTCTCTCTTTCTCTCTCTCTCTCTCTCTTCTCTCTCTATAAATCTCATCTCCAATCTATTTCCTCTCCAACGTTTCTCACTCTTTCCCTATATATCGATTTCTCTTGTGCACCACGTGACGTTTCTTGAGCTGCAAGGAAAGAGAGTTCAAGGACACAAACATGTACACAGTGGTGTACCGTGGGTTCAACTCCCCCCCCCCCCCCAAACCACCGTCAGATGCCACGACTCCACCAATAACATGGGGTACTATTATAAATAAAAGTGAATTTGTGTAGAAGGAAATTTAAAATATGTACACAATAATTCATGTTCATAATAAAATGAAAGATCATTGCTCTGTTGAATCAAATTGGTCCACTTGTCCTCATGGCTATAGCTTTAAAAGGCGCTATAACTTTCAATATGACTGTCATCATTTATTTCATGCTTAACAGCCAAACTATCTTTATTAGTAAAACTATGTTGATAGTGATTAAATTTTTGATTGGTGAAACTATGTTTACCCTTAGTTGATAGTGATTAAATTTTTGATTGGTGAAACTATGTTTACCCTTAGTTGATAGTGATTAAATGTTTGATTGGTGAAACTATGTGTACCCTTAGTTGATAGTGATTAAATGTTTGATTGGTGAAACTATGTGTACCCTTAGTTGATAGTGATTAAATGTTTGATTAGTGAAACTATGTGTACCCTTAGTTGATAGTGATTAAATGTTTGATTAGTGAAACTATGTTTACCCTTAGTTGATAGTGATTAAATGTTTGATTAGTGAAACTATGTGTACCCTTAGTTGATAGTGATTAAATGTTTGGTTAGTGAAACTATGTTTACCCTTAGTTGATAGTGATTAAATGTTTGATTGGTGAAACTATGTTTACCCTTAGTTGATAGTGATTAAATGGTTAATCAACTTAAATTTAAAAGAAGCCTCTCGCACTACTGGCATTACTTGTGGCTATATTAAATAAGGTTCTCAGCATTTTTAATATGATTATTTTAGACTGGCTAAATTTGAAATTATGTGTGCTATTAAATAAATGAATTACAATAAACTTTATTCATTAATTCATTGTGTAATGCTATTGAGTTTAACAAAATTCTTCGTTTGTGAATGTCTTGCTAGAATAGGCCCGTGACGTCATGTATGGCCAGCCCTTTAGGTAAGATCTAATTTTTATCAAAATTTCAGATCGATCGAGTGTACCGCAATTACATTAATGCATTTTTCAATATATCTCTATAAGCATATGTGTCCGTCTGCTTTTGTTGTTGCTTATGTGTAACGTATTGTTATTTATGTGGTTAGTATGATATGTATGTTAATTTAACTAATATATGAGGTTATTATCTCAATGTAAAGCGCTGGGAGCCCGGCTCCTTGCTGGGATACAGCGCTACATAAATTATCAATTTATTATTATTATTATTGACATTCACATGCCACGGAGTTCATCCTGCGACCACATCCTGGTTGTATTAAAACATAGGGTGGGCACTTTTAAGGTATTTGGTACAAAAATAAATAGAGGTTTAAAAAAATGATTTTTTTTAAAAAAACACGTTTTTGTAAGTGGACTGAAAAGGAGAAAATAAAATAGAGATAAAAAAAACACTTTTTAAAATTTTGATTTTATTTTTAATAGGGGGTTCCAGTGTTTCCATTAGCAGTCTCTTAGGGCTTGAAAGACGTCGCCCATCTCCTCTCCAAGTCAGCAGAGGACATTTTAGCAATAGTCATTAATCAAAATTTATATTTTGACTTTAACGTGGGCAAGATATCACGCACTTCAGCTTGTGAGGCGAGCGCACTATTGACTTCGCTATCCAGACTTCGCTACTATATTTTACTATATATGAAATTTTACTGAAAGATCGGTTCCATTTATTTTTTCAATGAGATAATATTTTTGGTAAAAGGATTAATTATGCATGACTCACAGCCGGCTTAAGGGGTATTTTTAGGTGACCAGATTGATTTTCCGGGGGAAAAGTGGGACGGGGCGCCACGGACGTGGGGGGAGGGTATCTGGTCACTTTAGCGGGACATGAAGTTTGAAATCGGGACGTCTGATCACTTTAGGTATCGAGATCACCGACAAGCCAACAAGTCACGGGAAAGTCGTATCAAGGAGTAACATGTAAATAACCACAGAAATGGACGCACCAACCGGTTTCGACTATTAGCAAATAATAAAAAAATTCATTTTAAAAATATGACTGTTTTGATTATTTAATTACTAAATCAAAGAAAATATTAAGTCATTCTTACACAAAATCGCAATTAAAGTAATTCTATTTATTTTATCAAATGATGTATTGTTTTGAACCACTCGAATGCAAATAGCGTTATTTTTTGGTTACAGAATTACTATTCAGTCTGTGAGGTGTCTAAATTGGTTCTTAATATAATAATGGATCAACGTTTAATTCTTTACGTGCGTCATTCATGGTTTAAAATATAATTTATAAAGAATTTTTTTTTAAATTAAAATAATTTAATAATGATATTTCAGCGCGGCCACGGGCAAATTGAGTTAATTAAAATGTAAAGTCTCTGGCACAGAAAAAAGTGGCTCAAACGGGCGTCCCGCCGGGACAAGCGAAGGTCACCTTAGGTATTTATATCATTTGATTCCCTCCAAATTTCTGTTCCGGAGTGGTTTGGTAAACCATTATTTATGACAGCCACACCTTTATTTCAAGAATCGAGTTATTACTCAAAGCCGGATTTCAAAATGCCGAATAGCATTTTATAATTAATGTGTAGTGGCAGTGGGCAGCAAACTGTGTCCCTATATCTCAAGGGTATCGAAACCTATGGTCCGCGTGCCATTGTGGGCACGTGGGTGTGAAACAATTTTGCATGAGCAGTCATCGACAAGATCCTATATTTCGACATATCCGGTGCCTACTTGACATGCAGCAACAAGAAATTTTAGAAATGAATAATATTGGCAAGCGGACTAATTAAGGTTCACCATACCTGCCCATGTGCATATGCCTACGGTATTAGGAAATATTAATTTTTAAAAATAATAAAAGTGCCCATATTTTTATTTAAAATTTAAATTCTAGATAACGTTATATCCTCATATCTATCTGTATTATATATTTCACATTTCATCTAACTAGACAAAGAAAGACTCATTCAGGATACACACCTTTCATTTCAGATGTTATGTCAGTGTGAAAAGATTTACAAAATCGTGTTACCAAACTAGACACAATATGACTGATTTGGGAGACAACAAACCTTTCAGATGTTATGTCTGTGGGGAAAGTATGAAACATTCTGGTCACCTAACTGGACACAATATGACTCATTCAGGAGACAAGAAAACGTTCAGATGTGATGTCTGTGGGAAATGTTTGTATTGTTCTGGCCACCTAGCTGTACACAAAAGGATGCATTCAGGAGAAAAGCATTTCAAATATGATGTGTGTGAAAAAGTTTTTAAAAAAACAAACTAGTGTACTAATAGTGCACAAAAAGACATATTTCATAAAACATCTTTTCAAATGTGATGTCTGTAGGAGACAGTACACATAAAGACACATTTGGAAAAAAATATATTTCAAATGCGATAACTGCATGCAAGGTTTACGCAGTCTGGAGACCTAACACTAACTAGAAACAAAAAGATAGATTCAGGAGAAACGCCTTTCACTTTCAGTTGTGATATCTGTGTGAAATGTTTTTCTTGTTCTGACCACTTAACTAGACACAAAAGGAATTGTGTTTTTTTTTTAAATTGTTCAAATGTGATATTTTAGGGAAAGGTTTTAAACGTTCTAGTTTTCCAACACTACACAAAAGGATAAATTCAGGAGTAAAGCAATTTAAAATGTGATTTCTGTGGCATAGGTTGTACTCCATCTTATGACCGAACTATAAACAAAAGGACATTTTCAGGAGTAAAAAACCTTTCAGATGGGATGTCTGAGGGAAATGTTTTTCTTGTTCTGACAACCTACCTAGACATGAAAGGACACATTTAGGAAAAAAACTTTAAACGTGATGTCTAGGGGAAGTTTTTCACAAACATAAATAGTAGTATAGCGACATAAAGGTGAAATTTTCTTTTAATTAAAAGTGATGTCTGTGGAAAAGGTTTCATACAAAACTGAAGTCTAGCTGAAAACAAAAGGGTACATTCAGATGAAAAACCTTACAAATGTGATGTCTAAGGTAAAAATTTTACACAATCTGATGGCGTAACTAAACACAGAAGAACACATTCAGGAGTCAAATCTTTTAAATGTGATTTGTGTGGGAAATTAAAAACTTATTATGTGAAACTAGCAACAGATAAAATAAACATATAGGAGAAAAAACAAATAAAATGTGAAACGGAAAGCATTTTTAAATAGATGTAACCTCATTGAAGATTTTTCTTCTAAATTTAGTATTACAATTGATGACATCATTTCCTATTCTTTTGAAAAGATGTTACAAAAACGCCCTACGTCAATTAGTATTATCCATTGACTTACCTCCCATTGCTAGGAGACTGAAACATGGCTGAGCAGCCGACAAGATAACACCTCATGCAGTGATAGTCAGCTTATCAGCGTTAAGTCTTTTATAATATTTTTTTTAAATTTCCAATCACCATATTTAAATGCCAATTGGACTGAATCCGATTTAATTATACGTTCCCAAATGGGTTATATAGCAAATAATTCTGCGTTCTCATTCTTTGTTTGTTGGTTTAGATTTATATTTTTTATTTGTTAATTTAGGGTTTGGGTTAGGTTTATTTATAATTGTGAATTTAGGGTTAGGGTTAGGTTTAGAATTTTAATAGTTGAATTTTCCATATACTTTAGTACGCCGCATAACAACAAAGATGGCGGCCATGTAAAGTGGGAACGTCAACTCGGATTTTACAGCCAATTGTTATTTAGCCGACTACACCTCATAGTTTTACATTTTTTTCATGTCATTCACAAAAACATTTTCCGTTAAAGAAATTATTCTATACTTATTATTAATGTATTTTGTTCAGTTGAGGTTGAAGATGCACTTTTTTTTTTTTTTTTTTTTTTTTTTTTTTT
>MUZC01004416.1:271980-298812 GCA_002072015.1 Radix auricularia | reverse complement strand
ATTATTTGATTTAGGGATAGTGTTTAGGGTTATAGCCCTATCTATGTTAATTGGGTAGTTTGTTCCAGCTTCTAACAGTTGTGTTAAAGTGGATTTGGTTTTTTGTATTACATTACATTCTAAGAAGAGGTGTCTCTCTGTCTCTATTAATAAATATCCACAGAGTGGACATCTCGGTCTTAAGAGTGTATGTTGTTCCGGCCTTTCTGACGTTGGTGTCATGTTATAAATTAGCCGGTAGGTTATTTCCCTTGCTTTAGGTTCTATTTCTTTAATGTGTAGGTTTTTAAAGGTGTCGTCTATATCTGTTTTGTTGAAAAGTCTCAACCACTTGATTCTCTCAAGATGAGGGGTTTTCTGTCGATCTCTCAAGTGGTCGTAGATTTCCTTGTTTGTTTTGTGGATTAGACTTTCGTTATGTTTTATGGCGCGTAAGCTTGTTTGATAAAAGGAGGGGACTCTCGTCCCCATGTAGTGCGGTGTTTTGTTATCCATACGTGTCAGACGTGTCAGTCTGGCCCCTATGTAATAGTGTGTTAGTGAATGTTCCTTGTGGTCCTTGATTGCTTGTCCAATGTGCCTGATCCTCGTGGCTTTAATTTTGGTTTCTATATCCTGCAGATTTGTTCCTCCTTCTAATTTGGTCTGCATTAGAGTTGATTTCTTAATATTCGATTTGGTGTGCTTAAAGATATATGTTCTAATCGCTTGGTTAATTTTGGTTAGAGTGGAAGGAGGGATGTCAAAAATGTTCTCTACGTAAATTAATTTTGGTACTATTAGCGTATTTACCAGAGTACTTCTCCCGAATATTGTTTTGGATGTATATTTATATCGTGTGATTGTTTTGTTAACATATTTCAGTAGTGAATCCCATGTTCCTTTGTGTGTTATCCATGGGTTGTTTGTAAAAGTTATCCCGTAAATGAGTAGTTCCTGTTTTCCTTCCAAATTAAGGGGATAGTCGCCCTTATCCGTGTTTTTCCCGATTCCCATAATTTCCGATTTTTGAATGTTAATTTTGGCTCCGCTGGCTTGTCCAAAGTCCTCAAATGTTTCCATAATTCTGTTGATAGAGTTGTTTTGTGGGAAGAATATCGTGTCGTCCGCGTATGCTATTAGTTTCCTTTCTCCTCTATTCGGTATATTGATTCCTTTTATTGTGCTATCTAATCTAATCTTTTCTAACACTGGTTCTATCGCTAGTATATAAAGGTAGGGTGAGAGTGGGCACCCTTGCCTTACTGATCTTTGAATTTCTATTCCTTTTGATATTGTGTTATTTATGAGTAGTTTGCTAATGGGGTTTCTATATATTATCTTAACCCAGTCACACACGTAGTTTCCTAGGTTATTTTGATTTAATATTTTGTGTAGGTATGTGTGACATACCCTTTCGAATGCTTTCTCTTGGTCGAGGGCCAAGATACTTGCTGCGATGTTTTTGTCTTTGGCATAATGTATTATGTCTCTGATAAAGTGGTTATGGTTGTTTATGTTCCTGTCTTTAATACTGCATTGTTGGTCTGGGTGCACCAGATCCTTTAGATACGGTTTAATTTTATTTGCTATTACTTTAGTGATTATTTTGTAATCCGTGTTAAGTAAAGATATTGGTCTATAATTTTTTGTTTGTGTTCTATCTGTTTTCTTTTTGTGGAGAATTTTTATATACGACTCTCCCATGTTGCGTGGCAGCTCTTTGTTCCTGTACGTTTCGTCCGTCATCGCGTGTAGGAGTGGCGTCAATTGTGTGGCGAAATGTTGGTAGAACTCGGTCGTCAGCCCGTCTGGCCCGGGTGACTTCCCTTTGTTCATGTCGTCTAAAGCCGCCTTGATGTCTGTGGTGTCTATTGGTCTGTCTAGCGCTTCCCTCTGATCGTCCCTTAGTGTCTTTGTGTACGCCAGGTACCTATCCTGCGTGTCTGGGTTTGTTTGTTCGTGTGTGTATAGTCTTGTGTAATAGTCTGTGAACGTCTGCACTATGCCTTTGTCGTCGTCATGTATGATTCCTCTACTGTCCTCGATTGCTTGTATATTGTTACTACGCTGGATGTTTTCTTCTATAGTTAAAAAATGTTTCGTTGGAACTTCTAGATTGTCTATTAGTGTTCTGCTTCTTATATGTGCCCCTTTGTATTTATACTGTTCTATTTCGTCTAACTCCTTTTCTAACTCTATTATCGTAGGGTCAGTGGGGTCGGTTAATTTTAGTATTGGTATTTGGTGTCTCAATTCTTTCTCTCGTTCCTTACGTTCTTTGTGTATGTCTGCGGCGATTGTCTGGGTAACTCTTCTCACTGTTGATTTGAAGAGCTCCCAGTGCCTGCCTATGTTGTTGGTTGGTATTTTTGTTGTGTACTGTTTTATGATAGGCGTTATGATTTCTAAGTATCTGTTGTTTTCTAAAAGGGTGTTGTTAAATTTCCAGTGTGGAGACCGTCTGGTGGCTCTAATTCCATTTTGTCCGTTTATCTGTACTTTGATTGCTTTGTGGTCTGTGTATTTGAGTGTTTCTGCTATGTGTGTTACCTTGTATATGGCTGACGATGTTGGCACATACAGCCTGTCTAGCCTGGCGCTTGTGGTATGAAGGCCGCTTCGGTGTGTCATTTCCCTCCCCTTGGGGTGTTTTTCCCTGTAGGCGTCGGTTAGGCTGAATGTGTCGGTAATGTATTTTATTATTTCTATTTGACTATTCTCCTCGTATATTACTACTTTTCTAGTCCTGTCCCGGTTGGTGGAGTCTAATGGGTCATTTATATAGTTAAAATCTCCTCCCATTATAATTTCATCCCCGTCCTGGGTATTTCCTATAAATTGTACCAGTTTCCTGTAGAAAATTTCCCTTTTTTTGGTGACCCTTGTCCGACGGTGCGTATATGTTAAAGAGTGTGAACTTTTTTTTGTTGTTTGTAATCTTGACTGTGGTTATCTGTCCTTCGTTGTCGTTTCCTTTGTTAGTGACCTGCCATCGGTCTGATGTTGATATGATGGCTGTTCCTTGTCCTAAGCGTTTATCCCCGTTGCTGTAATGTGCGTGGGTGTGTTTAAAGCCTAAGCTGGTGGTGTATGTATTGGCGTCGTGTTCCGAGTGTATGTTTGTTTCTTGAAGAAAAATGAAATCTGGTGTGTGCTCTTTAACAAGTTTAATGATGCAGTCTCCCTTTGTTCTGCATCCCCTAATGTTGAGGGAGATTATGGTGAGCGTGTTGTCTGCCATTTTTGTGTATCTAACTGGTGGTGTGTGTGTGATGTGTTATGGTGGGTTTGTTTAAAACTGTCGGTTGAAGTTCCTGTTCAGGTCGCTCCTCAGTTGTTTTCTTCTGGACTGCTCCAAATTGCTGTTGCTGTTCTGCCGCTTGTAGAAGGTGGGTCTAGCCGGGGAGGACGATAGACTCCTCCTCCTTGCTACCATTTGAAAACCATCCTCCTCCTGGTTTTCTTCCTCCACTACTGTCTCGCGACCTGCGCTCCGTGGAGATTCTTTTCTTTCTTCGTGTTGTTGCTCCTTTTGTTCTACTTTCTTCTTTTGTTGTTTCCCTTCCTGGGATTTCTTCTTCCCACCCGTGGATGAAGATGTCTTGGGTGGGGGTGTGATTACAGGTGCGGGGCCAGTAGTGGGGTTTCCGCTGATAGCCACGGCATAGCTCCTACCCGGGGCTGATGCCGGGGCTGATGCCGGTTTTGTCGTTGGGGCCGTTTGTTGGGTTCTTACCTTTCCGCACTGGTTGGTCCAGTGCTGTGTGCTTTCGCAATGAAAGCACTTAGCCCGGCGTCCAGGGACCTGGACCCAGATTTTCTGCTGTCTGAACACTCCGGCATTCACTAAGATATAGTGAGGGAGCTCCCTGCCGGGTGTCAGGTACACGGCCCACTTGGAGGAGTTGTAGGGGTGACTCTCTAGCCTGATCCGGGTGTTTGGTGCCGCGAGATGACTCGCAATCTCTCTCACCCCCATCTCACCGATCATGGTGGGCACCCAGTTCAGGTAAATTTTTTTGTCCACCTTGTCCTCGTGGACAAGTAGGCCCATAAAGCCCTTGGACGCTAAATCCCCAATCTCGGCCTGGTGGAGCCCAGCGTAGTGCTTCGCCATGGCCGAGTCGGTTAACTTGAGGTACCACTTAGTAGGTGCCTCTAAGTTGTAGAGAGCTTCAATGTCCTCCCATTTTATACTGAAGTGGGCCTCAAGTTCTAGAACGATTGCCTCAATCGCTAAGTCAAAAGACTTTGGGCCCGTCAAATTCAGGATCACAGTTCCTGGTTTATTCTACGTGGCCGGCTTAATGGTGTTCAGGTTGATAATAGCTGTGGCCATTGTACCTTGTTGATGTGATTTGGTTTAAAGTGAATTTAAATATTTAATTCTATTTCTACTTTTAAATTAATGTCGCCTACTTACCGATTTCTTGCCTGTAGCAAAAGTATCCACACACAACTAATACTAGCTTGGCTGAACGGAGCTGAGCTGAGTTGAGTTGGTAAAATTTTTGAAGATGCACTTTAGATTTCAATTTCAAATTGATCGTGACAAACAAGTGTTGAGAGGGAACAAGACTGACAGTAAGTGAAGAATTACTGTGGTTGATCAGAAGTTGTTAATTGAGATAATTATTCTTGTGTCTTTGGTGCCAAAAAAAGTGAAATATCTTCTGAAAATTAAAATAAAAATGCTTAATATTCAAATTTTTTTTATGAATCATAATATATTCGGCCTAGAAGAGCGGCCATTAAAATTTTTATTTATTTGAGAGTTGGTCATGTGTTTTTTCTTCTTTTGTTCATTATTTTTATTGCTGTAATTTGTTGTTTTGTTTTTTTTAATGAATTTCTTTAATAGTTAATTTATTTTATCAATGGCCTTATAAGTAATTTCTGTGTATTTATTACCAAAATCTGTAGTTTGGTCTGTCAAATAGTAAAAATAGCATTACACTCTACCGTATTTACTCATATATAAGCTGAATTTAGAACTATACAATACAATACTGAAATCAGGGGGTCTTATAAAACAAAATGGATACATTTCAAAATGTATAATTTTTTCTTCGTTAATCATCACTTGTGAACAATTAATGAGCGGAGATTAAGATATTATTGTAGCAAATAATGTGGAAAAGATAGAGTATATAATATATAAATCACAAAATTACATGGAAAAGACGTAAACAAGGTAAGGGTTAGCCTGACAGGACGTAACAAAACAGCGAACATTTCGGCAAATAGCCTTTTTCAACAGACATACAATACACGAATATAAAAAATAAAAAATAAATAAAAAGTAAATAATAAATAAATAATAAAAATAAATAATAAATAAATAATTAATAAATAAATAATAAATAAATAATAAATAGATAATAAATAAATAATTAATAAATAATAAATAAATATATAACACAAAAGTAATCTTTTTACATCTTTTAAGTAACAAAGTTCTATGACAAAAAAACATTGAAAAAAATTGTGTGATCGGTTTATATACGGTTTTTTGCAAAAAAAACTGGCAATTTTAAAGCAGTTTTAGGTGGTTGGTTTTACTTATGGTAAACGTGGTATACTATTATTCTATAATTATACAATTCTGTAAAAATATGGACTTGGTTGTCTATTCATTTTCTTTTAGTGTTAGTAATGATAGCCATACCGCAAGTTTTTTTTTTAATCCTGTGGCCTAAATGGTTGCGTGCACGCTACGATGACAGTGATACAGATATCAAAAATTTAAATTGTGCTATGAAAAATATTTTTTATTGTTTGTAATTGTATGTTTTAATATTAAAAAATAAAAGAACTCAGTATTGAAAATCTTCATAAAACTGAAAACACCAGAAATAGAAACCAATTGTTTTATCAAACAATAAATAAAAGCTTAATCATGGAACAAATACACATAGATTTCTCATAAAAATTGACAAACCCAGAAACTAAGCACAATTCACTTGGCCCACCCAAAGACATGTGGCTATGTGATGTTATTGTAATATTATTAGCCATTGCCTACAGTTGTAGCAGTAGTTTTTGTTGTTAAAACTGCTGCAAGTTACAGCCCAGCATTGAGATGTAAAATCTAATATTTTGCAAGAGAAAATTAACTTCAGAATGAGCACATTATAAATTGACAGTAGCAGAAATGTGCTGTATGAATTCTAGCTAATTACGCGCGCTTTGCAGCGGTAATTTAAGATTTCAGTTAGCGTTTAGAACCGGTAAACACTAATTCAAAACCCCTTTGATTTCAATCAAGAACAAGATGGATATACTAAATATATAAAATAAATCGTCTTGGAACAGACGTTAGAATGTCCATTACCCCATTGGAAATTTTATTATATTATTAAAATCACATTTGGTCAATAATTTATCCATTTACTCAGTAGACACTTTTCAAATTACCGTTCATATAACTAATGTTAAAAAGTGGCATACGGGACCCCAGCCCTAAAAGGTGTTTTTACTATTAAAACTTCTTTTAAAAAACTAAAATAAGGGTCGGGGGCCCTATGGGTGTAAAATGTATAGTTCAAAACAACAGCTTATTTCAATTTGGATCATGATGAATATTTTTTTTAGTCAGAATTTGTTTTAACAAATCGAGTGTAATCGAATGGTTAAAATGCCTTAACAGTTAATGTAAAAGAGATTAGGGGCCAAGGGCAACAAAAGATTTTTAAAAATTAATTTTAATGACCTAACGAATTTTAATATAGGCCATCAAGTTTTTATCTTCAAAGTTTTGTAAAAAATACACACAGTAACCAAATTTTTTTTATTTGTAATTTTGCTAATATAAGTTGAAGAAACTACAATTGAGTGATAAGTTTGTCTTCTACCATCCCAAAATTTCATGCGTCTACCGGCACATGAAGTAGGAGAATTTGTGATGACTAACTTTTTATTTAAGAAAAAAAAATACATTGGAGTGACCGGCTCCCAGTGAGTGCCAATTTAAATATTTTTTTCACTTGTTAACAGCGTGGGGATGTACTCAACAGTTTCCCTAAAGTTTCATTCTTCTAACTACATGGGAAATAGGAAGATTAGTGATGAGTCCGTTTTTATATCAGAAAAAATTCATTTGGGCCCCAGGCTCCCCGTCAGTGATACTTTAAATATTTTTTTGCCTGTTACCATTGCAAGAGTGTACTAAACAACTTCCCAAATTTTCATGTTAATATTTACTCGGGAAAATGAAATCAGTAAAAAAATTTAAAGTATTTGGGCCCCCGGCCCCTTGAAAGTTAACTGCTACCATTGTGGAGGTGTACTCCTATGCTATGGCGGATTAAGGGGGGGGCTGAGTGGGCTAAAGCCAGGGGCCCCGACGGTTTAGGGGCCCCCAAACTTTTTATATTTATAATAAAAGTGTACAAATGTTTGCAGGAACCCTTGAAAATATAAAAAAAAAATTAAAAAAAATAATAAATATTAACTATACAACGAATCAGACCAGCTATAAAAAAATGTATCGCCAAAAATCATTGCGAGAGGCTACTCAATAATTTACCAAAGTGTTATGCTTCTACCTACACGGAAAGTTCGATAATTAGTGATGAGGCAGTTTTTAATTTAAGAAAAAAAAATACATTTGGGCCCCCCGGACTCCAGTAAGTGATAATTTAAATATTATTTTCGCTGTTCCCTTGTAGAAGTGTACTTAACAACTATCCAAAGTTTTATGCTTTCACCTACACGCGAAATAGGAGAATTAGTTATTTTCATTTTTTATATAGCTCAAATAAGGAAAAAAGAAAATAATGGGCCCCCTTACCCTAGGGGTGGTCACCTGGGGTTGTAAAATAACATTTGACCTTAACCGGGTCACATTGGGGTCTCATGCAAAATTTCAGCACCCTGGGTCCATCGGTGTGGAATTGTATTGGTAACAAACAAACAAACAAACACATTTTCAAATGTATATTTTAGATTATAAACCTAGAAAATAAATTTGAGGCGATTTTTAAAAAAAATTATTATTAATGGGCCGTCTATAAAATGTACTTCACGCTTTAGAGAAGTGGGGGAGGGGTGTAAGAAAGTGTGCGACAGGGGAGGGGGTGCCCGGCCTTGTGTGACGTCACAGTGTTTTATATTAAATTCTAATTATTTTGTTACTAAATTTTTTTTTTCGAAAGTGTGACTTACTTAAAGGGGGGGGGGGTTGGTAGTTAACAGTGGTAAAAGATAGCGTCACAGACTGATTACTGTTCTGGTTTTTAAAAAAAGGTGAAATATTTAAACTATTTGCACTTAAATAAAGATTTATATTAAAAGGAAACATATTTGTTTCAAATACTTAGATCTATATACTATATATCAATTTTAGTGAGCATTTTTCCCAATTTTCTTTTAGGTAACTAAACAGGCAAAACTATTAATGAAATTTTTAATAGCATTGACTTGCTTGTTCTTTTCTATCCCCCTAAAAGAAATTATTTTAATATTAATATTTGTATGCCATTTCATTTTGCACAGCATATTTATTAAAATGTTAATAAATCATAAATCCAATAAAAAGGTAGAGCACAAAATTCACTACACCCACTTTCACTAGTTAATTTCACAATTAAGGATCATGTTAAAACATTGAATAAAAGGCTAAATTCTATTCTAGTGCTATCCACCCAAAAAAATTTTAATTTAAAAAATCAATGTACATAATTTGCAATGTATGTCCTGTCCGTGACGCTACTAATTTTACAAAGCAGCGCACCAATAATAATCAATCAATATATATAATTTGCAATTTATGTCCCGATGACACTACTAATTTTAGATAGCAGTGCACCAAAAAATGATTCTTATCGAACATCCGCATAAAATTGTTAAATTTGGAAATAAATGTATAAAACAAAATTAAAAGAAATGAAAGTTTTACATTATTCTAGCAGACCTGCCGTGCGTTGCAACGATCTCAATATTCATAAATAAATTTAAAGAAACCAATGAATGATGCGTTTTAAAAATATTAGAGACCATTCTTAAATGACGTCACGTGCCGGGGTGGGGGATTACATTTGTGAAGAGGGGAAATGTTTAATAAATGTGCTGTCACATCAAAAACGCGCAACTTTAAATAAAAGTTCCACTAAACTATTTAAGTAATGATACTTTATATAATGACGTTTTACATGGCTTCACGTGTGTAACGAAATTGTAGTGCAGCCTTACACTATAAACATACTCAAATGAAAAAAATTTGATTTGAAACATGCTCATTTTCAAATAAAAAATTTGGTTTATTGGTGGGGTGGGGGTGGCCAAAGCTTTGTGACCTTTATGGAAAAAAGGGTTTAATTTTTTATTACCGACGCAAAAATAGCGTGTTGTCATTTATGGCTGACCCCTTAAGTCAATCATATTATGGATTTTTATAAATTTATAAACACGAATAAATAATTGTAATTGAAGCGAAGTAAAGGTGGGAAATATTTTTAACATTGCATGCCATATTTTAGTAAGCAGTAATAAAAGATGCTGATAAAATGATTGCGGTTATCGTGCTCAACCACTTGAAAATAGGCATACACTGAAGGCAAGAATGAATTTATTAATAGTTTTAACACAGTTTTTTAAAATAAAAATAATAAACCACTCGCGTGAATGTTGCTTTTCCTTAAATAAGTCCTTCTCAGTTAACCCTTCAACTACTAGAAATTCTTTTAAACACTACAACTATTAGAGGTCCTACTTCATTAACACAAC
This sequence comes from Radix auricularia, assembly GCA_002072015.1. Lineage (NCBI taxonomy): Eukaryota > Metazoa > Mollusca > Gastropoda > Lymnaeidae > Radix > Radix auricularia. Next base: position 289,104 of record MUZC01004416.1, on the reverse strand, counting down.
TACTAGAAGTCCTGTCAACAATAAAAGTACTAGACTTACTGAACTTGGCATGAGTGAGAGACTTACTGAGCTTGTTATGGGTGAGAAAATTTTCAAAGAGCCTTCCTGGGCGAACAAACATGAACAATAAGAAGTAATCAAAATTTAAAACTGACATGCTGACATCAACAACAAAAGAGACACGAGCGAGACATACGTTTTATTGAGGTACATTGTAGGGGATAGGAAACCTAAATGTCGTAATAAAGGCATGCAGACTAAAATTAATTAATGAAAATTGGGCCGCGGTAGTCTAAGTAGTAGCGCTTTAGACTGCAGAACGGTGGGAAGAACTCTAGACACGAGTTCAAACCACGTTACTGGCATGGCCCACACAATCCCCTGCTCGTTAGTGGTGGCTTAATATAACTTGTGAACGCTACTTCACTTGCCCTAGAGTCCGTCATGGACTGAAAAAGGGGTTATTAAGCCCAAAACCTCAAGAAATACTGAAAGACTAGTTCTGCTAGGGCTTTCTTCTAGTTATGACCAGAAAGACTGTAAAATCGTTTTCCCGTTGTGGTTTTCACTGTTACTTTAGATACTTCAACTTCCTCCTTTTTCCTATATGTTGCGTCCTTAATTGTTTTTGTTTTTCCTTTCTTTTCATTTTTTATCATGTAATTTATATTTTGTAATATGTTTTAAGATTTATGTAAGTAATTATTTATGTTAGTGTACTGATGAAGGCATTAGAAGAAACGTTGACTGTTACTGGTATTAGTTAATAAATAAAGCTTAAATTTATTGTCTTTTTACTTTTTACACAAATAGTTTGTGTAACTTGTCGTTTTTTTTAAATTAAAAGCTTTATGCAGTCCCACTCGGTATGATACCCGAAAGGTTTTGGTTTTTGTTAAAAAATACTCAGAGGCGTCACTAGCGTTGGTGTCAACCCCTCACGACCTCCTCTGGATCTCATATAGCCAAATAACGGAATCATAAAGAATTTTACATTTTGTTGTCACCCTTTTTGGTAATGTCGCCCCGTGGGGTCCGCATCCCTGCACCCCCTAGAGACGCCTTTGTTAAAACTGAGCACAAACCTCATTTTATTAACATGGTGAACTTTACCAATTTTTTCTCTTCGTCCCCGGTTAAATTTCGTTTACTTATCTTGTTCCATAATCTAATTACTAATTTGTTTAAAATATGTATTTAATCGGTGATATGAATACTTGATATTATGAAGGTATTTTGTTTTATTTACAGAAATAGTCATTTAACACGTTTAGAAAATCATTACATTTTCAGGGATGTATGAAATCATTTTAAAAAATCTGAGCTTGTCACAGAGGCGTCGCAAGGGTTGGTGTCCCCCAGTGCAGTAGTTTATGGTGTCACCTCCTCACGACTTGCACCATAGACCTCCTCTGAGTCTCGCAGAGACAAATAACGGAAACAGAAAATTTTACGTTTTGGTTTCACCTGTTGTAATTGTGTCTAACGGTGAGATCCGCATACGTCGCACCCTCCTAGTGACACCTCTGCTTGTCACAGAATGGGTTTGGTTGTCATTGTAGAAAAACGATGTTCAAGGTAAATGGGACATGTAATATGGTGACTGGACATCCTGGACCACCTTCGCCATCAAGTGACAGAACATCCTAGACCACCTTCGCCATCAAGTGACAGGACATCCTAGACCACCTTCGCCATCAAGTGACAGAACATCCTGGACCACCTTCGCCATCAAGTGACAGAACATCCTGGACCACCTTCGCCATCAAGTGACTGGACATCCTGGACCACCTTCGCCATCAAGTGACAGGACATCCTAGACCACCTTCGCCATCAAGTGACAGAACATCCTGGACCACCTTCGCCATCAAGTGACAGAACATCCTGGACCACCTTCGCCATCAAGTAATGTTCTCTGGTGAAGACACGGCCCAGATAATATATAGACTCAAAATGCGAGTGGAGGGATTTAAAAGAATTCTTAACTTGCACTTTGTTAAAATAGATCATCCCCTTTATTTTATTTTATCCCTGTGGTGCTAAATTTAGCCGTAAAGCTTTTCCCAGGGGGATCTCCCTTTAGAAAAAAAACAAACATATAACTATTTTAGGGGAAATTCATACATTCGTACCTGCACTTGCGGTGAGTGAAGCATTCAAGCATAAGTTTAAAGATTAAATTAACAAATACGACTTTTGAGGTGTATAAAAATAAAATTGTTTCCCAACGAGGTCATTGGATTTCGTGCTTCTAATTCGCGCTGCTGTCTGTGTCCGTTCTTTCCCTCCTTTCTTTACACTAACTATGAGCAATTCTGCGGCGTATGCTACACTGCGGGTCGTATCTATTTCTGTATATGCTCGTTATTTAAACTGACACACTCGGAGCAGGGCTATGGGTTATGTCATGAGGGGTGACATAATGAGCTATCGCAATGGTTGACACCAACCCTGCTGACGCCTCTGTTTTGACCCCTCACCCACTAACTGTGACATGCCAGATTTAACACCTTTCCACAATAATCAGGGCCAACTTGTACACCACCAGTCCAGAATATGCCCCTTTGGTATACAGTAAATAACTGATGAATGTCAAACGATTTAGACACTCTATAATAATAATAATAATAATAATAATAATAATAATAATAATAATAATAATAATAATAATNNGAGTTGACCAAAATATACATTCTTGAACAGCATATAGCTAAACATGAGTGTTTGACAAAGTGGTTACAATTAACGTGTTCATTAAACGCACACACACACACAACAACATAGCAATTAAAGTAGGATGTCTACACGTAAGTGAATCAAAGAGTTGACCAGTCCATGCTGTAACTTTTTATGGAGATTTCCCACAGGGTTCAGTGCAGTGGCAGTGGTGGTCGTTGTGACAGCAGGCGTTGTTGGGTTTGGGACAAGCTTCTTGGCAAAACAAGTGGTTGTTGTTGCTGCAAGTGATCTCACCGTGATCTGTAGGATGACAACGTATTGTTACAGGTGCATGTGTGGGAGGGGTGGGCTAAAGGTTATATAGACGATCCGTCTATAGAAAATATTAATGAGTCCTACGCTAACACACCAGACACCAAAAGGAGAGGGTACAGCTTGAAAAAGTTGGAGAAACTGGCACAGGAAGGGGGTGCCTGGAAAGCCTTTGTTTGTGTCCCCTGCCCCAGATGGGGCAATAAGCGATGATAATGATGGCGTTAATTCATAGTTTATGTGCAGTATTGCATGTTTAATAGATTTTTAAAATATTGATTTAATGTTGGTTTGTCTGGTTTCCTCAGGCAACGAAATCTACGTCCAATATCTTAACGGGAATAACGAGAATTTGTGTGTTTGCTCTGGCATACGAAATTGGACAAAGTGTTTTTTAATTACAATTTGTATCTGAGGTTTGTATTAGATTATATTCGTGTTATATTTCCAAGTTAATAACTGATTGCCGTATGTATTATTGCTACTTTGCTCTTCTATCCTCTAGTTTTATTGTCGAGTCTTGATGTAAACATTCGTGAAATAAAGCATTTTAAATATTCTTTAAGGCATGGGATCAACCTAGTTGACTCGGACTGGGGTCCGTCTATAAATCACGCGATTTGGGCAGAATTTTTACTCCTCCTAACCCTCCTTCTTGTTATACATCGTCATAAATGTGTGGACTCTTCTTCCCCTTAGGTGCGCAATGTCATTAATGTACCACCCCCCCCCTCCCCGAGGTGGCTTCGCTTCACACAACTAATTTACATCGGCAGAAAATGCCTGTGATCAGATGACTAAAAATACCAATAAACGGCATGTGACATTTTCGAAAACTTGTTATAGCCTATAATTATGAAGTTAAGAATGAATGACATCTTTTCTAAAGCTTTTTACCCGATGTTCCGAGGTTAACGATTATTTAATCTGAACATGCAACATACTGCGAAAGGTTGTGTCCCTTGTGTGCCGCAAGAAATATTGTTCCCCTCATACTCATTATTTAGTTGTTCAAAAACAAAATTTCGCACGATGAATATGAAATCGGGAATATTGTATATTTGTACGTTTTACGTCAACACATTAGCATGGTTGGAATTAAGGGAGGCAATATCTTTAAACTATAGAAAGTCCCTATAAATTATAAATCAACGTTTAAAACACAGCGTGTCTCAATTTGCATTAAACTTGGCTGTACAATGATCGTCTCAACAATTTAACGAGATTGACAGTAGCTGACTTTATATTTGTTATAAGTTATTTATGTGGTATCATTAACATAGGAAAAATTGGTCCATGAAAATAAAAAAAATATGGGGTGGTGAGGCAGGGTCGTTGATAAAGAAATAAGATGGCGCGTGTTATATTGCGCCAGCGGGTGAGGGGGAACTTACCATGGCAGTGGCAGTGACCGGATGGGACGTCACACACGGCATGGGAAATTTCCTGGCACTCACTGTAGCAGTCTGTGTTTTGCGTACATTGTACTTGAGCAGTTGAATGGGCGACCAGGCCTGAAACCCAATAGGAATTAGTTCAAAAGTAAAAGGTTAGGTAAATGAAGTTAACGAAAGCCAAAAGTTTGATGGTGCGCATGCGCAGTTGTCACATCCTGACCAGCATTGACAACTGACTGTCACAAGTCTCTCCTTCCAGGGAGTCAGTTTATTATACTAGATGAATGAAAGATTTCTTCTATAACGTGAACACTATCTATGCTAGACTCGCATTCTCGTACCACTGCGTTTAAATGCGTTATCAAATAAATAAGTCTGAATTGTTGAAAATATTTCTTCTTTAAATCACACTCTTTTAAAACATTTGAAATAAGGTTCCACAATTTTGGTGCCGCTGATTCAAATGAGCGCACGCCAAGGGACTTCATCCGGCGTCCATTAAATTCTGGAACTTTCAGATGGGACTGCGTAAAATATCGCAACATCTCTAGAGATACATAGTCGGTGTCCACAAACACTTGTACCTGTATAGTGTCAGCAAAGATATCTTTACCGCTAACCAAGAAAACAAGCAACACTTTTACTAGTACAGATACAAACGAGCACTTGTGCTGGTACAAACGAGCACTTGTACTGGCACAAACGAGCACTTGTACTGGCACAAACGAGCACTTGCGCTGGTACAAACGAACACTTATGCTGATACAAACGAGGACTTGTGCTGGTACAAACGAGCACTTGTGCTGGTACAAACACTGAGAGTAATGCAGATAAAATCGTCACGTTAACCCCCAAACAAAGGGGGATACTCACATGCAATAGACACGGCCAGCATCAGGAAACACAGGTTAGACATTTTAACGATGGATTTCTGCTGCTTCAGTTGTGCGGTGGCGCTTGGGAATCTTGTGGATAAACTCTAGCTCCTGACCAGTAGGACTTATATACCATGGTACATCCGATGGGTGTCACCTTGACCTACACAAGCCCTTTCGTGTAGCGAGATGGTCGGGATATTTCTTGATGACCTTTCTTACACCTTTAGGGGTGTCCTCAAACCTTGGCTATTAATTTTTTTTTTTATAATTTATAAATCGAAATAATTGATACAACATTAAAATAGTCATTTTAATAATTAGAAAGATGATAATTATTATTTTATTTTTTATATATGTACGTAAATCTTATTTATTTATTTAGACACTTGCTTATTGGCCCAAGTAAGAACTTTCGGCTATATCCTGTTGTACTTTAGGCAAAGTATAATATCAAGTTTTTGTTTTTAAAAAAAAAAATTAAAAAAAAAATAAAATAAAAAATAAAAAATTCCCCACTACTATATATTATAGATGTGATAAGCAGAAACGTAACTTGATTTTTCTCACCCCTGTCTAATTCATTTTTGGCACCCTTGAGAAAAAAGGGAAAATACAAAATTATGCACAATAGATTGATTATTAAAGAATTAGCACTCGGCGCCCTAGGCAACTGTTCGATGCCAAGTCGTTGTTACGCCTCTGGTAATAAGTAAGTTAAAACTTTTCACTTTCATTTCACCACTAGGGCCGGGTGAGCATAAGTCGCACGCCTTTATCAGATCACACCGAAATATTTCCATCCCTGCAAACGTTTGTTTGAAATCTTGTTTGGTGACCAGGATGATCAACTTCAACCCAGTTTGAGACCCACTGCTAGGATGTTATGGAACATTTTGTCCATTTTACTTGCCGTCCTGTATCCGCTGTTTACCTGCTTCTACAGGTCCGGTAACAATGTACGTGTCAAGGATACTGGTGCAGACGAGCGGAGATTTTTATAATAATTTTTATTTCAACATTAAATTTGTTTATGCTGATCTGTCGCAACAGACGCAAATCTTTACTGTTCTCAGATTTAGACTTTAACTTGAATATTTTAATTTAAAGCACGTTGGGTTGAGATTATATGGACAAACAACGACGTCTGTTTATATTCAGAGACAAACTACAGATAATTGTTACGGAGCAACAACTGAAATTACATGTAGTCACAAATACACGCACAAACAAAGTGTGTGTGTGTGTGTGTGTGCGTGTGTGCGCGTGCGTATGCTTGTACTTTAGAGCTGACTAAACCATTCATCCGATCGTCATGAAAAGTTTTGAGACTTTTGAGTACCCTTCTGGAATGGTAACTGGCTACTTTTTTTTCTCAATTTAACACTAAAGGGGCGAAGGAGGCCAATTAATAAGGTCATTTTTGTGTGTGTGGTTATATGAGGTATATAAAAAGTAATTTAATCGCTAACAACTTGCTATATTGATCGATCTTAACCAAAATTTGTAATTAAATTCTTGATAGCCAATATTGAACTACCATAGTCACTAAACTAATGGCAACTCCTTCAGGGCTGGGGGCCGAAAATACCTGTTTTCGTAATTTTTTCGTAAAATAACAAAAGAACTTGTTCTCCAATGGATCCCAGGCCATTTGGAACTTGAGGGAAATGACATAGCGGACTCCCTAGCAAAACCTGGAGGCAAACAAGTCCAGACAGACCAACCCCTACACCCCGAAGAAATAAAGACGTTTCTCAAAAGTAGTGAAGCAGTAAGATGGTCCGAGCAGAGAGTCCACCATCCAGAGGGTGATGCATCCTTTAACTCCCCCACCAATCTCAGAACATCATATTCAGGCTAAGGACGGGCCACAAAAATCTGAGGCAGCACATGCTCCGCAAACTTCGCATTGGAGAAACCGAAATGTGCCCCCGCAGAACAGCTGCAGAGAACGCGGAACATGTGTTGCATAACTGCCCTCTGTACCTCCACACCCGAGCGGCCATTTGGCCCCAGGAAGCTACCCTCCACGATAAACTGTATGGTGGACTGAGCCAATAGACAGCCACAGCGCAATTCATCACAGACATAGGGCTTATGATCTAAATCCTCCTTCAAAAAGATTTTGAGAACGCAGAAGAAGAAGAAGAAGTAAACGTTTAAGATTGTATTTATCAATTTAATTATTAAAGGTCTTGACAAAGAATGATAAACTCAACCATTATTATCCATATTAAAATGAACAGAAGATTTGAAATAGACATCTTGCCTTGAATGGGGCCCTGGGCCCTTAATAGCGTTTTTTGCTTATATGAGCAATATAAAAATTAGTTTTATATATATATGTATCTATGTATATATAAATGTGTGTGTACATGTCCTTTATAGCTGAGTAAACAAAGTATTCGATCGTAATGAAACTTTTGGGGACTATTGCGTACACTCCCAGGAAGTTAACAGGTAACTTTCTTTGTCAATTAAACACACATGTGGCTTCGGTGGCCCATGATGTCATTTTTTGCTTATGTGGGCTATATAAAAATAGTTTGAGAGCTAGCTGCTTGGTAAATTGATGGATCTTAACCAAATTTTGTATACAAAAACTTGATAGCCAATATTAAAATACTATAAGGTCCTGAATTTTTACTGACCATTCCTTCGGGGCCGCGGGTGCCCATTGTCTTTTTTTTAAAGGGGGGGGGGGTGTTTAATGTTTAAGATATTTTGTCCAGTCAATATTTAATTAACGATCTTGACAAATAATCACAAAAATATCTATTATCATGCAAGTTGAAATGAACAGGTGTTTTTAACTTTACATCTCGCACTGAATGGGCCCCATCATGTCCTTTTTTTTAAAAATTAAGTTTATCCATTAGGTTTTGTGTAAACAATTGATCTTAACCAAAATTTGTTAACAATATCTTGATCTTGGTAGCCAATATTAAAATGCTATAGGGCACTAAACTTCTTATGTAATTTACAGCCGGGTCGGGGGGCCCCAAATGTCTGTTTTTGGTATATGCTTAAGATATTTTCCCCATTCAATTTTTAACAATCTAGATCTAGAGGAATATATCAATTATAAAACTAAATTAAAACAAACAGCTATTTGAAATTGACATCTTGCACAGAATGGGCACAGGGGTCCCTATATGTCGCTTTTTCCTTTATATTACCTTTACAAATAGTAGTGTTAGCCTAAATTACTGAGAAAATAACAGATCTTGCCAATTTTAGTACCAAAAAAAACCCTCAAGATTCTATAAATAATTACTACAGGGAACTGAACTCTTAATGTCCATTCTCTCGGGGCAGGCGTACCCAAATGCACGTTAATAATTTAATTCCCCTATCAATTTTACACGATAATGAGAAACAAAGCTTGAGTACAATGGCAATAAAAAATAATAATTTTTCACTCATTTTAGAGCCTGGTCCCTTTAATAAACGTTTTTTTCTCCTTTTTTAAGCTTTTAAATTATTAATCTATTTATTTATTTGCGAGGAAACTTGGACTTTTTCTTACTTCCGTGTAGTTTTCGGGCATAATTGATTTTAAAACATATCACTCAATGGATTCTTAAATAGTCATCTTTACTGAGATCATTGCAACGCACGACAGGGTCTGCTAGTGCCCAATAAAATAACAAGACTAAGTTTACGCTCGACTGAAATTGCCACTTCTAAACATAATTGTTCCCTCTGTAAATAAGTGTTGGAATTTTTCAAGTCCACTTAGTAACTTGTAAAAACTTGTTCGTAATCGTGTTCTCTAAAGTAAAGACGTGTTAACTCTTATATTCCCATGCGCTTCCATTCATACAAGATGTATAGCTCTCATTTGTCTCTAGCTCAGGTGTGTATAATATGATGAACTGTTTGGGATATAATCCGTGGCGTAGCTAGGGTGGCGGTGGTGGCGGTCTGCCCCGGGCGGCACTCATCCAGAAGGCGGCATTTGTGGGTATTTGAAAAATAAAGCATGTTACGACAACCACCCTTTTTCTTTTGGAGAGAGAAAACCAAGGTGAAACAAAAATATGCTTAATTTTGAGTCTTCATTAAAGGAATCACGCAACATTTGTTTGATTACATAGTGGTTGTTATAACTAATGCAACCGTTAAAAAGTTAAAATCACTCAAAAAAGGTATCGATTTGTTTGGAAAATTAAGCAGTGTTGTTGTTGATCCTTCTCGTCCATGAGGGACATCCATCGATCATCGTCGACGTCTGCACTGCCTCCTAGGACATAGGCCACCTACAAGAGATCTCCAGGCATCTCTATCATGGGCCATTTTCTCCAGGATCTTCCATTCATGGCTAATTTTCTTGATGTCTGCCTCCAATTCTCGGCACCAAGTGTTTCTTGAACGGCCTCTTTTCCGTTTACCCTTTGGGTTCCATTTCAGGGCTTGCCTTGTTATATTAGAAGCAGGTTTCCTTAGTGTAAGACCGATCCACCTCCACCACTTTTGAAGAATCTCTTGCTCCAAGGGCTTCTGTTTAGTCCGCTTCCACAGTTCCCGGTTGCTGATTTTGTCCGGCCAGTGAATTCTGAGAATCCTTCTTAGACAATTGTTAATGAAGGCCTGGATTCTGGTCAGGTTTACAGCCGTTGTTCTCCATGTCTCAGCTCCATATAGCAGCTCTGGTTTCACCGTAGCGATGAAAATCCTTACTTTTAACTTGCTGCCTAAGTTGTTGGCGACCCACACATTCTTGAGTTCCTGGAAGGCTGCTCTTGCTTTTCCGATCCTTATTTTGACATCGGCATCTGTAACACCTTGTTTATCTACCATGCTGCCAAGGTAAACAAACTCTCCACCTCCTCAAGAGCTTCTCCTTCAAGCATGATGGGTGATGTACTGGTGGCATTAACCTTGAGGATTTTACTCTTCCCGTTGTGTATATTGAGACCTATGCTAGCAGAAGTGGCTGCGACAATGTTTGCTTTCTCCTGCATCTGTTGTTGGGTATGTGCAAGGAGGGCAAGGTCATCAGCAAAGCCGAGATCATCAAGTTGATCCCACAAGGTCCATGGGATGCCATTCCTTTTCTGTTGTGTAGATGTTTTCATCACCCTGTCAATGGCTAACAGAAACAGAAAGGGTGACAGCAAGCAACCTTGTCTCACACCAGTCTTCATCTGGAAAGCATCTGTCACCTGCTGACCATGGACAACTCGGTAGTTTATCCTTTCATACATGTTTCTGATTATATCCGTAATCTTATGTGGCACCCTATAGTGCCTTAGCAATATCCACATGATTTGCCTGTCCACATTGTCGAAGGTTTTTTTGTAGTCAACAAAGTTGACATAGAGCGGCGAGTTCCACTCTAGTGACTGCTCTAGAATGATGCGCAGTGTCGCTATTTGGTGAGTGCAGGATCTGTTAGTGCGAAAACCAGCTTGTTGGTCCCGTAGCAGAGGGTCTACCGCGTTTTTCATCCTGTTAAGCAATACACGGTTGAAAACTTTTCCTGGATGGACAGCAGGGTGATCCCTCTGTAGTTCGAGCACGAGCTTAAATCTCCGTTCTTTGGGATCTTGATAAGTTATCCCTATTTCCAATCAGAAGGCACTTGCTCCTCTTCCCATATCTTCATAAACAAAGGGTGTAGCATTTCCACACTGATTTCCAAGTCCACCTTCAGTGCCTCTGCTGAGATGCCATCAGGTCATGCATCCTTTCCATTTCTGAGTTGTTTAATGGCCCTGCTAATCTTTTCTTTTGTGAGACTATTACAGTCAATTAGCAGGTCATTATCAGCTGGTTGGATATCTGGTGGGTTCCTTGTTTCTGGCCTGTTTAAGAGCTTTTCAAAATGCTCCTTCCATCTCCCTCTCTGCTGCACATCACTTGCAATGTTGTTTCCCATTTTATCCTTCACTGGTCTCTCAATCTTGCTAAATTTCCCAGATATCATCTTAATTGTATCTAACAGTTCTCTCATGTTCCCCTGGTAAGCTGCATCTTCTGCTTCTTTAGCAAGTTTGTCAACAAATTCTTTCTTGTCCCTCCAAATGGGTGAAAAGCGGCAAGGTAATGCGTAGAACCCTTAGCCGTGGCATATGATCGCTGCATCACTTGCCAAAAAACAACTGCTGCCTTGCAGATGGTCTTGGCTGACCAAAAGCTATGGAAGCAAATCCATAAAATACAGCAGGCTGAAGTCGGAGACCACGGGCCAATTGGCGCAAAACTCATGGCACGCAAAACTCAATATTCAATATTGAGAACGAAGAAGAAGAAGTCCCTCTTGATCCTTTTCTTAACTTCTCTGCATACTCTTTCTGGGACTTGTATTTCTGGGCTCGTGTGCGGCTGTTGTTTATTTCTGGTTTCTTTCTTTTCCATTGTTCTATTTTATTCAGTGAACCTGCTGTTATCCTTTCTTTGTGTGCCCGTTTATTGTTTCCTAGCACTTCTTGGCATGTTGACTGGACTGTTTCCTTCACTCTTTGCCACTTTCCTTCGGTGGTCTCGTCTTCGAGTATTTGGCGTAGGGCTTGGAACCTATTAAACAGTGAGATCTTGAATTCTTCCTTTTTTGCTTGGTCCTTCAGGAGGGAGGTATTATACCGAGACATACATGCTGGTTGCTCGGTATAATGTCCTTTAGCTTCAATTTTATCCTGGCCACAAGAAGATGGTGATCTGAGGCAAAATCAGCTCCCCTCTTTACACGAACGTCTTGGAGAGATCACCTGAATTTTTTACAAATGCATAAATGGTCTATTTGGTTCATCGTTCTCATGTCCGGTGAGACCCATGTAGCTTTATGTATTCTCTTGTGCTGGAAAATACTCCCTCCTATGACTAGGCCTGCTGTGGCACATAGGTCTGCAAACCTCTCCCCGTTGTCGTTCATCTCGCCTATCCCTTGTTGTCCCATAACCTCTTAATACCCTGTGTTGTTATTGCCGATCTTGGCATTGAAGTCTCCCATGAGGATGACGATGTTCCTCCATGGGTGACCCTGGACTATGGTTATCACTCTATTGTAGAATTCTTCTTTGTCTCTTTCGTCGCTTTCATTAGTTGGTGCGTAGCATTGGATGACATCTAGGTTGATGCTACGCTTCTTTGTCCGAAAGGTTGCTAAAAGAATTCTAGGTCCATGGGCCTCCCATCCAATGAGTGCTCCTTGTACTGCCCTTTATAGCATCATGGCAACACCTAGGGTATGTGGGGCATCCTCTTCTTCGTGTCCCGAAAATATCACCATCTCTCCCGAGATTAATCTCTTCTGTTCCAGTCCAGTCCAGCTTGCTTCACTAATTCCGAGAATGGTGAGCTTATAGTTCTTCATCTCGGCGGCTATCTGTGCAGCTTTTCCAGCTTCATACATCGTGCGGACATTCCAAGCTCCGATGGTGGTGGATTTCCTGGTAGAGATAATGGTTGTCGGCCTAACAGCTTCCAGATTTTGGCTTTCACTATTAGGCGTCATATTCCCCTCCTCAGAGGATCAATCTTCTCCCAGGACTGAAATGACTTTTGTTACTCTTTTCGGTGTTTTGTAACTCTGATTTTTTACTCGGCAGGGTTGTTGGCCTTAACGCAACCACTTGGGGGGTTGCCCCTCACAGCTCAATGGGTAGCTGCCTTTGTTCGGGTTGGGTCCCTAGCCTTTGTGGATCCCTCCATTTCCTACAAGGCAGTAGGGCTGATTTTGGTCCACCCCGAATATTTTATTTCCCCGGTACCCTCCATATCTGGTGGGCTTTCGCCTATCCGCCAGCTGGGGAGGCGCTCTATAGAAGATCAGCAACTTTTACAAAGAAACTCCTAAAAAAACAACACATCATCTTCTGGACCGAATAATATGTACTATTATCTATTAATATTGCCACGAAAGATTTTGCGTAGAATTTCGACATGCGCAGAATGATGCGCTAACATGTACCTACATGACATGGTGGTTCAAATAGTGTGTTTAATTTGCAAGTGGTAATTTATATATTAATATTTCAGTTTCAGAAAATTATTTTAAGGTAACTTACTTAAAAATTGAATGTATTTTGTTTTTAATGCATTAGAGTAGCACAAATAATTTGTGTTTTTCATTAAAATATTGTTATTCATTAAAAATGCTACGCCTATCCAGTCAAAATAATGTGTAAATAATTTGAATTTGTCTATTTTATGGAAAATTAATATGATGCGGGACAATAACATGAAAACATTAAAGTTTAATAAACATATCAATCACATGAATAATTTTTAAAGAAACATACTTAAAAATTTCAAGCGTCTTGTAAAATTGACATCTGAAGAAGTAACTAGTAAAACGAGTTCAGATGCTGTAGCTTTACTCAGTTAAATGCAGTATTTTCTTTCCTATAGTATCTCAATTTATGCGAACCCATTTTTTAAAAAAAATCAAACCCATTTCATGGAACTAAGTTATGCACCAATACAGAAGGCTGGTATCTATATAATAATGCGCCTAAGCACATTTCCGTCCGTCAGTGTGTGTGTGTGTGTGTGTGTGAAGCCCCTATACCACGCAACTCTTGCTAACTTTTTAAAAATTGAAAATATAGACGTAAAATCATAATGATTTTGGGTTTGAGATTAACAGATGGTGTGGTTTTGCGCGCCGTAAAAAAAACAATCAAGTGGCGTCATGAACCATTTATTATATTAATTTATTTGATGTTACGTTTTATCTTGATTATAATCCGAGTGTGTGAATATGCATGTGTGTGAGTGTGTTTATGTGTGTATGTGCGTCTGTGTGTGCGTGTGACTGTGTGTTTGAATTAGTTGTAAAATAACGATTTTTTTCATAGATTGCTAAAAGTGAAATTCAATATTGAAAAGACGTTACCACGTAATCTTTTATGTATAGTAAAAATTATGCACTGGATTATGAAAAATTCCGTTAATTTTATGAACATAAGTTTCTGCCGATGCGATCTGCATGGGTGCTTGAATAAAAGATAACGGGAAGTCATTGAATGTGACTTAAAAAACTCTTAATGAGAATAACTATCTCCAATGATTTTTTTCAGAGATGGTTTTTACTTTATGTTTGATTTTAGAAGAAATGAGCCCTTGCGCATTAGTCTGATGATTACTCGCATGAATTGCCACAATGGAAAATAAACTGAGAAAAGAACTTATAGTCGCTGTTGAAATTGCATTATTTATAGTTATAATATGTAATTGGATAAGATTGGTGCATATTTATTTGTAAAGGATATGGAACCTTTCTAAACATTTTAATTGTATTTTACAATAATAAAATCATACGAAAATGGTTCGCACGAATTTCTCTTAGTCACTGTTAAATAGCTATAGAAATAACTGTGAAAAAATTATTTAATTGTAGACGTAATATCAATTTTACATTTTAATATAAGCTTTTATACATATATGTATATATTCGAATGGAGGCAAATTTTATACTGGCTTATAACAAGTCAAAATTACAAAGAATAAAAATTTCTTAAAGAAAAATTAACACGGAACCGCTTTTGAAGTATTCAACGAGTGATTTATCATAAAAAACAATTGCAAATATTTGTTAGGAGGAAGAGGTATTTCTATTAGGTGCTTACTTAATACAAGTGAGTGTTTTGGATCGATTTCATTATAAATTGTCATTAAGGAAATTCGTTTTGAAAGTAAACGCTCAGGAATTTTAATTTTAAAAAAATGGTACGTGTATAAGCATTTAGATCTATACGCTGTTGTAAGTTAAATAGCGGAATTGTAATTTTTATAAAGAGGGGCAACTTTGTGAGCTATTTGAAGGGTGATTTTCAATCCTTGGGTCATGAGTTTATAATATTTCCGAGCCCTGGGTGGCACTATTTCTTAGCCACTGATAATGTCCTTTTTGCAAAGATTAAGAAAACCAGCAGTTTAAAATTTTAAACCCAAACCTTGCGATTCAACGTGTGCTTTTTAAACAAATAGACAATATTCAAAAATCACCCCAAACCCACTAATCTTATTGACATAAGTATTAAACAGCTCAATAAAAATAAATCTAATTTGGCCTAAATAAAGGTCATGCATAAACTGTAAAGGAATGGATGTTGTGGATTAATTGATAGATGAATGAACAAGCTTACATAAAAAAGACTTAGTGCTAGAATAATGCAATATTATGGTACGTGTTATGGTTAAAACTGTAGAGTTTTCAAATGGTGCAAGTTTGTGTGTGTGTGGGGGGGGGAGGGGCTATGTGCATATGTGTGTGTGATTTGGTTATTTCTTTGTCTGCTAATGTTGCGCCTCTAACATGACAACCAGTATTTTTAAAATTATATATACAAACAAAAATAATAATAATTTTCTACCGTGTAGGTAGAAAGGGGTTGAAACGTTCGGGGTCGAAACGTCCCTTGGCGGGATTGTCCGGGATCGAATCAACCCGGGGTCGAACCGACGGGAGTTGAAACGACAGGGGACAAAACGTCCTGTGGTCAAACTGCCAGGGTCGAACCGTCCGGGGTCGAAGTGTCCAACCACCAAATAGAAAATACTATTTGCATAACTAAAGTAAAGTATCTGGCGCAAAAAAATATACTATTCATTTGACTAAGGGCATGCTTAGCCGAGAAATAGAAATAATGTTTTGGAGAGCTTTTCAAATAAAAAAAAATAATCTTAACACATGCATTTTACTCTAAGACCTAACGAATGATGAAAAATCCATTTCAAAAATTGGGTACATTTCTCGAAAAATGCGGTTGCTTGACATGCGCTTCGGGTAAAAACTGTTCTTTAAGGTGTAAATATATCAAGTGTAAAGAAATATCACGGGTATTACGACTTATACATAGGATCTAGCATAAGGAAGTGCGTGTTATGTCGAAAAACACACTGACAACAATTCATTTTGTGCCAAGCTGTTTTGAGTTTATTAGATGAATATTTTACAACGGGAAAAAAGATTGATATAAAGTGAATTGTTACGATTAGAAAAAAAAATGTGCGGGAATATATAATGATTGACATGAAATTTAAAAGAAGATCAATTTCTCACCATTTTCTTAAAAAGCAGCATTGTTCTTATGCTTTTGTTCACGTTAAAGGAACATGTGCCTTTAAAACAAGTAAACCATATTTTCTACTCTCCCCAAGCCACAATATTCACAAATATTATCTGGCTAAAAAAATCCTATTCGTCTTGAACTAATTTCATGCTTAGACTATAAATGAAATGGGTGTTTAGCGAGCTATTTCTAANAAAAAATTGGGTACATTTCTCGAACAATGCGGTTGCATGACATACGCTTCGGATAAAAACTGTTCTTTAAGGTGTAAATATATCAAGTGTAAAGAAATATCACGGGTAGTACGACTTATAGATAGGATCTAGCATAAGGAAGTGCGTGTTTTGTCGAAAAACACACTGACAACAATTCATTTTGTGCCAAGCTGTTTTGAGTTTATTAGATGAATAGTTTACAACGGGAAAAAAGATTGATATAAAGTGAATTGTTACGATTAGAAAAATGGTGCGGGAATAGATCTATATAATGATTGACATAAAATTTATAAGAAGATCAATTTCTCACCATTTTCTTAAAAAGCAGCATTGTTCTTATGTTTTTATTCACGTTAAAGGAACATGGGCCTTTAAAACAAGTAAACCATATTTTTTACTCTCCCCAAGCCACAATATTCACAAATATTATCTGGCTAAAAATATCATATTCGCCTTGAACTAATTTCATGCTTAGACTATAAATGAAATGGGTGTTTAGCGAGCTATTTCTAAGAACCAAAGAAATCCTGTGGAAAGATATTGTTTTCATGTTTTGATTCACGTGAAAAGAAAGTGAACTTTGCCCATTATCTTTTTGTAACTGTTAACGACATTTGTTATT
>MUZC01004416.1:244679-269807 GCA_002072015.1 Radix auricularia | reverse complement strand
AAAAAATTGGGTACATTTCTCGAACAATGCGGTTGCATGACATACGCTTCGGGTAAAAACTGTTCTTTAAGGTGTAAATATATCAAGTGTAAAGAAATATCACGGGTATTACGACTTATACATAGGATCTAGCATAAGGAAGTGCGTGTTATGTCGAAAAACACACTGACAACAATTCATTTTGTGCCAAGCTGTTTTGAGTTTATTAGATGAATAGTTTACAACGGGAAAAAAGATTGATATAAAGTGAATTGTTACGATTAGAAAAAATGTGCGGGAATATATAATGATTGACATAAAATTTATAAGAAGATCAATTTCTCACCATTTTCTTAAAAAGCAGCATTGTTCTTATGTTTTTATTCACGTTAAAGGAACATGTGCCTTTAAAACAAGTAAACCATATTTTCTACTCTCCCCAAGCCACAATATTCACAAATATTATCTGGCTAAAAATATCCTATTCGTCTTGAACTAATTTCATGCTTAGACTATAAATGAAATGGGTGTTTAGCGAGCTATTTCTAAGAACCAAAGAAATCCTGTGGAAAGATATTGTTTTCATGTTTTGATTCACGTGAAAAGAAAGTGAACTTTGCCCGTTATCTTTTTGTAACTGTTAACGACATTTGTTATTCTGGTAGAGAATATACCATGCGTTATTAAAGGGGTTCGAGCATGGTGAAAGAAAGCCATCAATCGATCTGAATGGAAGGATGTGGTTGAGCAAGCCAGGGCCCTACATGGGCTGTAGAGCCACGGATGATAATGATGTTGCTATATTAAAGCAGAAATACCAAAATTGATGGGTAATATTTAAACTAATAATATGTTTATTTTTCTCGACACACTTATCTTTGTTTTTATTAAGAAGGGTTTGATTTATCACAACCCTAATTTCCAGATCCGTTTATATTAATTTTTAAGGAGAATTTGAGACCCAAAACTAAATAAAGTTACTCTTATTGTGCCTACCCCGTAGCATAGCACGGGTATTTTGCTCGTAGATTATAGAGAGTTATCAACTGAACGCCACGATAGAAGGAAAAATATGAGTGGAGAAAATTCAGGAGACGGGGTTCTAACTTTAGAGCAATCGTAGAAATGTTTTTATCTATAGATGTAGTTATAAAAGAAAGTAATAGAACCCGCTGATGAGTTGCATGTCATTGCAAGAAAATATTCGTGTAACTTACTAATTGAAAATATTTCACATCAAATAAATTTCTTTATAACCATTGATAAAGAATAGTTCAATATTGAACTAAATGGGTTCCGGGTTTTTATGGCTGTACACAGGGACAGTCTTAGCAATTGAAGGACCTTATGCACTTAGTATACGAAAAGGAATGCGGCGGGGGCAGTTTGGGTAGGGGGAAGGCATTAATTAGGATAATAAGTGAAAAATTAAGATAGGTGGGGCCTATGAAAGTGCGAACCCACTGTGGCCGAATAGGTTGCAGTTGCATAAGACAAGCCCTGGTTTTACCTATATTACAGGAAGAGGCATTATGTTAGAAAAATGGGGATAGCTGGGGGGAATGCCCCCTTGATCTATTTAAACACATATTATTGAGGCCTGAGTTTAATCTCTTAAGGCAACATTATAATTTTGCTCAGAATGTTTTCAGCAATTGCTATTAGTGTATCTAGTTGTAAAAGGAGCTTTTCCAAACTGCAGTTGATAAAAAAAAAACGTTTCACAATGAAAGATTTAAGACTACAAAATCTTGCAATATTGTCCATAGAACAAGATATTACAAATGATTTAAATTTTGATGATATAATTTACAAATTCTCTATTATGAAAGTTATGTAAGTAAATTTATAAATATATTTGCATGCTAATATATACAATTTATTTGTTTATTAAAAAATCATATAATTATAATTAAAAAATAAAAGCATATTAATTGCAGATGTTTTTGGGTGTAAATTTGTAATATGTGTTGTCTCATTTGGGGGAGTGCGGGTAATCATGTATTAAAGTGGAACTTGTATCTAAAGTTTCACGTTTTTATGTGACTTAAAATGTGTGGCACTCCTCGCCCCTCATGTGTGACGTCATTTATGGACGTCCCTTAAAAGGGCGGCAAAAGCTCTAGCTACGGCACTGGATATAATGGGCTGATGCCAATAATAATTGGATTTTTTAAAATAACAGTTTTTAAAAACAATTTAACTGCATTGATATTTTAATATTGTTCCACTTGTAAATCGTTTTTCTGACACCATCGACTCTGTCGCTGACATGATTTGTTTCCATGGAAAAATAGTGCAACGGTCCCTAGCGCAATGGGAAAATTCCTGCCATACTGATAAGTTTAAAAACCACTGCTCTAGAGGATTGGCCATTGGTGGGGGGATATCACCAGTTAGAGCCCATTTCCTACTCCGTGAAGTTCGTCCGTAAACACTTGTAACTTATTCAAAACATATTTATCGGAATCTTTTTAAAGGCCTTTTTTATTGACACCAGTTGGTGTTAATAATATTCTCCTCTCTGTCACTCTCTTTCTCTTTTCTCTCTCTATCTGTCTTTCCCTTTTCTTTCTCTCTGTCTCTTCTCTCTCTCTCTCTATCAATCTCATCTCCCATCTATTTCCTCTCCGACGTTTCTCACTCTTTCACTCTATATCAATTCCTCTTGTGCACCACGTGACGTTTCTTGAGCTGCAAGGAAAGAGAGTTCAAGGACACAAACATGTACACAGTGGTGTACCGTGGGTTCAACTCCCCCCCCCCAAACCGCCGTCAGATGCCTCGACGCCACCAATAACATCGGGTACTATTATCTAATACATAATCGCCCTAAGTATGCGTGTGTCTCCCCGTCTAAAGGCGCGCGAAAAGTTGTTCGAAAGGCGCGCAAAAAAAGGCGTGCAAAATTAGTATAAAAAATTTAATATGTTCGCCGTAAAAAAAAATATATATATGACGTCATTGTTTTAGCTCAGAACGTCAATTGCCGAAACAACCTGTGACGTCGGCATTTGTGTACACACATACACACATTTGTGTTGAGTCTAACATCGGCCACCAGCCTATGCGTGTTTGTCTCCGTTATAAATCATGATGTAAGTCACCACCAACCGGTTGATGTCGGTGTGTCGGTCTTCGGTTCTTGACCCACTGCCAACTGCATTGCTGCGCCGCATTCAAGGTATGACATGGTTCTCCTACGCCTGTACCCGTCGTCAATGTCACGTTCGCATTGCTTTATTATTTCTTCTTCAACTCCACAAATTTAAAAACCTTCGCGTGTTGCCACGAGGCAACTATGCCTCGAAAAAGGAACATTCGATGAAGCCGAAATTGCCGATAGAAAACGTCGCTGAAACGAACATAACAGGAATCGAAGAACAGAAACACACGAGGAGGCATCCCGGCGACGAGAAA
Source organism: Radix auricularia (assembly GCA_002072015.1). Classification (NCBI taxonomy): domain Eukaryota; kingdom Metazoa; phylum Mollusca; class Gastropoda; family Lymnaeidae; genus Radix; species Radix auricularia. Next base: position 266,408 of record MUZC01004416.1, on the reverse strand, counting down.
CGCTAAACCAACAAGATCGCATTCGAAGAGCAAGTGAAACCGACTAACAACGGTCCCGTAGACGGGAAGTAGCAGCCACTAATAAACGACGTCGGTCAGCTACACTCCGGGAAGTACCTGCACCTCATCTGGATGGAGCCACCGGAAGTGACTTCATGAATGACAACGTCCAGCAATATTTCTGTGGCAATTTACAATTGCTGTGCACATTCTGCGGTGCCAAACATTTTCCTGGCCAACATCCTGCGGACAAATTATTTACCACGTGCTGCCAGAAAGGAAAAGTGGCGCTAGATCCCATCCGCATATCACCTTTACTGAGGACGCTCATGACGGGGGAACACGAGCACTCCCAAAACTTCATGGACAACATCAGGTCCAATAATAGCGCCTTAGCATTTGCGTCAATGGGTGCTAAAGTCGCTCCTCCTCCCGGATACGGGCCCTACTGCTCTCGCATCCACGGACAGATTTACCACAGATCTGGGGCTCTGCATCCTGACAATGATGATCGTCGTCAATTTGCTCAGCTGTATATCCTCGATGCTGATGAAGCTTCGGAATAAGGATGTAAATGCGACCTAACTCTACATGCAACCACGATCTCATGGCGCTCCTGAGCTCATTCATGACCGACAACAATCCATCTGCAGATGCATGCAAAATGCTGTGTGAAGTGGAACAAGAATGTCTGGCGGAAGCAGCTTTACGGAATACACTACCTACAACTGTGTCACTGGCCATCATTCATGATAGAAACGATGACCAAAGGCGTTACAATGCTGAACGGTCCAATGAAGTGGCTTTTTTCTTCTAAAATGCGGATGGAGAACCTCCTCTTGAACGCCAGAGATGCAGAAGAATGTGTAAATAAGTCAATTCTCTGCCCTACAAATGCCGATGTGGACCATATCAATAGTCAGGTTCTGTATCTACTTGAAGGAGAACCCAGGACATACTTAAGTTCCGACTCCATCGACGACTGCACGCAAGATGATGAAAACAATTATCTCGTGGAATTTCTACATCAATTGGCACCTTCGGGAATGCCGCTTCATCAATTAACATTAAAAGTTGGAACAATTATAATTTTTCTTCGCAATTTGAACACCAAACGAGGTCTATGCAACGACACGAGATTGGCTTTTTTAAAAAAAAATTACATTCTGGCTCGCGCAATATTTTATAAAATGAAAATGTTTGTTTGAAATATGAGCTGTGAAGTACATTTAAGGAGAAATATATGTTAACGGGAAATTAAATACGGTCCCAACGAACTTAAATCTATTTTTATTTTTATACATCTTTTTTCTCTCAACAATAATGCGTACAAGGTCGTCAGTATATAAAGTGAATAAATTAAATAGTTGCTAACAGTGTAAGATGGGTAAGACGTTGGCCGTGGGGAGGGAGTGCATAGAGATGAAAGACGCCGTGCATGTTTTTGATCATAAAAAAGACCCCTGCTTTGAAACTAACTTTGTTTTGAAATATGCCGACATTAGGTTAATTATTTTTCTTGATCTACCCCTCCCTCCCTTTCTATAACCGCACACTCTCCATTCGCTTGTGTTTATTGTGCTCGTTAACACAAGCTGACCTAGAAAGTCTGATGTTAATAAAGCGTACAAGATTGTTAGCTTTTAAAGTTAATAAATTAAAAAGTTACTAACATTGTCAGATGGGTATTAAAAGCTGTCGGCCGTGCGGAGGGACTGCACAGAGATGAAAGAGGCTGTGTTGGGTTTCGATACTAATAAAAGGGAAAGCCCTCACTGACTGATTCATCACTAATTCTCCAACTTCCCGTGTAGGTACAAGCATGAAACTTTGGGAAGTTGTTAAGTACCCTCTCATTTCGAAAATTGGCGAAAAAGAATGTTAAAAATCTCGCTCATGTGGGGCCGGGGGCTAAAAACCTTTTTTCCCTACATCACTAATTCTCCAACTTCCCATGTAGGTAGAAGCATGAAACTTTGGGACGTTGTTGGGTACTCACTAACGACGAAAATTGGCGAAAAAGAATTTTTAAAATCTCGCTCATGTGGGGCCGGGGGCCCAAAAACTTTTTTCCCTTATATGGGCTATATAAAAATAGAAAATCACCAATTCTCCTATTTCCCGTGTAGGTAGAAGCATGAAACTTTTGCACTTTTTTTAGTACAAGCTCTCGACGATAAAAAAAGGGTAAATTTCCCTCTCATTGGGGCCGGGGCCTTAAAAACGTTTTTTTCTTTATATGAGCGTTATAAAATCACTAATTCTCCTATTCTCTGTATAGGTAGAAACATGAAACTTTGGAAATTTTCTGAGTACACGCTCCCGACGAAAACAGATCAAAATTAATATTAAAACACACGCTCATGGAGGGCCGGGGACCCAAATATAGTTTTTCTTATATTAAGACCGACTCATCACTAATTTTCAAACTTCCCGTGTAGGTAGAAGTATGAAACTTTGGGAAGTTGTTGGGTACCCACTCACTTCAAAAATTGGTGAAAAATAATTTTAAAATCTCGCTCATGTGGGGCCGGGGGCCCAAAAACTTTTTTTCTTTAAATGGGCTCTATAAAAATAAAAAATCACCAATTTTATTATTTCCCGTGTATATAGAAGCATGAAACTTTGGAAATGTTTTAAGTACATGCTCCCGACGATAATTGGAAAAAGTAGCATTTCCCACTCATGGGGGCCGGGGCCCCACAAACCTTTTTTTCTCTTTATTATGAGCTATATAAACATTGAAAATTACTAATTCTCCTATTTCCCGTAAATGTATAAACATGAAACTTTGGAAATTTTTTGAGTACACTTTTGACAAACATTGGAAAAAAAGAATGTTAAAATTCCTTCTCATGGGGGACCGGGGGCCCAAATATAATTTTTCTTATATAAAAAAACGACTCATCACTAACTCTTCATCTTCCTGTGTAGGTATAGGCATGAAACTTTGGGAAGTTGTTGGGTACCTTCTCACTACGAAAATTGTGGAAAAAGTATTTTAAAAGTCTCACTCATGTGGAGCCGGGGGCCCAAAACATTTTTTTCCCTTTTTTTTTGGCTCTTTAAAAATTGAAAATCTATAATTCTATTATTTCCCATGTAGGTAGACAAGGAAAAAAAATATATAAATTTTAAAAATTTCCACTCTTGGGTTGCCGGGGGCCACAAACCTTTTTTTCCACCAAAAATAGGCTATATATAACTGAATAAACACTAATTTTCCAAGTTTTCTTGTAGGAAGAAGCTTGAAACTTTGGGAAGTTGTTGAGTAACCCCCTCCCCCCCCCACCATGGTTACAGGCAAAAAATATTAAATCCCCTCTCACTAGGGGGACGATTGCCGAAATATATTTTTTCCCCAATATGAGTTATATAAAAAGACGCATCTTTAAATCTCCAAGTTCTTGAGTACGTAGGAGCCTGAACAGTTAAAGTTAATATATTTAGTATATCCATCTTGATTCAGATTAAAATCAATAGGTGTTTTGAATTAGTGTTACGCGGATTCACAATGCTAACTGAAATCCTAATTTCCGCAGCAAAGCGCGTGTAAATTGCTAGTAGTATATATTTGGAAAAAACTACATTTGGGCTTCCGGTCTCCATTAAAGGATATTTGAAATATTTTTCAACCTGCTACCATTGCGAATGTCAATTTATCAACTCCTCAAAGTTTTATGCGTCTACCTACATGGGAAATTAGAGAATTATATATTTTAAATTTTTATAAATCTCATATAAGAAAAAAAACGTTTTTGGAGCCCCGGCCCTTATGAGTGGGAAATTTAACTTTATTACCCTTCAGTTATCGTCGGGAGCACGTACTTAAAAAATGTCCAAAATTTCATGCTTCTACATACACTGAAAATAGGAAAATTTGTGATTTTCATATTTTATACAGCCCATATAAGGAAAAAAATGTTTTTGGGACCCCGGCCCCACATAAGCGATATTTTAAAAATTCGTTTTCGCCAATTTTCGTAGTGAGAGGGTACTCAACAACTTCCCAAAATTTCATGCTTCTACCTACACGGGAAAAAGGAGAATAAGTGATTTTCAATTTTTATATAGCTCATATAAGGGGGAAAAATGTTTTTGGGGCCCCGGCCACCAAGAGTGTGAATTTCATAATTATTTTTCCCAGTAAGGGATATTATAATTATGTTTTCACCTACTACCGTCGTGAAAGTGTATTTAACAACCCCCCCCCCCCAAAGTTTCACGCCTTTACCTATGCGGGAAATAAGAGAATTATATATTTTCAATTTTATATAGCTCATATAAAAGAGAAAAAAAGGGGTTTGGGGCCCTGGCCCCCATAATGTGTATTTAAAAAATCTTTTACACCAACTTTCGTCATGAGAGGGTACTTAACAATTTTCCAAAGTTTCATGCTCTTACATACACGGAAAATTGGAGAATTAGTGATGAGTCGTTTTATAATATAAGAAAAATTATATTTGGGCCCCCGGCCCCCCATGAGAGTTTTAGCATTCTTTTTGCCAATTGTCGTCGAGAGCGTGAACTCAAAAAATGCTATTTTCATGCTTCTAACTTTACGGGAAATAGGTGAATTATTGATTTTCAATTTTAATATAGCTCATATAAGAAAAAAAAACATTTTTGAGACCCCGGCCCACATGAGTGGAAAATGTAACTTTTTAAAAAAAATTATTGTCGGGAACATGTACTTGAAAAATTTCCAAAAGCTTCATGCTTCTACCTACACGAGAAGTAGGAAAATTGGTGATTTTCAATTTTTATAGAGCCCATATAAGGAAAAAATTGGGCCCCCGACCGCACATGAGCGAGAATTTTACAATAATTGTTCGCCAATTTTAGTCATGCGAGGGTATCCAACAACTTCCCAAAACGTCATGCTCCTACCTACACGGAAAATTGGAGAATTAGTGATGAGTCGGTTTTTAATATAAGAAAAACTATATTAGGACCCCCATGAGAGGGAGTTTTAACATTCCTTTTTGCCAGTTTTCGTCGGGAGCGTGTACTCAAAAAATGTGCAATGATTCATGCTTCTACCTATACGGTAAATAGGAGAATTAGTAATTTTTATAATGCTCATATGAGGAAAAAAACGTTTTTGGGGCCCGGCCCCCATAAGTGGTAAATGTAACGATTTTTTTTTTTTCAAATTATCGTCGAAACCATGTACTCAAAAAAAAATTCCAAAGTTTCATGCTTCTACCTCCACGGGAAGCAATTTTTATAGAGCCCATATAAGGGAAAAAATGTTTGGGGCCTCCGGCGAGATTTTTTTTTTTAAAATTCGCCAATTTTCGTTGTGAGAGGGTACCAAACAACTTCCCAAAGTTTCATGATTCAAGCTACATGGAAAGTTGAAAAATTAGTGATTAATCAGTGAGTCAGTCAGTCAGGCAGGGCTTTTGCTTTCATTAGTAGAGATAAGTAGCTACATATCACTGCCATTAAGACTAATTAATTTTTTTTGGTCACCCTGTATCTGTCATATGACACCAACAAATTTATAAAATACTCTTAACTTAAGCAAATATGTGATCTTCAAACATTGTTTTATGGAACACTTGAAGCTTCAGTGATGCTTGTCTTTGTTATGAAATTCTACATTTCCTGAATTTCGTCCTAGTATGTAGATGAAGTAATAAAGACCCTGTAATTATAGTGTGTATACCGTATACTGAGATGTAAAATTGTCTAATGAATAGAAAGAATACGTGTGTCTGCAAAACTAGCGTAGCGGGCCAGTGACAGAAAGGAGTTCCATTAGATAGGAAAGGCAATGCATCAAAGATTCCTAGAGCAGTGGTTCCCAACCTTTTTTTGGGGTGGATACCCCTTTTAATACTTTTATTAAAAGATATGTGTTCCACGACCCCCATGAAATTTAATTAAATCATGATTAATATTTTTTTACAAAATAGAGTAAATTTGCATTATGGTGAATATTTTTAGTCGACAATTGGTGACCCCTAGAAAACCCAATGGGATTGCGACCCACAGGTTGGAAACCGCTGTCCTAGAGGATTGTGTATAGTGTATATATATANCCAGGACTACCGGGTGTGGCCGGAGGTGCGAACTGTGACGTTTAGTTGTTACCTCGCTTGAATTGGGAATCAAGGACATAGGAAGCTCGAGCGGGGCTTTGTGGACGGCAGCTGACCACGGGCAAATAGTCTAGCCCAGGTGTCAGGTATGGCAGACCGTTGGCCGAACGGTAGATGAAAGGGACCGACATGGAGAGCGGGTCAGAAACGAGGAAAAAGGGGGGATTACTGACCATGACAGGGTACACCCACCTACCCCCGTCTTACCTAAGGGGAGGTACAAATTGATTGACGGTCGACTTTCGTACAGGAAAGTCTGGGGGTGGAGCCTGGAATGGACTAACGCTCGGACCGAGACTGACTGAGGGACAGACGGAGGGAGAGACACGCATAGATAGACACGCAGGGAGAGAGAAGAGTTATTAGGGAGGAGGCAGAGAGAGTGAGACGAATGTGTTAGAGAGATGCACGAATAATGAATGTACAGAAGTTAAGAGATTAAAAGTAATGAAGTGTACATTCTGCCTTGGTGTTTAGTGTTTAAAGAGTAATTAACAAAGTGTGTGAAGAGCAGAATAACAGTGAGAGTGGATAAGGAAAGATAACCAATAGAATAACCAACGGATCTTCACAATATATATATATATATTGTGAAGAGATAACGTACTGTGTGCTTTACAATAACAAAGAGGTAGCCTTCGGTCTCGTCATTCAGCTTAAGCTTACTGAAAGTCATCCGAGACTTGAGCTCACTAATTCACTCCTACGAGACCGTGATAGTGGAGTGAACAAGAGAGGGATGGGGGTGTGCGTTAACAGCTGCGTGCATGTGAACGATTGATTTTTAAACTCATGATATATAGTACATTTTTTTATTATTTGTAAATATATGTTGATCAAAGTTTTGTATTGTTAATGGTGTTACTTTAAAATTTGATTGATGTAAATTAAATTCAAAGTCTTTGGCTACTGCTGTGCTCATCTCCACGTCTCTTTGTGTAAAGCATTTTACGACATTAGAATTATCATTTTCTAGAAAAAATATCTGAAACCTGTATTTCTTCATTGTTTTTATACTAAACATTATATTTTCAATAGCCATTCTAAGTATCGTTTTCATCACGTCTTAAAAAATTAACCAGTCTTCAAGCGCCGGAATGAGAGGCTAGTATAATAAGATGGTAAATGCAGTATCTTTTATATTATACTATAATCATTATAGTCCTAGCAGTTTTTAAGTATTGGGTGTGGGTATTATATTATAGTTATTTTGTTGTTCTTTTCAAACACGAATCTGAAGATCTCATCATATTTTGAAGTGTGTTTTAACTAATTTCCCAAGCTGAGAGAAGTTTGATGGTGAATATGGCTAGGATGCTGACAGATAACCAATAGACAGAGCCGCCTAAATCACGTGCACAGTTGACCCAAAATCATTATTTAATTAACCTAAAGTAGGGGGTTTTAAATTTACAATGGGAAAGGTTTGCGGAGAGTGGACACCATCATATGGTGAGGGGAATAATAGGTGAAGTGGATAATGTGAGGTTGGGATGGATAAGGGTTTGGGTAGAAGAGCATCGGATGTGAGTTGATTAAAAGGAATGGGATGGAATGATAGGTGACATTATTAGATAGGTGGATGGTAAGGGGGGATGATAATGATAAGAGAGGAAGTGTGACAAGGGAAGGATAATAGTGAGGATTGACGGTAAGGGGTTTTCGTGCGATAGAATTTGTAGAGACAACGTAGAATGGGATTGGTGAGTTGTAAGTGGATGACAGTATCTTGGAATGTGGAAAGGGATGTGGACGTAAAGAATGGTGGGGAGACTGAAAAAAAGATGGGTGTGATACTAATGGTAAAATAATTGGTATAGACTGGCATTGTTGTGCATCGGAGTTTTTGACGCGTAGCATTAGAATTGTCGGCAATTTTATGTAACTAGTGTTTGAAGACTTAAGACAGTATATTATAATTAATTCTTCCAGATAAGCCAACAGGCCATCGCGTTGTTTGTAACAACTTCCTGCAGCTGCTACACTAATTACTGGCCGGGGCCCCTCATTAATTTAGTCCACGTCAGTCAACTCAACGACTAACATGGGAATTACTCTTGCGATCAAGTTGAAATTTAATTTCTTTTGTTGGATGTGGTAATTGTTCAGGTGGCGATAACTAATTTAAGTTTTCAAGAAGAGGGGTGCATCATCCTGTTCAAAAACGTGTACATTTACTAAAATAAATTATTCAAATAACAGTTTCGTGCTGTCATTTTAAAACACAATGTAAATGACTCTTGACAGAATGCATTATTCTTTTAGATCTTTTCAATTAATCTTTACCTCCATATTTTCTTTACAAAGTATTGCTGTCCAAGGAAGTTATAAATACTTCTACAAACTGAGTTTTATTTGGTGTTAACTATAAAAATGAATTCATTGTCAACCGCCAGTCAATATTAAATATTATCTGATCATCCAAACTCACAAGATTCACCAGTAACATATTTACCAATAATATTTGTTTTAATTTTTTCCCCATCCATTTCAAAGTTTAATGACTATATCCTAATGGGGTAAGTGAATAATATTAATACAAATATCTGGAGAGATAGACTTTGTAGAAGCTGCCGGATTTACGTTCAATCTACACAAGCTATAGCTAAGGGTTCACACTTACTTGGGGCCCCCAAAAAATTGTCCGTGAGAGCAATTTTCATATTTACAACTGATATTTTATACTGACTTATAAAGGAGCCCATGCCTCAATATTTACCACTGATATTGAATATCTTGCCTTATAAATTTAAAGGACCACATGCGGCAAAACGTTTAGTGAACTCTCAAGCTTAAGTCTGGCTGACCATGGAGTTAATAAAAAGAAACGAAAGGAAATGGTTTGAAGTTATAAAATGGACAAATAAAAAAAGAAGTACATAAGATAGATATATTATAGATCGATTTCTATTTGCTTAATTCTCTCAAAATGCAGCCTCTCTTGTTCAGCGTCATCGAAAATGACAGAGACATATTTGATTATCCTATCAATACTAATAAAAGGGAAAGCCCTGACTGACTGACTGACTGACTCACTCACTCACTCACTGATTCATCACTAATTCTCCAACTTCCCGTGTAGGTAGAAGCATGAAACTTTGGGAAGTTGTTGGGTGCCCTCTCACGATGAAAATTGGCGAAAAAGAATTTTTAAAATCTCGCTCATGTGGTGCTGGGGCCCCAAAAAACTTTTTTTTCTCCCTTATATGAGCTACTAGCAATTTTACCCGCGTGTTGCTGCGGAAATTAGGATTTCAGTTAGCGTTGAGAACCCGCTTAACACCAATTCAAAACACCTATTGATTTTAATCTGAATCAAGATGGATATAATAAATATATTAACTTCAACCGTTCAGGCTCCTCCGTACACAAGAACTTGGAGATTTAAATATGCGTCTTTTTTATATAACTCATATTGGGGAAAAAAAACTATATTTCGGCAATCGTCAACCTAGTGAGAGGTGATTTAATCTTACCATCGCGGGAAGAGAGGGTACTCAACAGCTTCCAAAGTTTCAAGCTGCTACACAGAAACATGGAGAATTAGTGTTGATTCAGTTTCATATAGCCCATTTTAGATGGAAAAAAATGGTTTTGGGCCCCCGCCACCCATGAGTGGAAATTTTTAAAATTTATATAATTATTTTTCCTTGTCTTCTTACACGGAAATAAGAGAATTATAGATTTAGTGACGAATCAGTCAGTCAGTCAGTCAGTCAGGGCTTTCCCTTTTATTAGTATAGATGTGTAGTGCTGGAGAAAAATGTTAAGGAGAAGATTCTCACAGAGAAATTAATGGCATACTTAAGGATGTTTTGGCAGTGAAAAAAATGTTATGTGGAGACCTAATCCTTTTAATCGAATCTTCAAACCAAAGTACCGAGTAAGAGCGACCCCTGGTGGAAACTTGAACGTAGTAATCAGACACTCATAACACGGATGAAGACTGACCAGTGTCCAATACGAAGTTACCTGTATAAGTTTGACAACAGATGGGAACTTGTCGATTGTGTGGCTACCCCGAGGAGACGGTGGCCCACGTACTTGAAGGTTGCCCCGAGTTGGACGGGGTTTTACAAGGAGAGGTTGCAGTACCTGCAGAGGACTACCTCTATGGCGATGTCCGCTTGATAAGGCTCGCCTACGATAGATTGAACCGGTCTTAAGAGCCTAACGGCTCGACCAAAAAGAGAATGAATATTCTCTAGTCAAAGTACCAGAGAGCACATTTTTTGTGATCCAAAATATGTATCTATGTTATTTAGAAAATAAGTTGAGAAGGAAATTCTCTTATTCGAAAGATGAGATAACTGTTGAAATTCATGTAAGATTTTGGTAGATATGTAGAATTTGTAAAACTTATTCAATTTTCGTACACCAGGCGATCTGCTGGACTTTGAAACGCTGACAATGTAGAGCAAATACTATTTTACCCTAAGGGTATGAAAAAATAATTAATAAATTAAAGACCAGTTGATTTATCAAAGTTTATAAAGATATTAAGGCTCCAAGTTAACTTGCCTAAAATAAAATAATTAATCTGAACATTCCTTACAATAGTCTTAAGTATGCAAGGTTTTAAAATAGCTTCTCTAAAATTAACTTATTGAAAAATTAATAGCAAGCAAAACGATTACGCCAAAATTTTGTAATCTATTGCTATTTCAATTTTGGCTATTTAGCATGGCAAGGCTGAAAACTTTAATACACGAAAGAGGATGCAATCAGGAAAAAACAAATTTATATAATATTTAAAAAATGAAAATTTTCTTTTTATCTCTATTTCTGTCCTTTTTACTTTCAAATAAAAACTATCTTAACATATTTTTCGGGGTGGGGGCGGGGGGCAAATTATGGTTCTGCCCCAGGCGGCACATACCAACGCTACGCCGCTGTTGTTATCGTCACAAACGCTTTACCAAAATAGAGAACAACGAATTTGCCATATTTGCCATTCGTAACAAAGGTCTGCCTGTGCTATTTTTTAATGACACCTTGGCTTTAATTCTTCTATTTTCATTTGGTAACTCTGCTCATAATGACAATTTCCCATTTCTTGGTTTTAAAAAAGAGAGAGAAGATTTTTTGAGAACTGATGTAATTTTTTAAAATTAGTTTTATTAATTTTGTAATTATTTTCCTTCTCTTCAATAATCAAAGCAAATTTTTTATTGGTATGCAAAAAAGTAAACACAAATAATAAATATAAAATCTAAAACTGGAGCCTTTTTCACTAACTTTGTCATTAGAACTTGATTAAATCCTGGCATAAATAATAGGTCAATGGGTCATCTAGAATCGATCTAATTTTTTTCCTATTTATGTATAAAGATAGATTGATAGAGCTATGAAGAATTACAAATAATGATACCAGAGCATATTTTTGTGGGCTTGATGAGTCTGTAACACTGCTCATAACAAAAACATATGAGATTGTTTAGAAACGCTTACAATTAACAATTTTTTTAATAAAATAAAGAAATATTCAAAATCTGAGGACAGTTTACTCTCATATTATCACATTTCAAACTATAACATAAATACTCTTATGTTTGCTTGGCTGTAAATAACTAACATCATTGTTGTCTTTTTTAAATTCTTCCGAAAAGAATAATCCAATTCTTTCAAATCTAAACCAAATAAAATTCATTTTTACTCAAAATATATACTGAGTGGTGAGACCCATGTGAATAAAACTGTCAAGGAAGAGGTTTCAACATAAAGTGCATTATAATTTTAAAGAATGTGGAACAATTAAATTGAAAATTGGGTCTATGATTTATCATTTAAGCTCCTAAATTATTTTATAGCAAAAATTTTTTAATTAATTGTTTGTTTTGTTGTTGTTTTTTTTTTGTTTTGTTTTGTTTTGTTTTTTTTTGGGGGGGGGGCCTCAAACAGAGATTTTAGTACAATTTTTGTTTTTCATGTTTCATGTTGCATTTCATTTTATCCCTAGTAAGGTCTCTCCACATCTTTTATTTAGAAATCATTCAATTTTTAATCATTTTTTGAAAAATGTATAGTAACATCAAAATTATAATATTATTAATTTTAAATGATTTTCAGTAGTCACATGCCATTTTATCTGTGTGTGCTATGTATTGTAATCACAGATAGCAGTTTTAATGAAGTGGCACACCAATAGTTTGACAGTAAAAGAAAATTAACAATTTGATTTCATTCTTTTGTATGTCAAAGTTGATTTTATTCTGATCAAATAAACTGAAATAATTTACTCTCGGCACCAAATGACATTGTTATTTATTACTTCTTTTATGTAACATATCAAGGGATCTCACCAGCTCATACACTTAAATTGGAAAGGGCTTACTATAGAATATTATTTTTACAAAACCAGACTAAATTTAATTGTTGACAATCAAAGTCAAGTTGTCTCTCTTTTCAATGATGGTAAAAGAAAACTCCAAAATCTTGGGAGAAATTTTATTTTAATCTCTAAAATGTTACAAGTAAAATTCACTGACCAAGTTCTCCACAGCTTTTCTTGATAATCAAGTGCTAAGAGGAGCATTAGTCAGCAATAAAACTTACTAAACAAATTTTTTCATTTGATTTTAAGACAAGTCTAGAAAAAAAATAAGAAAGACTGTAATCATTAACTTTTCTTTGCTTATTGCACAAACAAACACAGCTTGAAATAACATACAGTACCTTCAGTATTAAAACATGAATTTAGTGATTAACTAAAGTTAAAATTCAATAATCTTGAATGGGGCCGTTATTGTACACCAAATCTGTACAGATATGAAAGATTTAAGAGCAAATCTTTACACCTTTAAGTTCAAGAATAGCATATAGATAGAGATTTTTGGATTTTAGATCCCACCACTTTATTAAAAGTGTCATAATCATACAGCATCCAATAGATAAACATAGTCCCATTATTGTATTTAACTACAACTTTTGTAGTAAACAGTGATCGTCTATGGCTTCTAAAGAAGAATTAGACACACAATATTGCCTGGGAACAAAATGGGAACAGTAACATGGCTTTAAAAGTAGTCAATAAAAGTAGTCAATAAAAAAGATCACACATTATTTTCCTCATTTGTAAAAATAAAAATTTATTAATAAAGTTGGTGTTGCCAGATTTTAAATGAAAAATTGATTTAAAATACTCCCAAGATTTTAAGATTCATCAATTACATAATTTAGATTATTATTCTTTTTCATAACATTATTGATGATACTTTTTTTAAATACTTTATTTTCTTAACAAAGTCTTAAAAATTAGACAGGTGTTCCAGCTTCTAAACAATTACTTCATTTTCTTTTCAAAAAAAATTATTGTTACATTATTGAGCGACAAAACACATAAGATTGCACATTTCACTAGATGAAATCTCTTTATAAACATTGAATTGCAGGTGGTGTTTTTTTTCCCCCTTCAAACAAATGTTCTCTTTTTTTCTTAATATTGTACACAAAACAATGATTTTTTTTACCACCTAAGGCACAAGTGGGTGATGGCCTGGACAAGTAATACATGTAGCTGGCAGAGATAGACATCCTTCTTTTGTACAAAAAAAATTTAAAAAGCATTGTTAAAAAAAAAGGAAAAATAAAAAGAAGCACCAGACACGCACAGATTTACATCACGCATGTGCATCCCAACACAGAACAAGATTACTAAATGAAGTAAGCTATATGTATAATATACATTGGACAGAGTTAAATGCTTTGTGTTGACTGAAAAGTTCATCAAAAATAGTTTTATATTTTTATGATTTTTTTCCTTTTTAAAATAAATGCTTAAATATATGACAGATATAAATAAAATCTTGAGATAAAATTTGCATAGTTACAAAATAGCACCAGTTTTAATCTATTTTAATCTGAGGGTGAAAAAAAGTATGCGAGTAATGGATCAGCAGAATTATTTATTTACTTAATGACAATGAGATTTTTCTAAAATGACAACCATTTTATTGAACTGAAAATAAAAAAAGTAATGATATCATTAATAGGCTAAATTAATTAAAATGCATAATTGGATACCCACTATAACTCTTTCTTACAGACAGTGCATCTACCAACGTGGCTTCGTGTATTGCCTGACTTGATGGTCTGGCTAACTGGCTGTGTAAATTGCTGGTTCACTTCTATAGTGGCAAGCCAGAAGCTGTATTTATTGGCAAAGTAGTGGCAGGTGCCTCGTGCTCCATTACATTCTATGAAAGGTGTGGCGCGGAAGTCCTCCAGGCAGCTACCAGGGCTGGAGAGAGACTGTCCACCTCCGCCAGGGCCAGCTGCTGTATGCTATTGAAGAGAAAATTTGGTTTATTTTAAAGTAATATATAGTTGTTGTTTTTTTTTTTAATTTAACACTTTATTTTCCTCCAGCTAAAATTTTCAACTTCAAACGCTTTTTTTTTTCATGTTCACTGTCATTTTAAAATCATATTATATGATAATAAATTCTTTTATAACATTGAATTGTAAAAAATTATAAACTCATGTATCATTGCATGACAATGTCACACAGGGAAATAATACATAATGAGGCTATTGGGCTTTGAAGGTCATGTGTAATTAAGTTTTACAAATAATTGTTGGGGATAATGAGTAGTTTTTCAATAAAAATTCATATATAATAATTACACAACTATCTCTCCAAGATTATTGACTACAGTTCCCTGTACCCAGAAATGAGACTTGAGATACCATTCAGTTTAGCAATCACCCCTTAAGAATGAGTTAGGAAGTTTAATCATTTCAGGCGGAGTGTGATAATGGACTATATTTGCAACATGTGTTAGAGAATATAAAAAAAACTACCATGACGAAGGAGTAACCAATCCATATCATTCTCCATCCTGCAGGACAATCAGGCACAGTAACTGTCTGGCTGTGAAGGGCAATGACATTGGTTGGCACATCGCACACAACACATCGACTGATGTATTTCTGGATCTCGCTCTCAGCAACAGGCATCATGGGAATAGCTTCGTTGGTTGACAGCCAGTAAGAGCGGTCATTACGAGAGGCATAGTTGCAAACGTTGTTTATATTGCAGAACATGAAAGGCATAGTGCTGAATCGTTGTAGACAGGAGCCTGCCCAACCTGAAATTTCAAGGAAGAGTTTTGCTTTACTAAGTTTCACTGTTGTTCTTTAGTCATTACCTTTCTACTCGGTATATAATATACATAACAGGACTGTGATAAAGCTTTTAATTAAAATACAAAATTCGCAAACAAATTATTAATGTGCCGTATTTTATATAGTATGTCTTAATAATTTAAATGTAATTTTAATACTTATTTAAGTACTGTTTGTAATTTGTAGTGATAAAGGCATCAGCCAAAAAGTTTCCTTTTGTATTAGTTAAATAATAAAGCTTAAATTTATTGTTTTCATTAGACAATGTGTTTTGAATTTTATTTGGTCATAGAAATATTAGGTCAATCATTAATTTAGCAGATTCAAGTCCCTCATTTAATGTATTTGGAATGATGTCCCTACTAAGTAATAAAGCATTAACTTTCCGAGCTTGTCATTTTTCACAATTTTCTTTCTCAGATGGAGCAAACAATTAAAATCAACTATGCACTTTACAAGTGGCTGGCACAGATAGAGTCAACAATTAACTACTAATCCCAGAGTTAACCATTTACAGACAATGTGGGGGTAAATTACTAGATATAAATTCAAAAATAGCCATTGGCATAAAAAGTAAAGTCAAACAAAATAACTTAAAACTGTGATTTAAAATGTGTGAAGTATTCTGTTACAACGCTATGAAATTACTTAATAATTAATTACATGATTAGTGAAAATATTTATGGGTCACAACAAATTTAATTCATTTATATTCTTTAGCAGTTGATCTAAAGAAAAAACACAACAAATTTACTGTGAATTGGTTTGTAGTAGATGTAATTATTAGACCTCCCACTACTAAACAAAAAAAACAAGACAGACTTGAAAAGTAAATAGTTATTTCCTTAAAATAACCATAAAAAAAGAAATATCTAAATTAATGTCTATTTTTCACACAAAAAATGTAAGTTCTCTTAAAACTTACAGTATAAACTATTTAAAAAGATCCGAAAAATTTCCAGTAGAGGGTGACAGAATTATTTAAATTCCAATGTGGCTAACAAAAATTTATGTAGCTAAAGATTGTAACTGAAACGTTTGACTCAACATTTTAGTTAAATAACAAGACAAAAGTTCTATTCTGGTCTAAAGCCAAGACAAGCAAATGTTACCTAAGTCCTGATGGTGAGATTTCTCATTTCCTTCAATATACAGTAAACTGTAACCCTCCCATAGCTTGTCCTGTTCATTATCACATTGGGGAACAGCACTAGACTGGCTATGGCGAACCAACAAGTAACCTGTTGGTGGAGTAATACCCGGAGGTCCTGGCTGACCTGGATAGCCCTTGGGTCCATCACGTCCTGTTAGATCATGTTACTTACAGTTATGAAAGTCAAGCTTAATGTTCTTATAACATATATGTAATCAAGCATTGAGTACAGTGTAATAGACACCTCAGAACCAACACTTGATTTTAAAAAATCATTTAGATGTAAATAAGGACAGCAGCCTCAGATAAGCAGGGGAGAAATTATTGAAATGTAAGCTTATAAATAAAATTGTAACAAATCACAGTTGAAATTAATAAAGACATTTTTTTTTTGTTTACCTCGACCGCCATTAACACCTGGAACACCATCGATACCTCGAGGACCTGGCTCACCCCTTTCACCAGGGAATCCAGCTGGACCTGGATCACCCTTTTCTCCCCTTGCACCAGGGAATCCTAGAATAAAAAAGTTTCATGATTTTTGGAGCACAAGTATTGATTTCCTTTTAAAAACCTGTACTGAATATATAAATTGTCTTAATTTCTGCACAGTTTATTTGTTTAGCTCCATAAAATATAACTCACTAACAATACTAACATATGGTTCCACCCATGTAAATTCACATAGGAAGTCCCAACTAAATATAAATTACTGCATAGTTCCACCAATTTAGATTCACCATGAATTTCCTTATCAAGATTCACCTACATGGAAATGAATATAAGTTTCATTTGTGTTGACCTCCATAGTTATACCTTTGTTAACTCAGAGCGCTGTTCCAGGCAAGTGTAAGCTGAATGCTAGCATACAGCTTGCCTGTCAACTCCATTGAAAACACTGGAAAAGCTGGGTGGAATCCCACCACATGCCTGATGCTGCCAACCACATGGTTAATACTGCCCACCATAGTCTGATGCTGCCCACCACATGTCTGATGCTGCCTACCACATATCTGATGCTGCCCACTGTATGGTTGATGCTGCTCACCACAAGACTGATGCTGCCCACCATATGGTTGATACTGCCCACCACATGTCTGATACTGCCCACCACATGTCTGATGCTGCCCATCACATGTCTGATGCTGCCCACCATATGTCTGATGCTGCCCATCACATTTCTGATGCTGCCCACCATATTGTTCATGCTGCCCATCATGTACAAGATTATTTACAGAAACTGGCTTTGCTCAAGTCAATGGCAGGATTTGCAGCAAGAAGTTAGAGCAGCGTTTGTCAACCGCTGTTCCGCGGCACACTAGTGTGCCGCGACATGTTTCCTGATGTGCCGCAGGATATTCTTATTCAAGAGAATTAGTTTTTATATGTATAGTCAATATAGGCACAGAGGTAAATTTTTTAAACATTTTGTAATTGTGGTGTGCCGTGGGATTTTTTTTCATGAAAAAAGTGTGCCACGGCACAAAAAAGGTTGAAAAACACTGAGTTAGAGGATATTCAAGGCCTGGTCTAAAAACTTTCATGATTTTGGGAGATTTTGCCAAGAATTTCAATGCACACCAAGATGTTTTACAAAAGTTTATTGAAAGTATTCATGGTTCAACGAAGAGGTGTAAACTTTTGGAAAAGTGTGAGAGCATGTTATGGAAGTAATCTCTCTATTTCAATTTCAAGTAAAGAAGTAAGTAATATCCTACTGACGGATTCCACCTTGAATGGAATGAGCAAAATCTAAGAGCTTGGATGTAAGAGAATATTGCAGTGAATTAATTTTTACATTAAGGTAAGAGGCAACAAAAGAGCAGAATCTCTGTCAAAAAATAACTGCTGCTCAAACAAAAGCTAATCTCCCCAATTTTTTTTTTATTGGGGACCACTTTGACCACTAGTGGTGGGACAACAACATGTTTGTCAGAGGGCTGCAAGCTAATATTCACCAGCAAAGCTGAACAAACCAATGGTGAAAACTTTTACTTTAACAGGCAATGGCACAAACAAAGTTTCAAACCGCCAGAACATCAGGTATGGGCCTAAAATGAATAAATTCTATGGCCCAGGTCAGGGGAGAGACTCCTTTGTTCAGATGATATGATAGATGCAACAGTGCTGAGCAGAGCTCACAGGTTTCCATGATTCAAACCAAAGATTTTATTGAGTATTCAGTATGTAGAATCTTGGATCCCTCTCTATAGACCGACATGATATTCAAATTTATTTTTTTAAGATCTATATATTTAAATTAAAGATTAATTAATCGTTAATTTCTATTAAAGCCAAAAATTAAAAATTATGACGTAATAAGTAACACTTATTAAATGCTATTGTTGAAAATCTAAATAACACTGGAATGTCTCCTTTATAGGTCATCTTTTAACCATCTACGCAAAAAGACAAGTGTGTTGACATTATTTGGTCCAAGTGATGAGCAGGTCTAATTGACAATATAACCAGCCGAGCTGAACAATTATTCACATAGAGCTGAGATAACTGGTATGCAAAAAACGGTCTAGAGGGGAATGACATTATCTGATATTCATTAAGTTTCCACCATTGTAGAGGATTCATTGAATCCTTTGTTAATGGATTCAGAAACTGTCATCTTCATTTTGTCCATTCGTCAGAAGAGCCCCCATCATTTCCTGTCTCTGAGTCAGACTCCATTACTGCCATTAGCTTACTACGCTTTTCATTTGGTTTGATAAGTACACAAAGTGTTAGAGCATGATAGGCATCCTCTATCATTCCATCATTTTGAGTTTTGCGCTCCATGAGTTTTTTGTCTATTGGCCCGTCGTCTCCGACTTCAGCCTGCTGATTTTCTGGACAAGCTTCCATAGCCTTTGGTCAGCCAAGACCATCTGCAAGGCAGCAGTTCATTTATTTTTTGAGTTTCCTCTCCTAGAAGATTTTCTATCCCTAGTTAACGGCCTCATCTGTCCGGGTTTAGAGTTTGAGCGCTCTATGTTCGCTTTTTTGCAATCATTTCCTTGGGTTTATGAGACATTTTTTTAAGAGTATCCTTACCACGGATAACCCACCTCACCCTCCATGACAGCAAACCAGTTGGTCCATGGTCGCTTATTCAATATTCACGGCTAACCTTTATATCTAAAGGTCTTTCCTCTATCCGCCACCTGAGGACGCACTTGGTAGGAAATAATAGCTCCCCCCAAGCGTGGTAGGCAAACATTTTGAACATTCCCATCAGTCAATAGTTTAAAACCAAAATGTTTGTGTAATTGTCAGGAAATTTATTATTTATCGGCCGCTAAATTTTTTTTTGTTTACTTTTTGACTTCCAATAATTTGTAAGTGATTTGTCGATTAATAGTTAAAAATAATTTAGTGGTTAAAATTTTAAAATGATTAATCGAGACATTTATTGTTAATTTCCGCAGCCCTAATATATTCACACTTATATTTACTACTTACATATATTTAAATCAACTCAATCAAGTTATCAAAATTATTTGGCCATAAACATTTGTAACAGAACCAAATCAAAATTTAAGTTTGGCTTAAGTGATGTGGCCATTACCGTCTAACCCATTTTCTCCTCTTTCTCCTTTTGGTCCTGGGAGTCCACTCTCTCCCCTATCTCCGGGGAGACCTTGTGGGCCTGGTGGTAACTTAGTGTATTCACAGAATCCACCGGGACCTGTATCACCTTCTTCTCCTGGTTCACCTTTGTCGCCTGTTAAAACACAAATATTCTGAGGCTTCACCAGACATGATGTCATTTACATAAAATGAATATTTGTAGATATGGGATTCCCTTGATAAATAATGAATGCTATTGATAGATAATGAATAATGTTTGTTGATGATGGATATATATATATATATATATATATGTAGATAATGGGTGGCTTTACGGATAATGAAGGATAAGTGTTGATAATTTATTCCTTTTATAGATAAAGAATGTGTTATGTAGATAGCGGATGCCAGTGGTACATAAAGGATGCTATTTATATGTAATGAATATTTGTAAACATAGGATCCCATTTAAATTAATGAATGCTAATAGCAGACAATGATGAAAACCATTGGACAAACAGTGGCATTTTCAATCATTTTATAATCACTTATGAGATTCTAGACAGATAACTGGCTCTTGTTTTTCCCTTTCTTTTTTTTTTATTTTAAATTTATTTCATCATGATCGTGACATACCTGGTAAACCTCTTTCACCTGGGTAACCATCAATACCGCGATCACCTTTAATTCCCGGCTCTCCAGGGATACCTGGCAATCCATCAAAACCCTTAGGTCCAGGAAAACCTGGGCTTCCAGGTGGACCATCATTACCTATAAGACGGGAACATTTGGGGTAGTAAGGAACATCATAATATCATAATCTTAGGCACAAGGATGGAACAATGTGATTGCTGCAACAATCTGAATGGTGTAACAATAAGCATGATAAAGCAGCAGCGATGGTGGAATTATGGTGAAGATGAATTATTAAGGACGGGGGAATTTTTGGTTATAATGAACCAGTAGACAGAGTGGAATTATGGTGAAGATGGATTAGTACTGGTAGTGGAAGAGTGGCAATAAATAGTCTTGTATTATTTCTGTGTATCTCATGACTTGATAGAAATAAGCATTTAATGTAAGTCTTCGGGCTGATTAAACTTTCAATGTCTTTGTCAGGTTGGCATTTAGAGGTCATTGGTTTTTTTTTTATATCATTTCATAAACTAAGGGAGGATATCCTGAAAATGACAGCAGAATCTAGGGAGATGGATGGCATTCATGGAAAGACAATTAAATCGGAAGATGAAATTTAGATGTTACCTTTTGGTCCGTCAACACCTGGTACCCCTTCCAAACCTGGTCTACCTGGGATTCCATTCAGACCTCTGTCACCTTTATTTCCTTGCAGGCCAGATAAACCAAGAAGCCCTGGTTCACCTTTAGGGCCATCAATGCCTGCCAGAGAATTTTTAGCTCAATTATTAGAAAAGTTGCAAGGGAATGGATGCTTGAGGCAAGTCATGTTTGGCATGAATTGGTAAGGACACTTTGACCAATAGGAATTGCACACACAGTTTGATTAGTGGTAAAAATATAAAGTAGATGTTGTTGTTTTTTTTGAACAGGTGTAAGTTCCATGAATGTCTAACATATTTTCCACTGGTGACCAGTTAAAGTCTAAAAAAAAAATGATGTATGAAATTATCTGGGACCTATTTCATTAGTATTGTCAGTTATTCACATTTTTTGCTATTAAGTATATTTATTGGTAAGTATGGACAAAGGACAGGTCAAAGCTTTTTTTTTTTTTTTTTTTTTTTTTTTTTTTTTTTTTTT
>MUZC01004416.1:228428-244655 GCA_002072015.1 Radix auricularia | reverse complement strand
GCAGGAAAGTTTTCATTTCAGAATATAATGAGGGTCAGGGCCAAACAAAGTAAAAAATGACTTCAAATTCATCAAAGTAGATGAGTATTCTATGATGTAAAGAACTGCAAGGAGTATTGACTCAAATCTAGATGACAGGGTTATAAATATCTTTTTCAAGTAGCATTAAAAATATAATATATATATAAGTTTTCAAATAATTATTATTATAATCAGTAGTGCCCCATGGTTTAAAATAACAGTCCATACTTAAAAGATTCAAATAAGCTAGTCTCATTACTGCTTGCACAGACAGAAGGATTTAGCTTTGAATTAGAGTGTGGGATTCATTAAAAAATTGTTCAATGTTTGTAAGCAAGGAGTCCATGTCATAAAAATTGCTTGCAACAATAATAATAATAAAAAATGACAGATTCCAGGGGATGGGCAGCAGTTTTATTCATTGGAGTTTAACATATCAATACTTTGTATAAATATAAATGTATTTCTTTTGAAATTCTTAAAAAATGTAAATGTTAGGCAAGCCAGATTTCAATTAGATTCTCTCTGAAATCTGTTCAAGTAGAAGGCATTTTTTTTAAAATGGGATTTATGGAATTAAATTTAATTACCTGGTCTGCCAGAAGGTCCAGGTTCTCCCTTTGGTCCTCTCTGTCCAGGTTGGGCAAGCTCACCCGGCTCACCCTTGTCTCCTGGCATGCCAACCAGGCCATCTAAACCTGATATTTTAAAAAAAAAAACACCATGGTTACCTTAACGAGTCAAGACAAGAAAATAAATGATAAATAGTTTTAACCTAAAATTTCTACATGAGTTTGGTATTTCCCCAAAGCAGAATGACAGAGCCACTATTATCTCAACATGGTTACAAAACATCCTGTCATGGTTGTTATGCTCTATAGCAAATACTAATAGCTATTATAAATTATAGCTACTCATTATCCCAGCTTAATGCATCAGAAATATCACCATAACAGCCATGGTAAAAACAAATTTCATCATCAGAAACCATTAATATATGACATTTTCTTGGAAAATTATTTAATGAAACCAAAAATAAACACAGGGTTTTCTCCCAGTGAATTAAATTTCTTGAACAGCAGCTTTAAAATTTGGAATATTTCACTAAATTTAAATCTTCCTTAACTGCTTTTTAAAAAATGGTGAGAATTAAAGTTTGTGTGAATGAGATGTTGAAAGAACACTGTCATACAGTAATGCTATAAACACTGGGCATTAACAGGAAACTTGGGAAAAGGCAAACTTTTTTAAAACAAATTTTTAAAAAGTAAAATTGATTTATTAAAATTAGATCTTAAACAAATGTTATATAAGTTGGAAGAAATTCAAAATGTTTGGAAGATTGTATTTTAATTTCTTAACTTAAAAAAAAATTTTGATGCTATTAAAAAATAAAATTCCTACACATTATCATACCTCGTTCTCCTTTAGGACCTGGAGCTCCATCTCGGCCAGGTAATCCATCTCGGCCGGGCTCTCCCTTCAATCCCTGGGTTGAAGTTCCAGGTAGGCCAGGTACACCAGCTGGGCCAGGTAGACCTGTGTGATGAAAACATTTTTTAAACCTGGGTTAAACTTAATATTTAAACTTTAAAAAAAAATTGTTGTTGTTTTTGTTGGTCTATACAAGAGCTCCTTCACCGCACTTCAACTCCACTATAAAAACTGTAAACACTTTAAAAGCTGTTATACATGATGTAACAAAATAATGTTATTATATTCACTGGATGTTTTTCATCTTATTTTATTTTTGTAAATCTTGTAAAAGTATTTTTTAAATGCTTCCAAAAAAATTTACATTCTGAGCTCCCTCCTGCCCCATTTATTTATTTCTAGATCATCTAATTATATGTAAATTATATATAATCATTTAAATATGTGACCCCAAAGTTTCATAGTAAATATTAGGATGTACTTTATCCCTGTTTTTGTGCTCAGAAAAAGTTTAAATAAAAACTAATAAGTGAACTCCTCTTCCCATACCAAGGCTCTTTCATTAAAAAAAACAACAACAAAACAAGAGTGCTCTAAAAGTGGTAAATCAATAGGCACATGTAAAATAACTGGACTGACTTTGAGTTTACTAAACGTGGAGGGTAATTTGATTCATGTTTTTGTGAGTCAAATTATGGTTATTATCTGTCATATTTTTCCAATGCCTCCATTGATGAAAAGGTGAACAATGAAATCATTTTAAAAATGGTTGTTGAATAACCATGAACATAGCTTTACCCAACCACAAATCAATAGTCTGTTTGGCACAAGTGCCAAGTAAATGTACTTATGCAAGGGAACCAAGGCTCACCTCTTCCATTCAGTTTGGGAACTTAATAATAACCTCTATAGTCTCAATCAGGCAAGATTTGATGTCAGCTTTCAGGGCAAACTCATTTGTTTGGGAAAATGGCGAAATGTAAAGCATAAGCTCCAGTCTAGCATTAATTACCTTTGTTATTAAGCCATAGCATTTAACTTCTTCATAATCTGAACCAGACTTACCTCTTTCTCCCTTAGGTCCAGGCAGTCCTATCAGACCAGGTTCACCATCAATGCCAGGTTGACCTGGTTCACCTGTAGACAAGTTTAAGGGGAAAGTTTTACATATTTAAATAAAATATAAATTATTCATAATTCATTATTTAAAATGATATATGATTATCTAGAGCTGTTATCATTAAAGGAAATAAGATCATAACTAATTACATGGGTGTTTTTTGTTTGTTTGTTTTTTGTTTGTTTGTTGTTGTTTCTTTTTTTTTTTTTTTTTTTTTTTTTTTTTTGGGGGGGGGGGGGGGGGGGGGTTCTTTCCATATATTACTTCTTTTTTNGGGGGGGCTTCCCATAAAATAAACCATCTGATTGTCTTCATTGTGTCTGAAATCACTGCTATCTTCAAATCAGGAACTTTCTTTTGAAAATCTAAGGTTACACCCAGTGGGGGCAAAATTTTGCTCAGCTAAATCCAATCTAATTGTCTGTCCCTGGATCTTGTTAATCAACATTGCAAAAAGCAAAATTACTCTCTGATCAGTTTTTTTTAAAAATGACTGTCCGATTTTCATTCTCCACTTGCATTGCAATTTTTGAAAACAAAAAACCCGGCCTCACAGGCCTTTGGGGGGAAAAATGATCTTTCATTTATGTGTGTAATTTCAAATCTCAGTCATGTCTTATAACAAAATTTCTTCTCAAATATTATTCAATCAACACCAGTCATGGTAAATAAAATTAATTCCTCGAGTCCGATAAATAAACAGGCTAAAAGGCTCTCATCATGTAGTATCTGACAATGAGCTGTTCAAGATCAAAGCATATATGTATTTACACTGCAATATATGTTATAACCATTAAAAAAAACATTTTTTCCCTGGGTATTTTTCGTAGGTGGTGGTGTGTGTCAATATTAAGGGGGTTATGTGATAGAGGCACAGTTCATGCTTATCATTTATTGCACTGGCAGCAAATAAAAAAAAATCATGGAAAACTTTAAGATGACTTTAGAATATTAATAATTGTTTCATTTTGTTTATATCTTAATAAATTTTTACAAAACCGACTCTAGTGAGTGAATGATAAAGTAAGGCATTAGTTGCAAACTTGAAAGAGAGACATCTTTAAATATATATTTTTTACTTATATTTCAAGCTTAAGAAAATTAGTTTTCATTGTATAAAAAAACAACCATTAAAATTCGTATTGATTCATGTTAGAACTTTTTTTATATTTTAATATTCACCATTTAAGCCAGATTCTCCAGGAAATCCAGTGGCTCCCTTAAGACCATCAAGTCCATCTGAACCTGGGGGGCCGGGAAAGCCAATATCACCTTTGGGGCCAGCAAAACCTTCCAAAAAAAAATGTTTAACATTGTAATTATTTCATGTTTATTAACAAAAGACTTGGCATAGTTGTTGTTTTTTTTAAAGATAAATTAAAATTGTTTATCACAATTAAAAATATGCAGAGTCACAACAAGCTAAATGAAAATAGAGCTTGTTAATTACAGGAATCCATAAAAATGATGCAATTTGCTTTTATTGAACTTAACCTTTTTTTATAACTGACAAATTTTTTACTTGAAATTTTAAAAAAAATTTGAGTAAATATTTTTTAATGCTTTTGGCTTTTGTAAATATACAGTTGATTAAAATTGTTAGTAAACACAAAAAAATTCATTAGACTTATGCAGCACCAAAGCCAGAATTTAAAATGGAGCCTTCTCCCATAAGTAACATTTTATAAAAGTCTTACAGCTTCATCAGGCTTAAATTAATATTCATTGCAAAGAACATGTCTAGACTCTCAAAAACACTCAAACTCCTGTTTTGATATGATATCCAAGCTAAAGATTACACAAAGTGACATTGATCCTTGGCTGTTTGCCAGAGTTCAACAATACTGTACAATGACGTGTTAACTTGTTAGCCATTAAATTTCTCAGATTATTGAGACTATATTTGGGATATTTTTAAATTCTAAAAAAATGTATTGTTTACTCTCCACATCTTAATTGATGGCTCCTATTTTCTTAACTTATTTATCACAGGTGCTCTTTGGAAACTGATGGTTGGGAGATTAATAAACTTCTTTTGAAAAATTACTTTTAGTAATTTAAACAGAAAAGAAATCAGTAATTCATTAGAGCAAATGATTAAAAGTAAAATGTCTTTTACCTCGTGGGCCATCATTTCCAGGTAATCCCCTTTCTCCTTGAAGACCATTGAAACCTGGAGTTCCTGGTTCACCTTTTGGTCCAGGAAAACCAGTTAGCCCTGGAGCACCATCTAGACCATTCATTCCAGGGTCACCTTTGGGACCAGGCGGGCCAGTTTCTCCAGGTATTCCACGTGCACCTAAATAAAATAACAAAATCTTATCTTATCTTATCTGTTACAGACGCTCCTTCTATACAGAATAGTATTGCGTCCTAAGTTTATCTATGGCTTG
Organism: Radix auricularia; assembly: GCA_002072015.1. NCBI lineage: Eukaryota > Metazoa > Mollusca > Gastropoda > Lymnaeidae > Radix > Radix auricularia. The sequence continues at coordinate 239,687 of MUZC01004416.1, read as the reverse complement.
TGTCTAGTCCTGCATTTTTATTACAGTTTTAAATGATGATAAAGTGTTGGCTTTCCTGGTTTTGTCAGGCAACCCATACCACGCCCGAATTCCAGACAGGAAGAAAGAAAACTTGTATGTGTTTGTTCTTGCATACGAAATAAGAAAGGTGTTTTTATCCTCATGTCTATCTGAGGGTTGTATTAAGTTTAAAATTCTTTGCTTAAGAAATTCTTTATTAAAACATTTGTATGTGGAATGAAATATAAGTTTTCTAAGGATGGGAAGGGAGGTACATTGGGGGATTGGAGATGGGGAGGGGGTGGTGTTGAGCAATAACAGAAGTTACAGCATTTATGAAAAAATTAGAGCTAAATAAGTTTGAATAATTGTATAATTCACCAAGGGGGAAGAGTATTTTCTGTAGGAAAAATATCAATTCTCCTTTGCCAGGAGGATTTGTTTAATTACTAGCTGACCTGTCGTGCGTTGCAACTATCTCAGTAATAATAAATAAATTTAAGAAACAAAGGAATGATGTTTTAAATATACCAATTATACCAGAAATCTATGCGGAAGTGTGCAAAAAAAGTGCAAGTTTCATATCAAACGATAACTTAGATATACAGACGCTCCTTCTATGCAGAAGATAATTGTGTCCACAGACCATGACGAATGGTCTGTTAGCAAGTGATGCAGCGGTCACAGGCCACGGCTATGAGGGTTCCATGCATAACCCAGCCACCTAAACCATTGTTAGGTACCCATTCGGAGCTGGGTGACTCAGGGACGCCCTGGGCCCCTGGAAAAAATCCTTTCTTTTGCATGGATTTGAACTCATGACCATTGGTACTCCAGTCGAGCGCGCTGCTACTCGACCACTGTGTTCCTTAACGAACAGATAAATAGATTAATAGTTTAAAAAGTTAAAAACTCTTTAAAAATTTAAAGAGATATTAAAAAGCCTGGCTAAAAAATGAGTGATAATTTAAATTGTTATTGCCATTCTCATGTATTCAAGCTATATTTCTCAATATCGTGTAAAATTTATAAGGGAATTAATTGATTAATGCTCATTTTAAAAACAATATTTGGGGGCTCTTGTACCCATGGTATAAACATTAGGAGTTCAGTGCCCTGTAGTAATTAAATATAGAATCTTGAGTTTTATATATAAAGATTGGCAAGATCCAATAATTTCCTCAGTCACTTATGCTTACACTAATTTTAATACAGCTAATATAAGAAAAAACAACATTAAGGAACCCCTAGGCCCATTCGTTGCAAGTTGTCAATTTATAAAACCTGATCATTTTAATTTAGTTTCATCATGGAAATATTCCTCAAGATTGTTAAAAAATTGAATAAGGAAAACATCTTAAACATATATGAATAAAGAAATTTAGGGCCCACAGCCCCGAAGGAATGGTAATTAAAAGTTCAGTGCCCTATAGCATTTTAATATGGGCTACCAAGTTGTTGTATACTAATGTTGGTTAAGATCCATCCATTTACACAGTAGATAACGCATAAACTTATTTTTATATAGCTCATATTAGCACCCAAGAAAATGAAATTAAGGCCCCCAGGGTCCATTCAGTGCAAGATGTAAAAAATGAAAATACCTGTTCATTTCAATCTGCAGAGCATTGTATATATTTGTTTGTTTGTTTTTCAAGATCGTTTATAATTGAATGGGGAGTAAAATCTTAAACGTTTAATTAAGAAAAATTGCGTTTTGGGATCCCAGCACTGAAAGAATGGTCATTAGGAGTTCAGTTCCCTATATATTTTAATATATGCGGTCAAGTATTTATAAACAAAGTTTGGTATTGATCCATCAAATTACTTGGTAACTAAAGATTTAAATAATTTTATGTAGCTCATTTTATAAAAAATTGACAACTTTGGTCCCCAGCGTCCCATGATTGGTAAAAGAAAAAAATGTTGCCAGTTACCATCCTGGATGCGTACTTAACAGTCTTCAAAAGTTTCATGACAATCGAATGTATGGTTTATAAAAGGACATGCAGACACACGCACAAAGACATACTTTGATTTATATATATATTTAGATACATAAACAAAACATGACATTAAAAGCCCCCCTGGCCCAATAAGTGCAAGATTTAAATTTTGAAACATTTCTTTATTTTAGTTTGGATAATATTGTCGATATTTGTCAAAACCATGGCACAGAATGGGGAATAAAATCATAAACACTTACAAAAAAATAATCAGGGCCCCTGGCCTGAAAGGATGAACATTAGAGATTCAATATTCTATAGAATTTTAATATGGGCTATCAAGTTATTATATACCAAGTTTGGTTCAGATCCATCCATTTTCCCAGTTGTTAATGTTTACACAAATTTATATACATCTCATATAGGCAAAAATAAAATTAAGGGCCCACAGGTTCAATCGTGCAAGAAGTATACTTTCAATTACATGTTTTTTTTATTAAATATCTTTCAAACTTATGTAAAATCATAATGGGAATAAATTCTTAAACGGTTATAAAAACAAAGATTTAGGGCCCTCGTCCCCAAAGTAATGGATATTAGGAGTTCAATGCTGTATGTTATTTTAATATTGTCTCTAAAGTATGTAAGTTAGAAGTTTGGTCAAGATCCATTCATTTTCCAAATAGCTAAAGCTTAAACTAATTTTTATTTTGCTCATATATATATAAGATTGGCAAGATCCATTAATTTTCTCAGTAACTTAGATTACAATATTTTTTTAAATCTAATATAGGGAAAAAAACTACATTAATGGGGCCTATTCAGTGTATGATGCCAGATTCATTACTGGAGAATATTCAAAACTGACAAGAGTAACACCGTTAGTTAAATCATTAAACCTTGAAACACTAGAGGATAGAAGAACCAAGAGTAAATTAGTAATTATACATAAGGCAATTAATTCTAATTTAGAAATACAACACAAAGATAACCTAATACAACCCTCAAATAGGCATAAAGTTAAAAACACCTTCCTTATTCCATATGCAAGAACAAACACATACAAGTTTTCTTTCTTTACGTCCGGTATTCGGGCGTGGAATGGGTTGCCTGAAGAAACCAGGAAAGCCTCCACTTTATCATCTTTTAAAACTCTATTAAGAATACAGGACTAAACACAAACCATAGAAATACGTAGGACGCAATAATCTTCTGTACAGAAGGAGCGTCTGTAACATATAAGATAAGATAAGAAGATGTCGATTTCAAAAACCTGTTCATTTTAATTCACTTTCATCGTTAAAAATTAAATGGGGAAAATATCTTTAACATATATGAAAAAAAGAAATTTGGGGCCCGGCCCCGAAGTAATGGTCATTAGGAGTTTAATGCCCTATAGTCTTTTAATATCAAATTTCTATATACAAGATCCATCAATTAAAACAGTAGCTAACACTTAACTAATTTTTATATAGCACATGTAAGCAAAAATGACATAAAGGGCCCCCAGGACCGATCGGGGAAAGAAATTAACTTAAAAATCATGTTTATTTCAATCTAGTTCATAATAGATACATATTTAAATATCTTTTAAGGTAGAGTAATATCATAATGGGAATAAAGTCTTAAGCGCTTACGAAAATAATGTTTTTGGGCCCCTGGCCCAAAGGAAAAGGACATTAGGAGTTCAACACCTTATGGTATTTAAATATGGGCTATAAAGTATGTATACACTAAGTTTGGTAAAGATCCATTCATTTACCAAGTAGCCGACACTTTAACTAAGTTTTACATAGCTCATATAAGGAAAAAATATTTCTGGCCCCCGGCCAACAATGAGTGTCAATGTTCGAAACTTTAATTCACGAAAATCATTCCAGAAGCATAATCAACAATTTCCTAAAGTTTCATTGTGATCGGGTGAATAGTTTAGTCAGCTATCACAGACAAACATACATACATACTTTGATTTTTTTATAAATGTAGATTAAGCTTTTTTAAAACTCATTGTCTTAGTGGCATTTGACTAACAGAGCAAAACTAAATAATTTTGCACTTATATTATTATTTAATGATATGGATAAATTTTGAACATTATTTTATATTTGGCGATGATAAACAAAAGATGTAAATTAATTGCTTTTATTCAGTTTCTTGAAGAATACTCACCCTTTTCTCCCGGATCTCCATCAAGCCCTGGCATGCCAGGTTGGCCAGGTTGTCCATCTTTTCCCTGAAGCATTTCATTTTTAAAAATATATCAATTAATTATAATACTTCAAAAGTTCTGAACAGCAATTTTGAAAAATTGAATATTTTAAATCAAAATTATTTTGTTTTTAATTTAATTCAAATAATAACTCTGTGTGGTCTAATAATATCCCTTAAATAAGCTTTGAGTATGTCCTATGTCTTTGTTCATTCCATGAACAGTTTTATTTATTAAGTTCTTTTGATTAATAAAAAATCATAATCAACCTTATCTTTGATGCTATATTTTATGTTTTAAGAGCTCCTTAAAGTATAACTCCTTAAACTTTTCAAATGAGATTGATGAAATCCTTTTAAAAAACTGGTAAGCGCTTATTTATTAGTATTTTTAATTATATAATAGTTAAATTTCAACTATTAAACATTCCTAGTTTAATTATTTATGTGTCTTAAAGAGTCCACAGTGATTAAATTTCTACTACTAATATTACAAACCTTTTCTCCAGTAAGACCTGGGGGTCCAGTTGCTCCTTTATCTCCAAATGGGCCTGGTAAACCTGGCCTTCCCTTTTCCCCATCTCTGCCTATTTCCCCATCAGTGCCAGGTAATCCAGGTAGCCCAATGCCTGGCTCACCAGGCTCTCCTTTTGGCCCATCAAGGCCATTACGTCCTATTAATAAGCATTAAAATTAGGATTTTAAGTAAATGCTCTCAAATTTAAACTTTATCAGATAAAATGTAAATAAATATATTTTAGAGTAAGATTCCCTTTTTTAAAATTTATTTTTTTTTTTTTTTTAATGAAAATATAGAAAAACAATGAAAATAGGCAAATATAGCATCAAGCTCCTGTCAGATAGTGTAAGTTGTTTCTGTGCCTGGACGTCTACCACTATCAGTCAAGCAATTTTTTTGTTAGGGATGGCGAATTCCTCATTGTTCAACCGATGTGTTTGTACCTTTAACTGATTATTCATTTTTATTGTAGAAATGAAAATTACTGCAACTGATCAAATTCCTTCTAACCCAATAAAAATTCAACACAAACGGACCTTACATTAAAAGGAGAGATGATACAGTTAACTTGAGAATGAATTACCACAGGTGAACCAATGAAAATTTTTAAATAATTATTAAATAATCCTTCCAAAACATTATTTTGATTTCAGTGTCATTTTTCATTGTAGCATAAGCACACTGAATGTAATGACATCACTACACCTGGTTACCACTAATAGCTGGATAAACATCAATGGCTTTACCTGTTTGCGTAGTTATGTTTATTTTGTATTTTGTGAGTGTTTGTTTGTAATGTGTAGTAAGCTCGGCCAAAGGCAGGGGTAGCATGCTATGAAGTCTTCATTATAATTATGTTTATAATGCTAATATTTGTAAATTAGAATATGTTTAAGTGTTTTTAAGTCATGACAAAAATAATAATGATAGCAGTAATATTATTTAAACTGACCTATTTCAGTGTTTTAAGTCTCATAAATTTTCCTTTCCTTAATTAATGATAACTTTTTTTAATGGATCAAAGCTATATTGCCTTCTGACTTCACTTAGCTTTTCATTAAAGGCAAAGCTGCATAATGGAAATTTGAGGTGTGGAAGGCAGATAATAAGAGAAAAGCAAACATTTATTATGTGTTAAGAAAATAATTTTTAAGTTATTGGTTTGGTAAGGGTCAAGTGAAATTAAAATTTAATTTAAAAATTTTGGACGTTTGAGAGAGACTGACAATTTTAATTTTTTTATGGTTCTATGTGAATTATGTTAAACACCAATTCTAGTGGTGGGGAAAGCACAAAATTTATACAATTTTAACTCATAATTCCTTTTTTAATTTCATGCCTACCTTTTAAAACCTTGCTTTCAACACCTTACTTTGAACTCCTAACTTTCACAAACTTACTTTGAAAATGTAACTGTTAACATCTGATACATTAACTTCCAAATTTGAAAGTAAAAAATAAAACTTAAAAACACATTCCTTAATCTGCATATAAAGAACAGAAAATAACTTTTTAAAATGTTTTTGATGAATTAAAAAGAACTGACCATCTAATCCATTGGCTCCAGGTACTCCAGGTAGACCTATTTCACCCTTTAGTCCAGGAGCACCAGTTGGACCAGGTTCCCCTTTGATTCCATCTGCACCAGGAAATCCAGTAATACCAGGTTCCCCCTTATCGCCTGACAATAATAAATTCTCATTAGTGGCTTTATCTACAAAATGAAGATATATTAACCAAATTCATCAGAATCATTCATGGATAGTAATAATTAATACATGACTTTTAAAAAAAAACTGTCATTGACAAACTAGTGTAATGTAGATTTTACAGGGCTCAAAAATTATTGTTTTCATATTCTATTTCATGGCTTAATCATGTCAAGTTATTTTCTGATGTAAAAATTGTTAAATTTAGAAATCTAAAAATCTATTGTCATTAAATTATCTTATGAGCAATTGGTGCTGCAGGGATTTTAAATAAATATGTGCACATTATATACATTTTTTTTACTTTTAATAGATAGTGAATTACCATTATCACGTAGTAGAAAATACTTTTGTTCATTATTTTTAATAAAAATGATGTTTATGTGAAAGGAAGAATCTTAGTGTAAGACAGGCATACTTTCTAACTCATAGAATTTGAGAATCTTTAATAAATTTACTGAATAACTTATTGAATAGATGTGCATTTGTTAATGAAGTTAGGGATTTTTTTTTTATAATTTTGTTGATTTTTTTAAAAAATTGTAATAATGAACTTTTATTTTGCTTTTTGTAGTTTCCAAAAACATAACAATGACATTGTCACAATGTTCAGATTTGATTTGTGTATGAATATTAATTTTTGCAGAAAAAACAAAAGCCAAGGGCTATACATTCCTTGTGGGTTTCTAAAAAAAATTTTAATAGACTTCAAAGCACAAACTTTTACAACACTCAAAATATATTTTAAACTTCTTATGTTACATGAAGTGCAGAAACCACTAGTTATGTCAGGAGGCAATCATTCCTGTTTCTTACCATCAAAGCCAGTCCTGCCAGACTCTCCAGGGTACCCAAAAGAACCCTTTGCACCTTTGAGACCAGGTGCCCCATCTCTGCCTGGCATTCCAGGTAATCCAGTCATCCCTTGAAGTCCATCTATTCCAGGCTCACCCTTAGGACCTGGGGAAGCAAAGTCATTTCACACTGAGAACTTGTATAATTAACATCAAAAGGAGCCAAGGAAATAACATTTAAAATAAAGGTTATGGCTACATTTTCCCCTATGTACCTAAAAATGTTTCTGTCCAATGCATTTTCAATAAATGTTTCGGTCCAACTCATATTGAATTCCCTTAAAACCCTTAAAAGAAATAAATCTGATTACCTTGACAAAAATTTAACAGATGTTTGTTAATAATCATTATGTTATTTTCGTTATTGCTCTTAGGTCACCCCAAACTCATGAAGCCATTATCAAGTATTTAATTGATGGTTTTGTCTTTGGAAAATTAAAGTAAACTTACAGTTATCAAGATCATTGTTTTTTTGTCTATCAGAATTTTATTTATCTCAATGTTTTACTTTATTTGAAGTATTCTTTCAGCCCAGCACACCATCTAATATCCACAGCAAAGAATTACAAAACTAAAAATCTGTAGCTTCATTTGATTTCACAGCAGTTTGATCTCATTCAACTTATACAATTAAATGATCAAATGAGTTAATTAATTTTATTTTTATTGATTTTTTTTTATAAATTTTTATTAGCTTTTTGTCATTAAATGTTCTTATTTTTTTGAAGCAAATATGTGAAAACTAGAGAATATTTCAATTGTAATTTCTGAAATTTTTTCATCCACTTGAAATTCAGAATTACAGTTAATAATAGAAATGTATTTCTTGGTTGGGAGAAATAGTGATAATTTAAAACCTTACCAGGAAATCCAGGTATTCCCTCTTGCCCGGGTGGGCCCATAGGACCTGGGGGTCCATCTAGTCCTGGTAAACCTGTAAGGCCTGGTTCTCCTCGAAGCCCAGGTTCACCTTTGTCACCACTTAACCCTGGAGCACCTGAGAGTCCTTGGTTACCTTTAGGCCCAGGATTTCCTTTGCAAGTATTAAATTGGGAGAGGGAAAATTGATTTTCAAATTAATAAGAATTTTTTTTAAAGATCATAATGAAGCAACAGGTCAGTGTGAAGCATGATTTTATACAAAAAATATTTTGCATCTCTGAGGTAATCATATTCCAAAGCCTTTCAGTAGATGTGTTTTATGGATAGTTTTAAATATAAGTTTTAAAATATTTTGTTTCCAACTGACCTTTCTAATGCTTTAAATATTATCTTTGATTTGTGTTTGTAAACTGAAGTAGCTATTTTAAGTTCTATCCTTTCACCAAATACCAAATTTTAATAATATTTTGAATGCCTCAGTTATTTCATTGATATAATCTTGAGTGAACATTTAGATGCACACTGTGAAATATTTTGGCCTTTACATTTGGCTGAATCCTTTAAGTGAAATTATTTCCTTTTACTCAATAATGCAATAAATGTCTGCCAATAAATGTCTGCCAATAAATGTCTGCCAATAAATGTCTGCCAATAAATGTCTATCAATAAATGTCTGTCAATAAATGTCTGTCAATAAATGTCTGCCAATAAATGTCTGCCAATAAATGTCTGCCAATAAATGTCTATCAATAAATGTCTGCCAATAAATGTCTATCAATAAATGTCTACCAATAAATGTCTGTCAATAAATGTCTGCCAATAAATGTCTGCCAATAAATGTCTGCCAATAAATGTCTGTCAATAAATGTCTATCAATAAATGTCTGTCAATAAATGTCTGTCAATAAATGTCTGTCAATAAATGTCTGTCAATAAATGTCTGTCAACTACAGTGGAGTGCAGTAAAAAAAAAAAAAAAAGGTGAATATCTCAATGGACCAAACAAGTGTTAATAATTAATGCTAAAAGTATTAAATTAAAAGAAGCCTTATATTTTAAATATAATTTTATTATATAAATTATTTGTTTGAAATTACACTTACCAGGTAATCCTGTAAGGCCATCATTACCCTTTTCACCCACAGGACCTGGTGGGCCAATTGGTCCAGGTTCACCTGGTAATCCATCATCTCCTGGTAAACCCGGGATTCCTTCTTCACCTCGATCTCCCTTATCTCCAGGTTCACCAGGCAAACCAGGAATACCTTATGGATAAATATTAAAGATAAATTTCCTCTCCTGCTATACAGAACATTATTGTTTCCTATGCTTATTTTTGTTTTATCTGTAGTCTTTCATTATTATTATAGTTTTAAATGTTGACAAGTAACTAAAAAATAGGATGGCTAATTTTCAAAATCCAGGGGGAAAATGGGGGGAGGTGGGCTTACGGGCGGGTCATAGGTGATTTCTGCATTTATATCAAATATCGGTGTTGTAATTGTAGATCATCAAGGTCCTTGTCTACATTCTACAAGATTCGACTGCTCTACCAAAGGCTATAAAATAATATTAATCATCTGCACTTACCTTATTTACTCATTTTATTTATTTTTTAAATTTTTATCACTAAATTTTTTTTACAAAGTTTGATTTTCAACAAGCAAGGTACCGCTTTTGCCACTTTTTACACACACCCAAAACTAACATTTTTTTAATAAAATGTTTACTTGGCAAATCTTGCCTAACAAAAACCCAAAAGACAATGATAGTTATTACAAAATAAACAATCGTTATGACCAATTTAGTTTGTAGTTTTAATAAAAGTGTAACATTTTTTTAAACGCTTTCCTATTATTTTTTTTGCGGTTGGCTTACGAGTGGGTTACACACTTTAAATACTAGTCTCTTCTAAAAGAGATTGCTCACCTTATGAAAGAGTATATATAGTCGTTTTTTTTAATAGTGTTTTTTTTTTACTTCTCAGCTAGATCTAACACTCTTTGACAATGTCTAATATATACTTAGTTATCCATGACTAAATATAAATGGTCAAATATCTTTACCATTATTTCAAACCAATGAGTAATATTTAAATGTCTCTGCAATATGAAATCTAAAAAATAAAACAGGAAAGTCTGCTTCTCATACCTTCAGGTCCGCTGGCTCCTGGTAAGCCAATCAATCCAGCTGGCCCAGGTGAACCTCTGTCTCCTTTTGGTCCAACAATAGATTGTCCTGGGTAACCTTGTTCACCTGTGTCACCTAAATAGCAAAATAATAATAATAGTATTAATTAAATAAAATTATCGGGATCATCTTCATTTCTAATTAGCAGCTTCTGCCTGACTATGAAAAACCCATGCATCATCATCACCATTAGGAATAGGTGTCAAAATTATCATCAGATATGATTTTTTAATGGCAAAAAAATGACAAGTGTATCCCAAAATTTTGACATGGCTTCCAAAATTAGGAAATTCAAAAATATTGTTGAGAGTTCTCTTTTCAGGCTTCATCTTGACCCAGTTCACATATTCTTCTCTTCATTAACCAGATGATGGTGAGAAAATTCTTTTCAATAACCAAAATAAGTAAGATTATAAAAATCCCTTTCTGTTATAAATATAAATATTTCAATCATGTATGTCTTATTTAATTTTTGTTGGTGTTAAGTGCAAAATAAAAGACACAAATTATTTAAATTTATCCTGGGGCTGCGGAAATTAACGATTAATTTATCGATTAAGCTTTAAAAAAATTATCGATTAAAAATATTTTAATCGATAAAATAGCGATTAAATTGAAGAGGTTGTTTTAAATAATTTTTCCGATTTATTGATAAATCATTAATTAATAATAATTAATAATAGTTTGCTTTTTTACGTACAAACTTCTCCATTTAAAAAAAGTTTTATAAGTGTAAACTTTAAAATAAGCTCTTATAATTAAATTTCAAAAATGATAATAGCCTGTTTTTGTTACTTCCCTTGAAATTTTCAGTTTAATAACATACATCTTATTTTTAGCTTAATCAAAATTATTAAATAATATAAACACCCAGTGGTGTGGTTCTGTATGTTTGTAACGTAACGCTGAGGAGCGATGTACGACAGTCTACAGCAGTTAGTTTAGTTGAAA
>MUZC01004416.1:217245-228047 GCA_002072015.1 Radix auricularia | reverse complement strand
TATTTATCAAAAAAGGACAAGTTAGTTGGTCTTTAAAAAAAAGGTTGGCGCCGTAGGCGCCCAAAAAAAGGGGGCGCCGCAGGCGCCACGGCGCCTGGCACAATCTAGTCAATTAATTATTAGGTAATTTTTCAAAAGTTAACTATTAAATTTAAATCAATCGATAACAGCCCTAATTTATCTTCAATAAATATTTAAAATTATTCCATTTAAAGAGGCTGTATTAAAAAGATAAGTGTTTCAATGAATAATGAGTGGATAGTAGGAAGAAGTTTTGCTGTTTCTAAGGCTAATAAGTCTTTGAGTTTTTTAATAGCTTTTAAAAAATAATTCTAAGAAGAAAATATTGCAACACAAAGGTAAAGTATAATGTTTGAGGTTGCCAAGTTCAAGTAAGTGGGAAAATGTTAACAAAAGCTGATAAATGGCAGCATATTTCAGGTAAACATGTTTCATAACTTATTTTAAAATGAATGTATTAACTGTTAAGATATAAGGTTTGTGTTTGTGGAAAAAAATTTGTTTGTAAAGGTATGTTGTTTTTTAAAGCATTTATTTTTATTGAATACATGTATTTTAATTTATTAATGCCATAAAACAAAACTGTACCTTTGTCTCCAGGTAAGCCAGGGAGACCTGGATCTCCTTTATCACCAGGAAGACCAGGGTCTCCCTTAAAGCCTGGCAATCCCTTTTCTCCTCGTGGTCCAGGGAAACCTGTTGAAAAATATGATTTTTGTTAAACTGCATCAGCAAACTTAACATTGACATCTGAGCAAACTTGATATTGACATCTGAGCACACTTGATATTGACCTCTGAGCAAACTTGATATTGACATCTGAACAAACATGACATTGACACCTGAGACATCTTTTTGGATCATCTACAAGTGATTTCCTTTTAATTTGCAACAAGGATATCAATCATAATATGGAGCTACAAGGTTATTTTTAAAAATGTAAATATTTTAATGCCACAAACGTTAGAATAACTATTTTATCAGGTCTATGATTTAAGGAATGTTAATTTTGGACCAAGAAATAGCCAACTCTTGATAAAAAACATTTACCTTTTGATCCATCTTGTCCAGCCAGACCAGTTAGACCCATTTCACCCTTTGGACCATCAGGCCCAGGTAAGCCAGGCAATCCTTGGTCACCTTGAAAACAAATTATCATTAAACAGTTTGCCCTTTGTTTCTTGTTCATTATTTAACTTATAAAAGGGGAGAATTAACCCTTTTGTAGACTTCAGTTTTTAATTTCTATTTCTTTACTTAAGTAAAATAATATCACACTCAATGTGTTGTTTCAAAGTAAATGGTTTATTTTAAAAGAAATATTTTTACATTGTAATTAAATTAAAAAGAAATTAAAAACTGTTAAAAAAGGCATAGTTTTAAATCATGGTTCCTCATTATTACAGTGGTACTACATAAGCTTTTTAATCAGTAATGCAGTAACAAATCTCAATGCTTCCACCTCTAACATTTTGCTAAAGAAAAACCACTGGGAGATCCTATTATACATTTAAGAACAATAGTTTTATTGTTTTTTTTTCCTAATTAAAAGTAATATTTTTGTTCCAATGCAAATATTGCATAACCATTGCTGTTGTGGAACATGCACACCAAAAATTGTGAAATGTTGAAACTAAATGGGCAGAAAGGAACATATGTTGAGCAAGAGGCTTTATAAAAACATTAAAAATATTGAAGACCCTCCTTCTATACAGTAGATTATTGTGTCCTTTGCTTATCCAAGGTATAAGTCTTGTTTTGAAGTTTCTGAATGTTGTGTGTATATTTGCATTCTTGGCTTGTTTAGGCAACCCACTCCAAGTGCCAGACAGGAATGGGGGGGGATTTATATGTGTTTGCTCTTACAAATGAAGCACGAAAAGTGTTTTTATCAACTATGTGAAGTTTAAATTGCCAACCAGCAGTAAACACCATTTTAAAAGCTTGAAAAAAAAGAAGAAAAACGGGAGGCAATAACAAAAGGGAGTTATCTGCCAATCAATGACAACCTTGATCAACTATATTAAGCATGAAAATTTGTTGTGCTAATTTTGGAGAGGTTGATTTTTTAGCAATTCAATGTACTTGAAAAACGTTTAACATTTGTTTTTCATTTGTCTTTGAATAATTTTTATTGGGCACACCAATGTGCAACAGTACACTGTTTTCAGAGCTCTGCAAAAGAATTGGATAGAGGAATAATTGCCAGCTTTTTCATTGAAAGACAATATTTAAATAACTTTTACATGATAACTAACCTTTAAATCCAGGGATTCCAGGTTCACCTGGGAGTCCTTGCCGTCCAGGCATACCAGCAAAACCTTTGTCACCTTTTTCTCCTTTCAATCCAAAAGCAGGCGGGCCTTAAAGTCAATAAAGTAGAGTTTGAATAACTTTATCAATTTCATAATAAACTGAGGAAAAAAATCTCTCCTGATCATTGGTTTTTTACAAAACAAAAAACTTACCAAAATAATTTAAGGAAATTTTTGAAGAATCAGACTAATCAGAAAATAATTTTTTTTTTAAAAAGTAGAGTTATAAAAGCCTTTGGAAATCAAGCTTTACTGTTAGTTGATCAAATCAATAAGGAATTACTTCAAGAGCAGCTCCATCCATCCCATGCAAACTCAACAATTGGACCTTTTCAGCCATGCAGAATCAGCACAATAATTATTTAGTTATATAAAATTCTTGTCAGCAATCACTTTCTTATGAAATGCTCCTCGTTTTTAAGCTCTTCCGTTAAAACTCATGACGGTAATGTGACATCTATACTCACCAGTGGATCCTTTCTCACCAGGGGTACCTGGTAGACCCGGCTGTCCATTGAATCCTGGATCACCACGATCACCTCGTTCACCTGGAACACCAATACCAGGATCACCTTTTTCCCCTTTCAAACCAGATTCTCCAGGAACACCATCACGGCCATCAAGTCCAGAAACACCTTGAAATCCCTGGACAAAAATTCAAATCTCACCTTAGAAGTTTTTAATTATTTTGATTTCATTTTTTTTATTAATCTTCTTTATTTTCTTTAACACTTGGTGAAAAAAAAAAGGAAAATTGTATGTTCAAAGACCAGGTCACTTATCTAGAATTCTGTTTTACATCTATAATTATATGGAAATTAATTACTATGAGGAAAATGATTATCTGTTTAAAACAATTTAATAAAAACAAAATGATCCCTTAACATGCTTATTGAGATGAATTATTAAATGCAAAGATATGGAGAGTGTTACTAAGTGGATTACAGCAATGTAATCTAAGTAGATGTTTGATCCCAGATATTTAAAACTGTCAACAACATCCAGGTTGCAGTCGTCTATAGTGATAGTTCGGAGGGAGGCAGCATCCTGTGCCATAATGTTGGTTTTCTTTATGCCAGTGGTTCTTAACGTGGGTTCGATCGAACCCTAGGGGTTCGGTGAGTCAGTCGCCGGGGTTCGGCGGAGGGAGGTCAAGACAGCACCCGACTCAAGGCATCTATATTACTACTAATAATGAAGGGTTCGGTGAATGTGCATATGAAACTGGTGGGGTTCGGTACTTCCAAAAAGGTTAAGAACCACTGCTGTATGCTAATGGTCAGGCCAAACTCTTTTCAGGCAGCGGAGAAGCTGGGAACTAAGCCAAAGACGCCTCCGCTATACAGCAGGCTGGCAACAGGGAAAAGGTCAGTTGGTCTGCCATGTCTCAGATACACGGACATATGCAGGAGAGACATGAAAATGGTCAACATTGATATACAAAACTGGGAAAACCTGGCTGAGGATAGGACCACGTGGCAGGCTATAGTGAAAGAAGGATCACTAAGAGCAGAGGAAAGAAGCAGTTGGAAAATGAGCGAGGAGAAAGGCCAGGCAACACTGCCCCACTACATTTGTGTGTGTAACATGCAGAAGAGACTGTCACTCAAGAATTGGTCTCATCAGCTAGAGCTGCAAATAATAAAGATAAATCTATCGTCTCTCATAGACCGACAGATGCCATACAATTTAAGTAGAACAAATCATGGCTTACAGCAATGTAATATAATATTGTATCTTTTTAGAGTTCTGAAAAAGGTTGCCTTCTACATATATTGGAACATGAATATCAGTGTGGAGCTGGCCATCTTCTGAAACTAACTGTAAACTTTCAGGCAATGCCAAAGACTGAAGATTACAAGAATCCTTATGAAGTACCAGAGGGAATAGCTTGACCTTAGCAAGAGGGCTGGTGTAAGTTGTAAGGAAGGAAAAGAGCTCCTTTGAACCTGACAGAGCCTTGCTAGCAGTGCCAATGACAAAAAGTCGATCTGAACAAGGGGCAATGAGGAAATATGACACCCTCAATGGTAGGAATGTTTTCTCCCTGCGTTCTATTTCATGAATCATGAATTTGTAGAGCTTTCTTGGTCCCAGAATGGACCTCCTTAGCCCTTCTTTGCCAGATGAAGTTACTTCGATCCAGTACTCAACCACTCCAATGAGGTAAAAAGTGACAAGCCCAGACTGGTCAACCATTTATAAGTAAGAGGTATCACCTTCCAAAAATACTTGTTTTATCTTCAGAATATGAGAAACATGAAGGAGATGGTCAAACATCTGTTGGCAGGGCCAGGGGATTTGGACAAGTCAGTTCAAATAGAGGTGGAAAATAGCTGTTTGGGGATGTCCCTTTGATTAGGCTGATCAGTAAATTCTATCTTATCTGATACAGATAATTCTTCTATATTGAAGTTTATTTCATCCTACATTTATGTCAGGTGTTGCATTTTTATTAGATTTTTAAATGTTGATTAATTGCTGGTTTTCCTGGTTTCCTCTGAAAAACAGACGAAAAGAACAAGAATTGGTATGTGTTTGTTCTTGCATATGGAATAGGAAAAGTGTTTTCATCCATATGTCTGAGGGTTGTATTAGATTTTCTTTGTGTTGTACTTCCAAGCTAGAATTAATCAACTTACGTATTATTACTACTTTATTAATAAATTATGAGCCAGATCGTAAGAGACATTGAAATAACAAACAAGTCCTTTAAGACAGACCTCTTCAAAAATGTTTTCCAAATTAATGAAACAACATACACCATGTCTTTTAATGATTAAGGTAGCTTTTTGTTTTATGTACTGTAATTAATGTTGCTGTTATGGTATGAATGCTAATTTATTATTTGTATGTTTGTTACTACCTTCAAGTAAAGCACTGTGTGAGCTCAGTCAGTTGCTTACTGGGATGCATTGCTATATCAATTATCTATTTATTATTATTATTATTAACTTGACCCTAAAAAGTACCTGTAACTTCTCTAGGCTAAAATTACTCAGAAGTTTATTTTATCACATCACAACTTAACATTCCTAGCAGTCAGTACAACTAGAATCAACACCAATGTTCTGAAAATTAATGTTTAAAATTTTAAAAATTTCGTTCTTATTTCAAGTTCAAGAAAGGAATTTTCTTTGTTTGGGCTGAGGGAAGTAATAAACCTACGCGATCTCCTTTTGGTCCTGGATTTCCAGGTGGTCCAGGGGGACCTTGAGGTCCATCTCTGCCTTTTCGGCCATCTTCACCTTGAAGACCAGGGGGACCGATATCACCTTTAACACCTGGCATCATAGATAAAAAAAAATGCATGTATTATTAACCTTAGTCACAAAATTAGACCTTTAATTGTATTAAAAGGAGTGTAAAAAAAAAAAAAATAAAGTCTATCTTGTATACTCATTTCTTGAACATACTCCTAGTCTATCTTGTTAACTCATTTCTTAAACATACTCCTAGTCTATCTTGTATACTCATTTCTTGAACATACTCCTAGTCTACCTTGTATACTTATTTCTTGAACATACTCCTAGTCTATCTTGTATACTCATTTCTTGAACATACTCCTAGTCTATCTTGTTAACTCATTTCTTGAACATACTCCTAGTCTATCTTGTATACTCATTTCTTGAACATACTCCTAGTCTATCTTGTATACTCATTTCTTAAACATACTCCTAGTCTATCTTGTATACTCATTTCTTGAACATACTCCTAGTCTATCTTGTATACTCATTTCTTGAACATACTCCTAGTCTACCTTGTATACTTATTTCTTAAACATACTCCTTCATGGAGAAATCTTAGAGTGACTAAATCTAATATACTGAGATTAACAAGCAACATGCACTATACCTGGACTTCCAAAGACAACATCAGCTATAGCAGCATCTCCTTTAGGTCCATCGCGTCCTCTAGGACCAGGCACACCATCCTCACCCTGAAAAAGACAGATAAGGACAATTCAGAACACAAGACCCATAGGGACACACCATTTTGAATCTGGAAATGTAAATAAATTTCAAGAAACATAAAAACAAATTAAGTCACATCAGGACACATCGAGTCCGGTAGGCATCAAGAAATGCTTTAACACTTAAGACACATAGGGACATATCATGACATAATTAATATGGATGTCAACACTTCAGGGTGGTACAAGACACCCAAACACCAAGAGAGACTGCTAAAGAGCAACACTACTCTAGTCAACAGCTAGAAGGCCATCAGCAAAACCAAAGACCGAATACCTCAAAAGTCCACAATAAATATGGACAAGACTTGTAAAAACAACTTGCTTGCCTAGATTCGATTGAGGAATTTATATTTTCACAATATTTTGCAATGAATTTTTCTTTTTAAACATAGATCCTGTACACCTGAAAATCCGGAATCTAGAACAAGTATGAAAGTTGTCAATAGTGTATTGCTCCAGCCACTATGTATTCCTGATGTTGAAAGCTGAATATATTAGCCTTTTCTTTTCATCTTATATTTAAGGTTTTATTAACAGATAAAAGAAGTATTTGCAGTTAAGTTTTCATCTTGCTCATATGTATTAGTGACCTCACTAAGTCAAACTTAAAGAGACCTGAAACCAAAATCAACTTTGGGTGTTTTTGAGTTTGGGAAAATTTATTGTTTTCGTTACAAAATTTGTTTGTGTATTTTGAATTTTATTAAAAAGTTTTATCGCTGTCTTATTCGATCAAAAAGTACAATTAAACAGCTTACCTGTAGAGAAAAAAGTATGTTAACTTCGTTCGACATGGATGTGAGAGAAGACACCTTCCCCTCCCCCCCCCCACACACACTAAACTCCCTTTACAGTGGGATGGGTGGAAGTAAGATTTTTCATTTTAAAAAAGTTACAGAATGCAGAAAATGGTTGCGGATTAGTTACATGGAACACATGTTCTGAAATGTTGCCCCAGAATAATAACCAAAATGCCTTGGAAAATTCGACTATCAAGGCTAGAAGCCAAAAATTCTTTGAGTTGAGGAGATCTAAAATACATTATTCTTATGGAATTTGGCCATGAACTATTAACTCTTAAAGCCCCAATTCACGATAGAACTCTCTTTAGAAACGAAATCAGAGAAAGTAAAAACTCATCAATGCATGAAAGAAGATGTATTTGATTTCCGGCAATGGCGGCCGTTGTCCTCACTTGTGTTATTGCTTGATTTGCAAAGATTTTTGTTTAAACGGTTTATTTTTTGAAAATATATATATATATTTTTTTTTTTTTTAAAGTCACAAATACCTCTTTTTTTCGAGGTCGTAGGGGATTCTAATGTTTCCATTGGAACATTCTTGGGCTTAACAGACACTGGCGGCGCCCATCCCTCTCCAGGTCAGTGGAGGACTTTTTTAGCGTTAGTCAATTCTCAACATTTTTTTACTGGCTTTTCGTGGGCTCGACCCCACGCCCCTCCGCTTGAGAGGCGAGCGCACTATTGACTTTGCTACCCAGATGCCGATTTTGCTATGTTTTATTATAAAAAATAATAGTACTAAACTACAGGTAAAAATAGTATTAAATTCAAGATAGTGTTTTAGATATGTAAAATAACCATTCTTGTCCTAAAAGATGAAGTCAGTATAACAATAATTATATAAATGCATTTTACGCAATTTTTTAAATTTCATAAATGTTGATCGCAATATGAGAAATCCTTACAGCAATGAGGTGGAAGTTTATTGAAAACCTTCTGGGGCTTTGAGAGTTAATTAATGTGATATAGGGAGGTTTTCGACTTACAGAAGGTTGACTTAGCGAGGTCCAACTGTATAATGAAGGATAAACAAAATAATTTTCCTTACACGTTGACCAGGTAAACCTGTTGGACCCTGTGGTCCGTCATCTCCTGGCTCGCCACGTGGTCCTATTAGCCCTGGTTCACCTCGCTCTCCTGGACCGCCTGGGACCCCATCAAGGCCAGGTGTTCCCTTCTCTCCCTTTGTACCAGGTTGGCAGACATTACAGATTCCTCCTATCTCACCTTGAGTGGAGATTGATTAAGAGAATTTCAGTTAAGCTCTAATGCTGTTGTTTGTTTTTAATCAATTTAAACACCCTTAAAATATAATTTAAATACTTAGAATATCATTTGATTTTTTAAAAAATATTTTGATTTTAACGCTTAATTATCTTTAATTACCCTTTGATAATCTTTTCACTTTCCAAGATCAGACATTATATTTTGTGTGATACTAAACCTTTGGTTTCAGTTCATTTATTATTTTGGGTGTTTTGAATATTGGTTTTACATATTCATATTATTTAAAGACTTTTTTTCACCTACTTTTTTTTCTTAAAATTTTTTCCAGTCAATAAATGAGATTTATGAAGTTGATAATAAAAAAGTTTCCATACAGAAATATTTTTGAAAACACAAATTCCCTAAACCTTTTTTTTAATTTGTCTGAATACCAGTTAACATGGCCATCAAACTATGTGTTCCCCATTTAAAAGCCAACATTAAAATATTTGTTATTCACCTTTAGGCCCAGGTAATCCTGCAGGTCCATCACGTCCAGGTGGTCCATCAAAACCTGGCTTGCCTGGGTCTCCCTTTTCACCAGGACTGCCAGGAGATCCCGTCTTGGAGTCACCTGAGGCACCAGGTAAGCCTCGTGGCCCGGGTTCACCTTTGGCACCATTTAAACCATCCAAACCTCTTTGGCCAATTGGGCCTGGGGGGCCTTGAATACTAATTCCGGGTTCTCCTTTTAGCCCAGGGTCTCCTTTCTGACCTGGTCTTCCGGGTGTGCCGGGTCGTCCATCTATGCCAGGGAAACCTGAAAATTATTTTTCATAGCTGTTAAAATGATACTCCAAAGAACACAGTGCAGCAAAAGAATTAAGTTACACATGTAAAAACAGGATTATTGTTCTGGGAATTATTTACCTAGACCCAACAGTGATAAACAGATCTATCAGTAAAAACATTCTGACTCATTCAAAGTTGATATTGTCAATTTTTAGATTTATGTGATTATCATGAATTGAATTTACATACTTCACCTCTTAAGTAGTTACTAGCGTAACTAACAGCTACTTAGTAACATTACTTTTAGACAAGATATTTGAATTGTCATGTCTGCTATGGTTATAATTCTTAAGAGATTTTCAAAGGCCCTTCTGAAGACGCTTAGTCTGCCTTCAATATCCCAAGTGTGTGAGAACACACATAAATGCTAAAGTCCTAAACAAATATTTTATTTCTATCATTCATTTAAACAAGATATAGAAGTGTTAATTTAAACCACCAAAACATTTTAGCATTCACTTAAAAACACATAATAGCACCCCTTAAACACATTCTAGCATTCCCTAAAACACATTCTAGCATTCCCTAAAAACACATTCTAGCATGCCATTAAAACACGTTCTAGCACCCCTTTAAACACATTCTAGCATCCCCCCCTAAAACACATTCTAGAATCCCCCTTAAAAAAAATCTAACACCCCCTAAAACACATTCTAGAATCCCCCTTAAAAAAATTCTAGCACCCCCTAAAACACATTCTAGCATCCCCCTTAAAAAAAATTCTAAAACCCCCTCAAACACATTCTAGCATCCCCCATAAAACACATTCTAGCATCCCCAAAAACACATTCTAGCATCCCCTAAAACACATTCTAGCAACCTCTAAAACACATTCTGGCATCCCTAAAACACATACTAGCATCCCCTAAAACACATTCTAGCATCCCCTAAAACACATTCTAGCATCCCCTAAAACACATTCTGGCATCCCTAAAACACATTCTGGCATCCCTAACACACATTCTGGCATCCCTAAAACACATTCTGGAATCCCTAAAACACATTCTAGCATACCCTAAAACACATTCTAGCATCCCCTAAAACACATTCTAGCATCCCCAAAAACATATTCTAGCATCCCCCCTAAAACACATTCTAGCATCCCCCCCTAAAACACATTCTAGCATCCTCCATAAAACACATTCTAGCACCCCCCTAAAACACATTCTAGCACCCCCCATAAAACACATTCTAGCACCCCCATAAAACACATTCTAGCATCCACCTAAAACACATTCTAGCACCCCCCATAAAACACATTCTAGCATCCACCTAAAACACATTCTAGCACTCCCTAAAACACATTCTAGCACCCCCTAAAACTCATTCTAGCACCCCCATAAAACATATTCTAGCATCCCTAAAACACATTCTAGCACCCCCTATAACACATTCTGGCATCCCTAAAACACATTCTAGCATCCACCTAAAACACATTCTAGCACCCCCTAAAACACATTCTAGCACCCCCCATAAACACATTCTAGCATCCACCTAAAACACATTCTAGCACCCCCTAAAACACATTCTAGCAGCCCCCTTAAAACATATTCTAGCATCCACCTAAAACACATTCTAGCACCACCCCTAAAACACATTCTAGCACCCCCCATAAAACACATTCTAGCA
>MUZC01004416.1:150263-216369 GCA_002072015.1 Radix auricularia | reverse complement strand
CCCTAATACACATTCCAGCACCCCCTCCCTAAAACACATTCTAGCATCCCCCCTAAAAGACATTCTAGCTTTCACTGAAAAAATCTAGCACCCCCTCAAAAATTTTCTAACACCGCGTGAAACACATAATAGCATCCCTCCAAGTACATTCTAGCACCCCCTCAAAAATTTTCTAACACCGCCTGAAACACATAATAGTACCCCTCCAAGTACATTCTAGCAACCCCTCAAACACATTGAAGTACCCCTTTTAAAAAAATTCTAGCAACCCCTAGCACCCATTCTAGCACTTCCTGGTTTCTTCAGGCAACCCATGCCATGCTTGAATTCTGAGCGGGAAGAAACAAAACTTGTATGTGTTTGTTCTTGCATACAGAATAAGAAAGGTGTTTTTTTTCCTTAAGTCTATGTGAGGGTTCTATTAAGTTTATCTTTGTGTTGTATTTCTAAATTAGAATTAATTGCTTTAATTAAGTGTAATTACTTATTTGGTCTTGGTTCTTCTATCCTCTAGTGTTTCAAGGTTTAATGATTTAACTAATGGTGTTACTAAGATTTTGTTTTATTTTTTAATAACTTAATTAACATGAAGATTCCATGATAGTTACTCATTTATTATTATCCGTAAGTAATTAACATCTTTAGTTGGGGTTAGTTCTTTTCCATGAATGAAATATTTTGAATTTATTTGTTTCTTTTTCTTTGCTACTCTTAACAGTTGACACTTTTCTGATAAGCGTAGCATGCAATATTCTTTTGTATAGAAGGAGTGTCTGTAACAGATAAGATAAGTTAAGATAAGATAAGATTTTCATGAACTTGCAATGACATACCATTTATTCCTCTGTCTCCTTTGTCTCCCTTGGGGCCATCTTGACCATCAGCACCAGGAACTCCAGGACTCCCTAAGCCACCTTTAGGTCCAATATCACCTCTTTCACCTTTGGGGCCGGGTACTCCTATAGGTCCATCTTCACCTGGTATACCAGGTTGACCTTTAAAACCCCTTGGTCCTGGCTCACCACTTCCACCTTTTCCCTAACATCATGTATGAATTTTATGAGATGAGAAACTTTCAAAGATTATTTTCATTTTGTGCTGACATATTTCCATAATTATTATTTTATCACTGTTTTTTTTTCCTTTTAAAATCAAGCCCAAATAGTCAAATTACAAGTTTGCAAGACATGTTTTGTTAAAAGTTTTTTTAATAAACAAAAACTATATTGATTAAAACATAAACACTTTATTCTTTTAAGTGGCATTGCAATGCATGCTAGGCACAGATAGCTAATTGATAAAAAAAAAATTTCCTAAGTCAAAATAAATTAACTAAATGTTTATGTTTTTTTTTAATCAGATTGTGTATAATTCTTTTATTTTATGTACTTTTATTTTTTAGACTGATCTGTAAAATACTACAAGAATATGTATTTTCCACTGACAAGGACTTTAAAAATGCAGCTTACCCCAGGAAGACCTGGAGGTCCTATGGGACCACGTTCACCCGCTGTGCCAGGAAGGCCGCGCTCTCCTTTCATGCCAACAAGACCATTAATGCCAGGAGTTCCTTCCATACCACGGTCTCCCTGTTAAATGGTTTTATATTTGGCAAGTTAAAATGGAAGAGTATAAGCTTGAACAACTAATTCCTTTAAAATAGATGTGCTGTTTTTTTTTAATAAAATTAAGAGAAAAAAAATATTAATAATTTGCGTATGAATCTTTTTCATGATGAGACCTAAGACAAAATACTTATATTTTTTGAATTGAAAAGTTTTAAAATCATTGCCATTAAAGACCACCTATAAGAGTTTACCAAGATTCCTTTTCTAAAAGTAAATAAAATATACATACCTTGGCACCTGGAGAGCCTGGCAGGCCACCATAACCTTGTTTTCCCTGTTATTGAGGATATTTTTTAAGTTTTTAAATTTACATTACAATACAAGAAACTTCATTGCAATAGTTTTCATGATGGGTTACACATAACACATTATTTTAATGTTAACTTACACGTGGTCCAGCTATTCCTGGCACACCTTTCTCTCCAACCATACCAGGGAGTCCAGGAAGACCCTGGAATAATAAAAATAAAATTTTATAAGAAATCACCTGTAATCTTTCCTATGAGTGTTCACCAATAAACATTTATTAATGTGAAATTCATGTCATTTTGCCATGAATGTATGCTTACAACAAGTAATTTTTAATTCATTTGAGCTAATGCAGTTTCTTTATTTTGCTGGTGTATTGTATTTTGTAAGTTTGAGTTATCTAGTTCCAACAAATTTTTCAGGATAATGCACTGAGAAAAAATACAAAAGCCTAAATTGATGGATACAATTTATTTATTTAATATTTTCATTTCATTTAACTCATTTATTGCTTTAGAATAAAGGTAATCTAATCTGTCTTTTATATAAGTAATATCACTTGTCTTTTACATAGGTAATATCACTTGTCTTTTTTATAGGTAATATCACTTGTCTTTTATATAGGTAATATCACTTGTCTTTTTTATAGGTAATATCACTTGTCTTTTATATAGGTAATATCACCTGTCTTTTATATAGATAATATCACTTGTCTTTTATATAGGTAATATCACTTGTCTTTTAAATAGGTAATATTCCTTGTCTTTTATATAGGTAATATCATGTCTTTTAAATAGGTAATATCACTTGTCTTTTATATAGGTAATATCACTTGTCTTTTATATAAGTAATATCACGTCTTTTAAATAGGTAATATCACTTGTCTTTTATATACGTTATCTTACCTGTCTTCCCTCTTCTCCATTGAATCCTTGCGCACCTTTGTCTCCCTTATCACCCTGTTGCACAAGAGAGGGGAAAAAAAGTAGTTATGAAAAGATTATTTTTAAAATTTATATCTATAAAAATATATTCTATGTAATTATCTTTTTTTATAGAGAAATTATTAAAAATTATTATTTACACACATTTTTTTAACCTTTTTTTTTTTTTTTAAACTAAATAGGGGTTGGTGTTGTTTCTGTGTTTCAGAAACATTTAGTATAGACAATTTGTTTTACCTTGATATAAAAAAATATGTGTAAAAGTATAAAACAATTAGAACATCATGATTTAGAAAAAAAATTAGACGTATAATAAATTACTACTGATATCAGTCAGTAATGAGAAAGACATATGATTGAAAAGATCTTGTCTTCTCAGGTGAAGGTAAAAATCAATAGAGTGATACTTACAATCATTCCCTTCTCTCCCTTTGGTCCGGGTGGTCCTTGTCCTCCAGTTGTTAAAATTTGTGCTGGCTCCTCTGAAAAAGGGGCAGCGGGTCCAGTTGAACCTTTTTCACCTTTATCTCCCTTGGGACCCATCATACCGAATTTGCCAATACCCATGTCACCCTTGTCCCCCTTCTCTCCTGGTTCTCCAATCGGGCCCTGTGGGGAAACAATAAAAAATTTTCATATGAAACAAAATGAATTTTTATATANTATATATATATATATATATATCTGACTACACAATCAATGGAGAGTCCATTTTGCATTTTAAAATTAACGTTGTTTTGGCCAGTTTTTCATTCATCAAAAATACAAAACTGCCACAGAATTTTGAATTCTTAAAATTACATCATTGCACATTCGTAAATAATCCCAGATACCTTGATTTTGATTATAAATGGTCTTATTAATAGCCTCAAGCCTTAATTACTTGGTCTTAAGTCTGCATTAGGCAAATTGAAGATCCCAAACATTTTTAGATTTTAAGATAAAGTTTGAGACTATGTGGTTAAAAATAATTGTTGAGATCTGGAGAATTAGCTTAAATCTTTCCAAAAAATTGCTTCAGGCATGTTGATAGAAATGAACAATGATTTTATAAAACTTGAAATATATGTTTTCAAGTTGAACAGATTTTGAAAAATAGCAAGGTTATTATGTTGGTCTAATCAAAATTACTTTAATTATTAAATATTTGATTAATAATGATTTTTTTTCATTGGTTTAAGTATTTTTTAAAAATCAAAATTAATCCATTTTATAGTTAATTAAAGTTTTAATAGCTACCTCTGTGATGTCTTAAATTATGAAGATTACTTATGAATGAGAGAAGGATGAAATGCTAAATGTGGCTGGATATAATAGTAATTCTTAAATACTTAAAAATAAAGGATAATTTTTTTTACAATCATTATTTTGAGGTGATTAAAAGCTATTATATCTAAAAAAAATCCACTTTCATTGACAATTACATAAAATAATACCTACATCACGACCCGGAATTCCAGGATCACCTTTAGGTCCAATAGGTCCATCATTTCCAGGAGCTCCCTAAATAAATCAAAACAAAATTAAAATTTGTATAACAGATCAAATATAAAAAGTAACTTAAAACCTAACCCTTTTAAAAAAACTGACAGAATCATCGTCATATCATAACTAAATTTTTAAAATAAAAAATTAAATGACAAAAAATTGATTTAAATAATTTGCACCATAAAAATTTTATTTTGGGCTTGACAAAATATGATTTTTTTTTTAAATTTCAAAGTTGTCCCTGTAAGATAAAATAAGTTTAGAAAATTGAGTTCACATATTTACACAAGGAAAGCTCGTTTTTGAGTTGAGAGACTGAAGTATAGTTGTAAAAGGTTAGAGATATAAGTTTAAAAAAAATAAAAAATTCTATGTTGTCAATTTTTTAAGTGTGCACAGAGAGTTGAAAACCTTCATATTTTGTTATTAGTTTTGGACTAATGTATTGTTTATCAAATGTGTAAAATTGCTTTGATTTATGTCCCAAGCATGTGCATGTTTTCCGGCTTTGCCTTTTACTTACATGAAAGCAAATTTTTTAAAACTTACGGGAATTCCTGGAAGTCCTTCAGGGCCAGATTCACCCTATTAAAATAAATTTTAAAATTTGAAAACATGTGGCACAAAAAAAAAATTTTGAAGAAACTTTTTCTTTTTAAGTCTTGAAATTGGGTATAAAAAATAACGTCAACGAAAAAATAATAATGTTATAGACACTTTTACTTTAATTTTCTATAATTTAAAGTAAGTAAAAATGCACAATTCAAAAGATAAGCCTTTTAAAGGAATGTCTACAGATGAGGAAATCCCTTGCAAAAATACAATAAACCTTTAAAAAATCATGAAAATGATTAGAATTTGAAATCATTTAAACAATTTTAATATTACATATTATGTTCTTTCATTGGATGTTTGAATAAAGTTACCTAACATGGTTGACTCTCATACATAAAAGTTTACCTTGGATCCTTTTATTCCAACACCAGCTTCAGCAGGTTCACCCTTTTGGCCTTTAAATCCAGGTACTCCTGGAACACCCTCATCACCAGGTAAACCTGGGTTTCCAATTGGACCAGGGTCACCCTTGAGATTTAAAAAAAAAAAACCTTCCATGAGTAGTAGCCTCCCTTCTAAAATATAATTACTACTATGGTATATTCTTATTTATGTATAATTACTCATTTACTCTTGGTTCTTCTAGTGTTTCAAGGTTTAATGATTTAACTAATGGTGTTATTCTTGTCAGTTTTGAATATTCTCCAGTAGTGAATCTGACAGCTCTTTTTTGAATTTGTTCTAGTTTATCAATGTTTTCCTTGGTGGATGGGTGAAATGGGTCCCATACAGAGGATGCATATACTAGTATAGGTCTCACAAACGTGAGGGAGAATTTTAGTTTTATATCTTTATTGTATTGGTAAAATTTCCATTTATTTAAACACTAAGGTGTTGTTTGATTTTTTAACAACTCCATTTACATGGGTATTCTATGGTAGTTTTTCATTTGTTATGACACCTGAGTATTTTACATCTTTAGTTTGGGTTAGTTATTTTCCATGAATGAAATATTTTGAATTTATTTGTTTCTTTTTCTTTGTTACTATTCGCAGTTGACACATTTCTGGGTGGAAAAACATACTCCACTTAGTTTCCCATTTTATTAATTCATCTAAGTCTTATTGTAAAAATTTTGCTATCTTGTTCTTACTTAATTGTTCTATAAATTATACAATCATCAGCAAATAACTTAGCTTTTGTTCCTGTTGAGATGTTGATGGTTAAATCATTTATATAAATTAAAAAGATTAAGGGACCTAGCACAGTTCCATGTGGAACTCCCAAGTTAACCTTTATTGGTGCAGATTTGATCCATTATTTATTACAGTTTGCTCCCAACCCAATAGGAAGTCTTGGATCCAGTGATGTAAGGGACATGAGATTCCAAAGTATTTAAAAGTTTTTATAAGTAAACTAAGGTGGTGAACTGTGTCAAATGCTTTTGAAAAGTCTTGTAATATTGTATCTATTTAATAGTTATTGTCTAAGCCTCTTAATAGTTCATCTATTAGACCTATTAATTGTGTTTCACATGATCTGTTTTTTCTGAAGCCATGTTGATGTGGACATAGGGCATTATATGTGTCAAGGTGGTTAACTATTCTACAATATATTATGTATTCTAGTAATTTACAGGTGATACTAGTAAGTGATAAAGGTCTTTAATTACCAGGATTTATTTTATCACTAGAGAGGAACTACATAGGCTAATTTGCAATCCTGGGGCACTTTACCCTGTTTAGAGAGGCTTGAAAAAGAACTACAAGTATTGAGGACAAATCATTGCTTAGTTCTTTTAATCTATATCCAATCTGCCGTTTTTGAAAGAATAATTTAGCTAATTTTAAATTTTAATGTCTTTTAATCAATCTAAATGTTAATCACATTGAAAGGACATCAGAATATTTTTATGAATAAAGTGTCCTTTGATCTTGGGATGTATTAAGATTAATATTTACAATCATACATTAATTGGTTCATTAAAAATTTTAATTTTACATAAATAATCTGGAATCAAAGGCAAACTTATTAAACCTTATTATAATTTTAAAAAATATTATGTATTAAATTGTATAAATAAAGTGACCTTTGATCTTGGGGTGTATAATTATAATATTAGTATTTATAATAAACATTAAAGTGCCACAGGGCAACAATACCAAAATATTCATGAAATTGTCAAGAGGCTGACCAAAAAAAAAAAGAAGAAGAGAGAATTAATATTTTTAGCGAAGACCTTGGCCAGATGAGCTATTCATTTTATCAGGTAGCCTTAGAGATTGAAAAAAAAAAAAAAATTTACCTGGGTACCGTTACATCCATCCAAACCAGGAGGGCCTCGGGGGCCAGTAGCTCCTGGGGTGCCCTGTAAACATCACAAAAATAAATTGAAGTCACTGTTATAGTTATTTTAAGTATTATTTGTCTTGTCTTTTTTTAAATACACACTCTCCTTCCATACAGAAGATTCACAGGCCATGGCTTTGAGGGCTCTACGCAATTCCCAGCCACATTTGTTTCCCTAACTAGTGTCAGGTACCCACTCAGAGCTGGGTGGACTATGGACACTGAGGTTCGAACCTGTGACCATCAGAGTGCTAGCCAAGTGAGCATACTACTCGACCACGGAAATAGCACTTCATATAGAATGGGGCTGTGATTACTTTGTGTATTTTGTATTTTATTAAATTAGCACTTGTATGCTTTACATACTCTAACCATAGAATCCATTCAAGTATTAGTTGGGATTCTTGAATAAGTATTTTGACAACTTTTCTTTTATGTCATGTGGTCTTTTATATAAATAATAAAAGATTTAACCATACGCGTGTTTCCTAAATATTTAAAATATGTCCCACTTTTCTATAATTTCACCAGAATTCAATAATTTCCTATGGTTATGAAATATGTTGCTGTTTATTGAAATTGTGCACATATAATGATGTTTTTGTTATGGTTGATGTTTGTGTTATAGTTGATGTTTATGTTATAGTTGATGTTTGTTGTATAGTTGATGTTTGTTGTATAGTTGATGCTAGTGTTATAGTTGATGTTTGTTGTATAGTTGATGCTAGTGTTATAGTTGATGTTTGTTGTATAGTTGATGTTTGTTGTATAGTTGATGTTTATGTTATAGTTGATGTTTGTTGTATAGTTGATGTTTGTTGTATAGTTGATGCGTGTTTTATAGTTGATGTTTATGTTATAGTTGATGCTTTGTTTTATATTTGATGTTTGTGTTATAGTTGATGTTTATGTTATAGTTGATGCTTTGTTTTATATTTGATGTTTGTGTTATAGTTGATGTTTGTTGTTTAGTTGATGTTTGTGTTATAGTTAATGTTTGTTGTATAGTTTATGGTTGTTGTATAGTTGATGTTTGTTGTATAGTTGATGCGTGTTGTATAGTTGATGTCTATTGTGTAGTTGATGTGTGTTGTATAGTTGATGTTTGTTGTATAGTTGATGTTTGTTTTATAGTTGATGTTTGTTGTATAGTTGATGTTTGTTGTATAGTTGATGCTAGTGTTATAGTTGATGTTTGTGTTATAGTTGATGTTTGTTGTATAGTTGATGTTTGTTTTATTAGATGATGCTTTTTGTATAATTGATTTTTGTGTTATAGTTGATGCTTTTTGTATAGTTGATGTTTGTTGTGTAGTAGATGTTTGTTTTATAGTTGATGTTTGTTGTGTAGTAGATGTTTGTTTTATAGTTGATGTTTGTTTTATAGTTGATGTGTGTTGTATAGTTGTTGTGTGTTGTATAGTTGATGTGTGTTGTATAGTTGATCTTTGTTGTATAGTTGATGTGTGTTGTATAGTTGTTGTTGAGTAGTTGATGTGTGTTGTGTAGTTGATGTGTGTTGTATAGTTGATGTGTGTTGTATAGTTGTTGTGTGTTGTATAGTTGATGTGTGTTGTATAGTTGTTGTGTGCTGTATAGTAGATGTTTGTTTTATAGTTGATGCTTGTTGTATAGTTGATGCTAGTGTTATAGTTAATGTTTGTGTTATAGTTGATGTTTGTTGTATAGTTGATGTTTGTTTTATTAGATGATGCTTTTTGTATAGTTGATGTTTGTTGTGTAGTAGATGTTTGTTTTATAGTTGATGCTTGTTGTATAGTTGATGTTTCTTTTATAGTTGATGTGTGTTGTATAGTTATGTTTGTTGTATAGTTGTTGTTTGTTTTATAGTTGATGTGTGTTGTATCGTTGTTGTGTGTTGTATAGTCGACCCAAGAAGGCTAAGATCAGATCACCCAGTTATGTAATATTGATTTGTCAACATCTTGAGTAATCTTCCTCTAAGTCTATGTAAAATTGAAAATGAATTATTTTTAAAACTATTTTGTTCAATATGTCTATACAATATGTTTGCAATTTTTCCTTCGTACACGTCCCGATACTCTTGTCGAATGAAAACCTGGAACTGAGAGAAACCACAGCTCCTACATCCTTATGTTAAGAGTTATTTAAGGTTTTACAGCAAACGCGGAAAATGAAAAGAGTCCAGACCACCATCATTATCATCATCCAATTAACCATATTGTAGTTTTGAAAATAGATTAAGTGCAGCAGCAAAAATTAGATCTAAGGCAGCAGCCCGGGGTATGTCTAGGTCAGCACCACAGGTTATGACTAGGGCGCCAGCAAAAATTAGGACTTAAGAAGAAACCCAAGTTAATTCTAGGGCGGCAGCACATGTTAAGACAAGGGCAACAGCACAGGTAAGGTTTAGGGCAGTAGCTTAGGTTATGGCTAGGGTAGCAGCAAATGTTAGGTCTATTTTTTTGTACCGTAACGCTCGTGAGACTCAAAAGAATTGACCTCCATGACATTTAAATGACATGACATTTTCAAGGCTCCACCCATAAAACCTGCCTATGATTTTAAAATTCATAAGGCCACATTGAAGACCTCATTTGTCGGTACATGCAACGAAATTCTCGATTTGTAGCTTCTTCTAAATGATAATATCTTGGACTGTCACGTGTTGCTCTCTTGACACGGCCCCCTGGGATTCCTCCAATAAACGCGTATACACAGAGTGTGTGCTTCCTGCCTGATTCACATCACATTGTTCCCCTTCGTCAGACAGAAAAAGGAACGAATGAGGTGCACCCTAGGTCGAGCCGTTAACTTAACTATTATAATCTTGAAATGCGGGGCGTTTCCCCACAACAGCTTGGAGATGCGAAAACGTGAAGTGATCTGGGCAAGATCTCGGCGGAAGAGAGTTGGAAATGAAGGCGTCAACTTTTTATTTTAAATTAAATATCGTCTGTTGTCTAAGAAATTGTTGTGGTGGCCCGTGAATATGTAAATCATGGCAGCTGTTCGGTGGGAATTCCTTGCAATGTTGAATACACTTTTCACTACTTTTTTCAGTCAAAATTTAATATAAAAAATAGCATCGCGCACTCAAAATTTCAGCATTTCTGGAACTAACACAATTTAAGACACATTCTATGTTTCGAGACCCTGCTTAACAATCATTAAGATTCCTTCCTAACGATTGTCCAGATTCCTTCCTAACGATTGTCCAGATTCCTTCCTAACAACGGTACAGATTCCTGCCTAATAATCTCCCAGATTCCTTCCTAACAACGGTACAGATTCCTGCCTAATAATCTCCCAGACTCCTGCCTAACAACGGTACATATTCCTGCCTAATAATCTCCCAGATTCCTTCCTAACAACGGTACAGATTCCTTCCTAATAATCTCCCAGATTCCTGCCTAACAACGGTACAGATTCATTCCTAATAATCTCCCAGATTCCTGCCTAATAATCTCCCAGATTCCTGCCTAACAACGGTACAGATTCCTTCCTAATAATCTCCCAGATTCCTGCCTAACAACGGTACATATTCCTTCCTAATAATCTCCCAGATTCCTGCCTAACAACGGTACAGATTCCTTCCTAATAATCTCCCAGATTCCTGCCTAACAATGGTACAGATTCCTTCCTAATAATCTCCCAGATTCCTGCCTAATAATCTCAAAGATTCCTGCTTAACAATCGACCAGATTCTGGCTAAAAATAGTCCTGATTCTGCTTGACAATGGTCCAGATACCTTTCTAACAATCGTCCAGATACCTTTCTAGCAATCGTCCAGATCCCTGCCTAACAAGCATCCTGAAGTTGTCCTTGGCTACTACAATAAACGGCTGTATGAAGTTTAATCTAAATAATATTTATATAAAATCTATACGCACATAGACTATCTCATTTTTTTGCCTGTTTATGTTTTCCCCCCAGT
Source organism: Radix auricularia (assembly GCA_002072015.1). NCBI lineage: Eukaryota > Metazoa > Mollusca > Gastropoda > Lymnaeidae > Radix > Radix auricularia. The sequence goes on along the minus strand of MUZC01004416.1, from coordinate 205,236 downwards.
ATCTTATTACTAGAATACTTGTTTTTAGTTAAAACAGAACTTAGTATGATCTGAAGAAGGGAGAGCTCCCATTATTCTCTGGATTGTCTCAAAATGTATAACAATAATAAAAGTCACGAGTCATTTCTTCTTTTTTTTTTTAACACACTATTTAGATTTCTAAAAAATTTGAGCTGTAAGACAAGGGTGCGTGCAAATATTTTTATTGCTGGTTTTACATTCTACTTCAAATATCTGGGGAGCAACGCAACGGGCGTTCATCTTGGTGGGACCAATAAAACAATCAGGCACATAATAATTCACCGATGATGTCTTGGTGAGTACGTCAGGCGGATTCTTCCCTCCCCCACCCTATTCCCCAATAACCCGTGAGGACCTTCTGTTTCCCATCACGTGGTACAAAGGTATCCTAGTCACGTGGCCCTCAGACTGCACTAGAGGAATGGAGGTGTTTGATGGAGGCGGAGTGGCTTCCCCTCTTGATGGTGAGCCCCCGTATATTTATTGAAAGCTTGCAGAAACTGGGTTTATGGGCCAGGTATGGATGGATGGCTGAGGGTGAGGTCCAAAGAATATGTGCCAGGCGTCGGCGGACTCGAACAGCCTCACTGGACTTTTGGATCGCATCCAGAGGTTTGGCGAAACAGATTGTGTTTTAAATTGGTTGAAATGGTTTTGAAAAAACAACCTTTGGCAGGAATTCATTGGTAGATACGACATATTGATATATTTTATATGTTTAGTAAAAGATGTGGTGATGGTGTGTATATTTACAGTGGCGTCACTAGGTGTGCGGTGGGGGCAGGCCGCCCCGGGTGACACCATCAAAGGGGTGACACAAACGTGTAACATTCTGTATATTCCCGTTATTTTGCCCTGGAAAACTCGGAGGACTTCTTTGGGTTAAATCGTCGGGGGGTGACACCATGAGCTACCGACCCGGGTGACACCAACCCTAGTGACGCCTCTGTATGTTTATAAACTTATACATGCTTCCTATCAATCTGTAAACTTATCGATTTCCAACATATAATAAAACCATAATTTGATTAGGATTGACAATGCAAATCTGATGATGAAATCCAAAGCACCCTTTGAGGGTTTAGGTAATCCTACAAGACCGTATTGTCCTCCTCACTAACTGTGAGACGTACAGTTTAGTGATTGATGTCCCAATGTGGACTAGCAAATAAGTACCGCGAAGAGATCTGTGGACGTCAGCCCTTAGATAACTTTCCGACAGGGCGCCACCTTTTGTTCGGTTACTTTGATAACTATCCGACGGGGCGCCACCATTTGATGATCTCTTTTGGTCACTTTGGTGATACCCTCATTTTAGCGATGGCTCAAGGTATGGAAACTCTTTGCTGAGCCGAGATGGCGTCAAGATTGTGACACGTCTAAGTAAGGGAATCCCAGATCTCCTTCTTGAGTTAAATTCCGTGGGAGGCACCTCCGACCATTTTCAGAGAGGACCACCCCGAGGATGTCCCCTAGTTATTAGTACCTCTAGGGGGGTGGGGAAGTGTTTAGAGTATTTCCCGGGAAGACCTGCAAGTATAGTGCGCTCAGGTCTTTTGACGTCATTTGACATGTAGGATCTGACTTAAGCAACTTAGAGGGCGTTGGGCTTCAAATCCTAAAACTCTGCATCGTATTCATCAAATCTCCCATCTCTGCGTGACAAGTTTCCTACTAGTTTCATAGACGAATTCTCGGCTGTTGCATTTCAAGTTCTCCATGATTATGGATTATATGTCGAGATCGCCACTTATCCATACTACTGCCTTTCAGCTGGATGTCGCCTTCTGTGACAATAGAATTATTTAATGTCACCATGTAAGTTTAACATTACTTCCAGTTACCCACTACTTTTGGTTCTGTTATGGTTTTCTTTATTTCCACTGTAAATATGTATTTATATATATTGTAGAAGATCTGTGCCGGGGTTCTTGTTTAATTCTCCTACTGCTCTCGTTCAAGTAATAACAACTCTCCAATCTGTTCGTCAATTCATTTTTTAGATAAAACTTCTCATCTGTCCATACTACGCTCTTAGTACTCAGTCTCTCTGTCCGTACTACGTTCTTAGTGCTCACTCTCTCTGTCCGTACTACGTTCTTAGGGCTCACTCTCTCTGTCCGTACTACGTTCTTGGTGCTCACTCTCTCTGTCCGTACTACGTTCTTAGTCGTACTACGTTCTTAGTGCTCACTCTCTCTGTCCGTACTACGTTCTTAGTCGTACTACGTTCTTAGTGCTCACTCTCTCTGTCCGTACTACGTTCTTAGTGCCCACTCTCTCTGTCCGTACTAGGTTCTTAGTGCTCACTCTCTCTGTCCGTACTACGTTGTTAGTGCCCACTCTCTCTGTCCGTACTACGTTCTTAGTGCCCACTCTCTCTCTGTCCGTACTACGTTCTTAGTGCTCACTCTCTCTGCCCGTACTACGTTCTTAGTGCCCACTCTCTCTGTCCGTACTACGTTCTTAGTCGTACTACGTTCTTAGTGCTCACTCTCTCTGTCCGTACTATGTTCTTAGTGCTCACTCTCTCTGTCCGTACTACGTTCTTAGTGCTCACTCTCTCTGTCCGTACTACGCTCTTAGTGCTCACTCTCTCTGTCCGTACTACGTTCTTAGTGCTCACTCTCTCTGTCCGTACTACGTTCTTAGTGCTCACTGTCTCTGTCCGTACTACGTTCTTAGTGCTCACTCTCTCTGTCCGTACTACGTTCTTAGTGCCCACTCTCTCTATCCGTACTACGTTCTTAGTGCTCAGTCGATCTGTCCGTACTACGTTCTTAGTGCTCAGTCTATCTGTCCGTACTACGTTCTTAGTGCTCAGTCTATCTGTCCGTATTACGTTCTTAGTGCTCACTCTCTCTATCCGTACTACGTTCTTGGTGCTCACTCTCCCTGTCCGTACTACGTTCTTAGTCGTACTACGTTCTTAGTGCTTACTCTCTCTGTCCGTACTACGTTCTTAGTGCTCACTCTCTCTGTCCGTACTACGTTCTTAGTGCCCACTCTCTCTATCCGTACTACGTTCTTAGTGCTCAGTCTATCTGTCCGTACTACGTTCTTAGTGCCCACTCTCTCTGTCCGTACTACGTTCTTAGTGCTCACTCTCTCTGTCCGTACTACGTTCTTAGTGCCCACTCTCTCTGTCCGTACTACGTTCTTAGTGTCCACTCTCTCTGTCCGTACTACGTTCTTAGTGCTCAGTCTCTCTGTCCGTACTACGTTCTTAGTGCTCACTCTCTCTGTCCGTACTATGTTCTTAGTGCCCACTCTCTCTGTCCGTACTACGTTCTTAGAGCCCACTCTCTCTGTCCGTACTAAGTTCTTAGTGCCCACTCTCTCTGTCCGTACTACGTTCTTAGTCGTACTACGTTCTTAGTGCTCACTCTCTCTGTCAGTACTACGTTCTTAGTGCCAACTCTCTCTGTCCGTACTACGTTCTTAGTGCTCACTCTCTCTGTCCGTACTACGTTCTTAGTGCTCACTCTCTCTGTCCGTACTACGTTCTTAGTGCTCACTCTCTCTATCCGTACTACGTTCTTAGTGCTCACTCTCTCTGTCAGTACTACGTTCTTAGTGCCCACTCTCTCTGTCCGTACTACGTTCTTAGTGCTCACTCTCTCTGTCCATACTACGTTCTTAGTGCTCACTCTCTCTGTCCGTACTACGTTCTTAGTGCCCACTCTCTCTCTGTCCGTACTACGTTCTTAGTGCTCACTCTCTCTGTCCTAACAACGTTCTTAGTGCCCACTCTCTCTGTCCGTACTACGTTCTTAGTGCCCACTCTCTCTGTCCGTACTACGTTCTTAGTCGTACTACGTTCTTAGTGCTCACTCTCTCTGTCCGTACTACGTTCTTAGTTGCCACTCTCTCTCTGTCCGTACTACGTTCTTAGTGCTCACTCTCTCTGTCCGTACTACGTTCTTAGTGCTCACTTTCTCTGTCCGTACTACGTTCTTAGTGCCCACTCTCTCTGTCCGTACTACGTTCTTAGTGCCCACTTTCTCTGTCCGTACTACGTTCTTAGTGCACACTCTCTCTATCCTTACTACGTTCTTAGTGCTCAGTCTCTCTGTCCGTACTACGTTCTTAGTGCTCAGTCTCTCTGTCCGTACTACGTTCTTAGTGGACTTGACTCCTCCTAGACACCCTCGCTTTGACTCGGTGGCTCCCTGACTTAGAATAACGAATCTAACAAGTCCCTGCCCTTATATTGTCCACGCTGCTTAACCTGTATTTAACCCACACATTCCTGGCTGGCCACAGACACGTATCCCACCAAGTGATAAATGAACATGCGAGTTTCTGATTGGATAAAATGTATTTAGTTTGTGCTAATCTACAATCTTTCCCACGAAGTTATTCAGGTCGCATAAATACAATATTTGTTGCTACTCCGACTTAGACCCTGATTCAATCAAGGGACAACCCCCCCCCCCAACCTTGTAAATCTCCCGCATCCAATACATCTACACGACACGTCAAGTTATTCCCTTGTCTTACTCCCAAAAGTTGAAATAAAATCTCTGTGAGATCTGTCCCCTTGGTGATGGTGACCTGGGAATGGGTGCGTGGTTCACTGCAATCTATATATATATATATATATACAGCAGTTGTAACGTGTTTGCTACCTACACCAGGCTATCACAACAATTTGTTTACCTTCAACATTCCTCTCACAGTCGAGGTCATTCCTCCGTATCTGACTTATATTCGCAGAATTTTTTTTTTCCACTTACAACAAAACATCAGTTCTCTTCACTTGATAAGATCAGTTCTCACCCCTGTTCACTGCAATTCACACCCATCCCACGATCTAATCAGCTCCAACATTTATTTTGTACGTCTTCCAGTGGTTCAACGAGTGTAAGTCCGCTACATGCTTACGGTTGCGTGAAACTGACCGCGCTTGGGGGGGGGGGGGGTTTTAATCATCACCCCCACTCCCGGGTCGCGACACGATTTTCTGTATGCTGGCGTTTAATAAACACCTAATGCTAGTCACTGTTCTTTAATCATGCACACTTACCCTTGATTCAATGGGTTCCCTAAAGTGAAACCTACATCGACTCTTAAAATTTGACCTACTTTATGTCATGTTCACGATCTACGTATATAGAACATGACCTACTTTCAATTCAGTGGGAATTTTCTACACTTTTTAATAATTTACTCATTTATCTAAATACTTTCATCTGTGGATTCTACATAAAGTTGTGCTGTTGTTTTTTTAAAATCATAAACTAATTTCCGGTGTGTATAATTTACTTTCATGATTTACCTAATTAGCCACATGTATAATTTAATTACGTGTATACCTACGTCCTCCATAATATATAATACATTATACACCTACTTTCATGTGTGAATGATTGACTTATGTGATTCATCTACTTTCACATAATATCGAATGTAATCTATTTTCACATGTATGGGATGTAATCTACTTACGTGAATTCCGTTAAGGCCGGGAAATCCTGGAGCTCCCATTTTCCCCTGTGGAAATGAATTTTAAAAAATGAAATTAAAATTCAAGTCAGACATTTCTATGAGAGAACTAATTTGTTTTGTGTGGAGATGACTAACCAGAATGATTAAGAAAAGTTGTAAGAAAAGTGTTTTGTGGTGTGCATGTATAAGTGTATTTACATGTGTGTATGTATATGTGTATTTATATGTGTTCCTGTAAATGTGTATTTATATGTGTTCCTGTATATGTGTATTTATATGTGTGCATGTATATGTGTATTTATATGTGTGCATGTATATGTGTATTTATATGTGTGCATGTATATGTGTATTTGTATGTGTGTATGTATATGTGTATTTATATGTGTGTATGTATGTTTTTAAGAATTAAGTATAGAACTCAGATTTTGTTGTTTTTTTTATTGTATCCAGTGGTGTACATAGGGGTGCAATGAATGCGGCCCGCACCGGGCATCCCATATTTTGGGGCGGCATCTGTTAAAGGACTATCACTTCCGACAACCGACACTTTTCTTTAGAGTGGGGATAACCCAGGTAAAGCAAATGTGTGAACCTTCACGTCGTAATTAACACACCAAACATACCTGCAAATAATGTGTTTAATATTCATCAACTCTATATAAAACTGCATTCTTTGTTGACCCATTTCTTGGAAAAAAGACATGCGCTAATACAAAAAAAGATTTATATAAGCAAACGAATTTGTGAAGCGTTTGAGATATCGACTGAACTTTGTGTTAGGAGGCGGAAATATTAGAGTGGAACATTCATAAGACGTGGAACTATCCACAAGAAGTACGAAAAGAAATGTTTGGATGTCTGAATAGAATTATAAAGAAAATAAAAGAACACTTTAATAAGTTGTATGTCCATGCAAGAAAATATTCGTGTAAGGGGCCGTCCATAAATGACGTCACGCACCTAGGGGGGGAGGGGGGTCCCACTTTTGTGACGATGCGTGACGTGGGGGAGGGAGGGGGGTTGAAGAAATGTGACGTCACATGGAAAGGATAAATTTAAATAAAACTTCCACTGAAATATTTGGTCACTTAAAATTTATTTAATGCCTTTTTTTTAAAATTCAAAGCTTCTCAAAGTGCCGGTCGATAGGCTATCAGACGCCGGTTGGCGTAAGTTAACAAAACACGAAAATTAAATATAATTGTATCTTAAATTTGAGAATTCACAAGAGAACATAGGAAATTGTAACCCTGCGTGGCTTGATGTTGACATCAAAGATTTTGTGATGTAACAGCAGTTTCGATCACTCGCGGCAGGAGTCTGCGAACTTTTTTTTCCGTTAAATCCCGAAACTGCTACTGGTTAGTTTTACAAACAGGACAAGTGTCTAAAAAGATCTGAATAGGATTATATGTTAATATTTTAAGTCAAAACGAAACCGAATATCCATTTGGAGGGTGGGTGGGGGAGGGGAATCTATTTGATACAATAATAAAAGTTTTAAGTTTGCTATAGTTTTTCGATTGGCTTTTGGTCAAACGCCTCTGACCATTCTAAATATAATAATAAATGCGTCCATTTAAAATTAGTCAAAAGTATTCACTAACTTTATTGAATGCATCAAATTCTCGACATCGCAATTCGAGAGGAGCACAAAACAACTTTCTTCTGAACTCAGTTTTTAAGGCATTTATTTTAAATTTGACAGAAAGGATACTTGACACAGTCAAGTCATGTTGATTAAGATTATTGTCACTTTTGTCAATATAAATGAAAGTAGGTTGGATTTAGATGTCTTCGTATAGTACGTAAATAAGAAATCTACATAGATAACAAATTTAACAAATTCATTTTCTGGAAGGAACCGGTTCAATAGTGGGCATATGTTACCAAGCGTACACGTACACATGACGTATTTAAATACGTCTAGTGTAGTGTAGTGGATGTTATATGTCCCAAATGAGTCTGCATTGTTGTTGTTGTTTGTTGTTGAGCCTTCTCGTCCATGAGGGACATCTACCGATCATCACCGGCGTCTGCACTTCCTCCTAGGACATAGGCCACCTACAAGAGCTCTCCAGGCATCTCTATCCTGGGCCATTTTCTCCAGGATCTTCCATTCATGGCCAATCCTCTTGATGTCTGCCTCCAATTCTCGGCACCAAGTGTTTCTTGGGCGGCCTCTTTTCCGTTTACCCTGTGGGTTCCATTTCAGGGCTTGCCTTGTTGTATTACCCCCCTAAATTCCTTTTTGACCCCAAAAGTTATTTTAAAAAAGTATTATTTTAAAATAACTTTTTTTTATAAGCAAATGAGTTACAAGTCAAGTAATGATTTATAGTCAATGCTTAATTTGTATGCATTAAAATAAAATATAATCTAAGGATGTTAAAACATTTTTTTTTTTGAAGGCCGGTTAAAAAAGTTAAATGGTTTGAAAAAAAACGGTCCGTTTCAATATGAAACCTAAATATTAAAATTATAAAAGTTTATATTAACATTACTGTTAACCCAAAAGTAGCGGATTCTAGCAAATTTTTTAAGCCCACAATGATTGAGCATTACCCCCAAGAGTTCCCTTTTTACCCCAAGTGAGATAATTTATTGGTGACATAATATTTACAACTGTTGTGTGACGTACCGTACCTGAAATCCTGAAGAAGAAAGAATTTAAAAAAAAACACAAACAAAAAAAACAAACAAAAAAAAAAACCTGTGAGCTACGGAGTTAAAAGTTATGATAATGTTGGATATTTTATAATGTCATAGTATTTCAGTCCTCTACTTGCTAGAATGACTGTATTTTGCGACGCACAAAATGACACCCTACTTTCCTGCACAAATGTGGGGTTCATACAGACTGGGCCATTTTCCTCTTCCAGCGCATACTTAATAATTTTTAGAAAACATGAGATGTGATATCAATGTGATAATTTTAGATCAAATGCCTTTGATGTGCATATACTTAGAAGGGAAACTGTCATTAAAAGATCGAAAACAATTTGATGAATTGTCTTGTATCCATATATTATAGGTCTATAAACAATGCAATGATCCTTGTAATATCAACAGTCACATTCGCGAGCTTAATCACGAAGGTTAATCACATCAATGGGTTTTGACATTACCGCTGCATTGTTCGTTAGCAATCTTGCTATGCCATGGCAACTAAAACATTTTTTTAAAAAATTTAATATATAAAACAGGCTGTGTAGGGGCTCATTATGCTATCAAATAAGTACAGAGAAAATCATGTCAAAACGGGAAAAGAATGCAATGGTACCTGGTGAAATGGAAAAATTCTTGCCTGTCGTCTGATACGAAAAAGTTTTAGAATCACTGGCTTACAATTTATTTAATATCTTTTACATAGCTTCACTCATGTTACGATAATACAATGTAGTCCTACACTAAATAAATACTTAAATGACAAAAAATGATTTGAAACATTCTTATTTTCAAATAGAAAATATTTTATTTTAGGGGGGGGGGGGTCAAAGTTTTGTGACGTACTTTTTGAGGGGGGTCGACGATTTTGTGACGACACGTGACGTAGGGGGGGGAGGGGGTAAAAAATCGGCCAAAATCGCGTGACGTCATTTATGGACGGCCCCTAACCTACTTAATGAAGAAGTTGAATGTCAAATAGATGACATTATTGACATTGATAAAGGACAGTTCTACATTCAACGAAAAACGGTCCAGGTTTTTATGGCTCTACCTGCACTACAAGAAGAGGCAAAACGTTGATCTACTAAAATTTATTCAACAATATATATTTGGGGAAATAATGTACCAAACATTGAAGTTTTGCAAAGAATTTAACAAATGGTATCAGTGTCACACATGCGCAAGGAACTTCTCCAAACTGAAGTTGATAAAAAAATTCTTCGCTTCACAATTAGTGATTTAAGAGTACAGTCATAAAACATTCTCCATAGATCAAGAAATTACAAGAAAAAAAAACATTTTGAGAGCATTATACACTTTTTTCTTTAATTAATTTCATATACAGCCTCCTGTATTACTGCCCAAATTAAATACGTCATCCAAAGATTTTATCAGAAGTGTAATAACGACTTGGCATCGGGGCAATAGCCAAGGGCCTGGGGGAGGGGGGGGGGCTAATCTTTCAATTTATTCAAATTTATTATTTTCCTACCTAGCTTTTTATATACAATGAACAAGGGCGCCAAAAATAAATTAGCAAATTGCGCGAAAAACCCAGTTACGCTTCTGGATTTTATTTTTAAAAATCCCTGCCTAAAGCTTTTGTCAATTACAATTATTTATTCATGTTTAATAATTTGTAAAAACAACCGTTTGATTGACTTAAAAAGGGCAGCCAAATGGAGATCGTTTCGGGCGGCAAAATCTCTAGGTACGCCACTGATTGTTTCTGATTTTTCTCCCCCCCCCCCGCCGACCATTTAAANCAGCTCCCATTCAGTCACCGACCACCACCCCCCCCCCCCAGCCCAGGCCAGTTTACAACTAACTTTTTTTTCTTTTTGATAGAGTGAATTTGCCATGTAATACATACAAGTCCGCCCAAACTAAATAAGTTTTATCAGTTGCTAGACTCGTGCCAGTAGCAAATATCCAAAGTACACTGGATTACATTTTACGTTATGGATACTTGTTTAACAATGGCCCCCAACTCCCCACATATCCAAGTGCTCACACCTTGTACTACCACTCCTTGCTCCCACCCTAGTCTCATCAAAAACGCCCCCAAGACTTCACTCTCACCTTCCTTACACCTAGCTACCACAACACTAAACCCAACCACTTTAAAACACCATCACGTACACACAAACAATTTGAACACACCATCACGTACACACAAACATTTTGAACACACCATCACGTACACACAAACAATTTGAACACACAATCACGTACACACAAACAATTTGAACACACACCACGGACACCCTTAACTAAAGCCTTAACATCGTCTGATACACACACCAACCCCTTAACATCGTCACGGTACACACACCAACCCCATAACATCATCACGATACACACAACAACCCCATAACATCATCACAATACACACACCAACCCCATAACATCATCACAATTCACACACCAACCCCATAACATCATCACAATACACACAACAACACCATAACATCATCACAATACACACACCAACCCCATAACATCGTCATGATACACACACCAACCCATTAACATCGTCATGATACACACACACCAACCCCTTAACATCGTCATGATGCACACACCAACCCCTTCACGTCACCACCAGTATTTGCCGTATTTCAAGATACCCACACTCTCACCCCTAACTATTGCTTTCCTTTTCCGGAACATAGTTGTCAAGAAAGGACAAAAACAACTGTTTTTCCAAGATTCATTTCAGCTCAACTTCATTTTTTTTTTTTGCTGCGTGCTGTGCTGGTTTCAAAGAGATGTGAGTTAGGGATAAGAGTGAAGCGTATATTCGAGACATAAACAAGGAGAAGACTCTCTCTTCTCTCCCCCCTTTCCCTTTCTCTCCCTCTCTCTCTCTCTCTCTCTTCTCTCTCTCTCTCTCTCTCTCTCTCTCTCTCCCTCTCTCTCTTTCTGTGGGACGCTTGAATATAAAACCATCGCCATGTTCTTCACCCGGGGTTGAAGAAAAATAGTAAACAATTTGATAAACAAATGATACATGAAAGATAGAGCACGTCTGGAAGCAATGGGAGAAAAGGCTGTGGTTGGATAAGGGGGTCGTGGATTGCGGGATGCAGCCTGCTTGTTCATATTTGAGATAGAGCGGGTTCAGTTATCAGTTGCGACATTTATTTTTTCAACGATTCTTAAACTGTTTCATAGATTCACCCATTTTTACACGGATACAACACACAAAAAAGTATTATCGGCGAGGAATGTTTAGTAAAGAGACTCATTTAAACGCACGCCCCTTAAAGTCTAAGGGTAGACTATACACAGAACACACTGGAGCTAAAAGATGGGTCTTGAGGTCCAGTGAACTATACTTGTTTAGATAGCACGGAACCCAGCATGTTGCGCACCAAGCTGTGCAAACTTGTAAGCTGACATTTATGAGAATTACTATAATTTTTTTTAAATTTTAGTGGTTAATCAGCGCTACAGAAAATGATTAAAAATCTGTCAAATGGATCGAAGTACCTGTGGGGTGAAGTTTATAACAACTTAAATTTATATATATTGATATAAAATTGTTCTAAGAAAATAAAATCGAATGCTTTATGAAAAACATGTTAATGTCGTAAACAAAAGGCTCCATAATTATAAATTCAAAAATATTTAAACGCATTTTTTTATATGTAACTGCAATTATTTTTTTAAGTATTTCATTTTAAATCATTATATTCCTCTTTAAAATTGTTAAAAATCCCAGATTTCTAATGAAAAATACAAGACGTGAATTAAAAAATAAAAATCTAATGACGAGAATGGAATGTTTCATATTCACTTTATTTCAGAGGGTGACGATAAAGTTTCGGTAAATGGTAAATCCATAATGGCATTGTGGATTTACGATGTACCGAAACTTTATCGTAAAAAAAATAAAATAATAATAACGTCAAAGTTTTAAGCGGGAATAACAATTCAAAAGTAAATTGTAAAATGTGTTGAAACGAAACAAAAAAAAAAATTTCTCTTCTCTAATTTTTGTTCAAACGTAAGTCTGAAATATTGCCTTCCTCCACAATAACATAAATAGACTATCAAGACAATGTAACTAACATTGATGGGCTGTTCTCAGCCAGCTGTTTCTGTGGGGGTTCGAAGGGTGGGAAATGTTCCTCCAAACGTTAGCTTTCCTTCGACTTTGTCTGCAATATTACTTAACGTCTGCCTCAGTGGCAACCTACTAGTCTAACCTTTGACCTAATCACCCCAGCCCCATATTGACACACCAGGGTAGAGAGTAAGATGGGGGTTCATCGCAAGATGACGTAATGTCTGGGCGTTTCTGTTTTACGTACGCGTCGTGATAATGTGCTTGTGATCCTGGCAAACACGTGTTTTATTTTTATTTTGTGTGATTACTACGTTAATGGAAGAGCTCTTTTAACCTATGTAGACATTAAGGCCCAGGGGTGGGGGTGTCTGGGACGTGGGAGGCAGGGCTGAGGGAGGCATGGTAACCACACACAAAAATATTATTTTCCTTAATAATCCATTTTTACCTAGGGAAAAATATTATTGTAGATTTTATTTAACATTAAGATTTGTAGATATTATTACTTTACCGAGATTTGGATTGTCATGGGGAAATTTACCACAGAAAAAAACTTTTTTTTCAGGCTTAAAAGTTGGTGAAACTCATTTTTCTCAGGCTATTGGTTGGTCTTAGGCTCGTCTGGTCGGTCAAAATGGCTCGTCTGGTCGGTCAAAATGGCTCGTCTGGTCGGTCAAAATGGCTCGTCTGGTCGGTCAAAATGGCTCGTCTGGTCGGTCTCTTTTGTTCGTCTAGTCGGTCTCATTGGCTCGTCGGATCGGTCTCTTTGGCTCGTCTAGTTGGTGTCATTGGCTCGTCGGATCGGTCTCTTTGGCTTGTCTGGTCGGTCTCTTTGGTTCTTCTAGTCGGTCTCTTTGGTTCGTCTAGTCGGTCTCTTTGGTTCGTCTGGTCGGTCTCTTTGGTTCTTCTAGTCGGTCTCTTTGGTTCTTCTAGTCGGTCTCTTTGGCTCGTCGGATCGGTCTCTTTGGCTCGTCTAGTTGGTGTCATTGGCTCGTCGGATCGGTCTCTTTGGCTTGTCTGGTCGGTCTCTTTGGTTCTTCTAGTCGGTCTCTTTGGTTCTTCTAGTCGGTCTCTTTGGCTCGTCTAGTTGGTGTCATTGGCTCGTCGGATCGGTCTCTTTGGCTTGTCTGGTCGGTCTCTTTTGTTCTTCTAGTCGGTCTCTTTTGTTCGTCTAGTCGGTCTCTTTTGTTCGTCTAGTTGGTCTCTTTTGCTCGTCTGGTCGGTCTCTTTGGCTCGTCTGGTCGGTCTCTTTGGCTTGTCTGGTCGGTCTCTTTGGTTCGTCTAGTCGGTCTCTTTGGTTCGTCTAGTCGGTCTCTTTTGTTCGTCTAGTCGGTCTCTTTTGTTCGTCTAGTCGGTCTCTTTTGTTCGTCTAGTCGGTCTCTTTGGTTCGTCTAGTCGGTCTCTTTTGTTCGTCTAGTCGGTCTCTTTTATTCGTCTAGTCGGTCTCTTTTGTTCGTCTGGTCGGTCTCAATGGCTAGCTTTCCCGCAATTTAATCAAGCCATAAAATGTTTTAACAATTGCACAATAATGTCCTAAACAAAATACGTGACTTCATCTTTTTAAAGAGTTGCTTATAAGAGGGGGCGGGTAGATCGAAACATTAAATTCCTCATTAATAATTTATTATTCACCCAAGCCAACGGTCTTATAATCTCTATTGTACCCGGACATCAGAGAGTCCTTTAGTTCAGCACAGACCATTATAGAGGCCTGGCGGTGACCGTGTAGGTCGTTTAGTTTTTAAGCAGGTCAGACCTATCTATGCCATGAAATGTGCCAATCAGCACCGTGCCAGGAGTGCACTCACCGACTCACCAGATGCTCGCACACAGGTAGTATAGCTGCTCCGGGCACGGCTGAGCAGTGGCCTATATTCCTAGCATCGCTTCCGAGGCGCTGTCGAAGTTTTCAACAGCCACGGGGGCACGGGCCAACGACAGTTTTATAACAGACATCTTCTTCTTCCCCAAGTCTATTTTTAACATTTTTTATTGAGGGGGGGGGGTGATGTGTTTGGAAATCATGGTGAAACCAGGCACATTTTTACATACATAGCATCTAGACACTAGAGTGTAGACCCCAGACCAGGTATCTCAAACTCAGATAAAGGCTTGTGCTATTTTATCACTTCAGATATGTGTCAAGGGCCGCACCCCTCCCCCTTTATTACACGACTCAAGTAAATACTTTATACACCTTAATTTATGTTACTACTTAACAATAGTAATAAGCCAATAACTTACAACGTATACACAAATAAATATCGAACGGTTAACTATCGATCTTACTGTTTACACAGCACTGATGAGCAGAAGCTCAATTTGTCTTAATTTCGCAAATAGTACATTTTTCGTAAGCTTACTTGCGGGAAACAAAAATCCACTAGCTGGGCTGCATTTTGCCCGCAGGCCACGTATTTGACACCCGTGCACTTGATGATATACTTTTAAAAGAACTCTTAGCCTTGTTCATGTTATAATTACAATTTTAATGAAATAAAAGGTTAAATAAAGTTATCTGCTTAGAAATAAAAACTATTTCATTTCACCAAACGTTGTTTATCATTATATTTCCGTCTTAATTTTAATTTTGAAGCTGAAGAAAATTTTATATAAATTATTTGCATTACCTTGTCATATCTACAGACTCAATTTTTTTATTATCGGTCCAGTTTTTTTTTTTAAGCAAATGGCAAATATAACTAATACAAAAATTGAAAATATTTAGACTTAACTGTAAGTATTTATTAAATGGCATATAGATAAACGGTGACCTAGCCGGTTTTTTTTAGCCACATGCGGCTCTTCTGAGTTCACATTGAGGCTTTTCTGTGTTCACATTGCGGCTCTTCTGTGTTCACATTGCGGCTCTTCTGTGTTCACATTGAGGCTCTTATGTGTTCACATTGCGGCTCTTCTGTGTTCACATTGCGGCTCTTCTGTGTTCACATTGCGGCTCTTCTGTGTTCATATTGCGGCTCTTCTGTGTTCATATTGCGGCTCTTCTGTGTTCACATTGCGGCTCTTCTGTGTTCATATTGTGGCTCTTCTGCGTTCACATTGCGGCTCTTCTGTGTTCACATTGCAGCTCTTCTGTGTTCACATTGCGGCTCTTCTGTGTTCACATAGCGGCTCTTCTGTGTTCACATTGCGGCTCGCGTAATATTTATAAAACATACAGGACAATGATAACAGGAAATATTTCCAAGCCAGGTTCAATAACCCACAGTGCTTCAATGCGACTCTCAACAATTTGGATATATTATAAAATGGCTCTCAGTTACTACTGGTCTGACCAACCATGATAAAGATAAACCATTGAATAATCAGCCCTTAAACCTCTTTTTTTTAAAGACTGCGGGATGAGAGTTTGAAATTGTTTAGTGAGTTTGTAAAATTTCGTTCAGGCTTAACTGAGCAGAAACCGCGATCCAAGCCAAGACGAAAATTTGCGACAACCAATAGACATTAGCCTATATTATTATACTCCCTATCTCCCTAAGAAAACAAAGAGGTCAACCAAATATGAACAACAACTATCCAGTATTAACTGTCTATGAAGATCTAACGCTAATGACGTGTGTTAGGGCAAGTATATTATATAAAACTAACGCAACTGAAATATTTTTAGAGCAATACTCGCCCTTAAAATATGCTGGAGCAAATATCGTGGCTGTTTACAGCAAGTGTAGATAACGTACTTGGAGTTAAAAACCATTTGTAAAAAGTTTTGAAAGTATGTTCATAATTTTGAAAGTATGTTCACAATTTTGAACGTCAAATTTTCTTGCGTATTTTTTCTTCTTCTACTTTTAGGAAACAGCTGATTTTATTAAACAATACACATTTAAATGTGTCAGATTCGTTTGATTAGGATTTGAGGTGATTTAAAAGAAAAAAAGGACATGAAGAAATTTTAGCTAAATTTCTTTTTTCAGCAAATGATACCAAGCAATTTGGATATGTTTTGCCTATACAATAGGCTACTTTAAAAAAAAAAGTGTAAGTTCAGTAGACATTTGGGGCGCGGTGGTCTAAGTTGTAACGAGCTGGACTACTGAACCGCTGCAAGAACTCGAGTCGCGAGTTCGAGCTGCGGTACTGGCAAGGCCCCGGGGCATTGTGCTAACCACACAATCCAATGAAACATGTGAACGCTACTTCACTTGCTCCCATGGACATCATGGTCTGTAAGGGTTATTTTTATTTCAGTGGACATTGTCTCAAGTATAATCGAGTTAATTTTTTTTCTTAAACATGAATTTTAATATTTTCAGTTACACTATGATACAAATACACGAAGTTTATGTCAAACCCCTTTTACTATGTGATCTCACTGGCGGCTCCACTCAGGGGGGTGTATGTTCCTCCATTTCACCTCTTATCGAGCATTTTTCTATTTTTTTTTTAAATTTTGTGTGTATCCGCCCATGATTGAACCAAACTTTCAGCACGTGTTTCCAGGCCCTCAATTACTCAACACATTACGATGTATTCCTACGCATTATTACAGGAAGTAAACAGGTTGGGGCTTGGCACGATTTGTGTAGCCGCTGTTGAACTATTTTATGACAGAATTCTTTTTTTAAAGCTTAACTTTAGTTGAGAGAGAAGAAAAAAAACGTGTGCACATGAGAGGGATGCACGGCAAACGAAAAGAGCAGCCCCCCCCCCCTAAAAAAATGTTCGTGACGATGTGCATGATGAGGAGAGGGTGCGGGTTCGGAGCAGGTGACCGCGAATATTGCCAACACGGCAAGACGCTGCCCGCCACCGTTCCTCTCAATTTTGCTGACTGCATCAAGATCTGGACGGACCGCTCGCTATTCAACTCCCCACCCCCTACATAAATTCCCTTGCAAGACATAAATTTGGCATTTCCGCCCCTGAGTTGTTTAAGGGTAGGGAGTGGTCGGCGGTGTTTAAAATGGTGAAGAGTTAGCCAGACAATAAAAGAATGAGCCTTGGGTGTCCAGATTTAGCTTTATCTGAAAATTATCTTCCTTAACATCAACCCAACCACACTTTTTTTTTCTTCTTTCCATGTGCCAGATTTTTTTTTAAATAGAAGAAATGAATTTGAAATCTCTCAAAATAATTGTCCTCAATTAGAAAAAAATCTCTTCACTGACAAAACAATCTCCCTCGAAATCGGCCTAAATTAAATAAATGTCTTGGTTTCAACTTTCTCAAAATGTTCCTAAAAACAACAGTTAACTTTCTACTCGATTTTAGTTCATGTTAAAAGACAAATATGAATGCAAATTATTTTCCGAGGAATAGAGTGCACTAGATAAGAACCGCAGCATAGCATACGCCACAGACATGATCATAGACAGTGCAAAGAACAGGAGGGGGGAGAAAGGACTGAAACAGCAGCACGAAGAAATGAAAACAATACGAGTGAAAATTGGGGGAGGGGGTGAATCGCCGATGCATTGTTGGTCTCGAGATACGCGCACTGCGGTTGTTGCTACCCCCGCCACAACCCTTTATTATCACAGCTTCCCTACCATAAATTGTGATTGGTCGACTCCAACGAGGGACATTTGTCATGATTTTTTTGCACACGACTGGATCTTGTTCTGGTGAATTACATATATAGTTATGTGGTAGGGGGTGGGTCTAATCTGTCCATAAGTGATAATAAAAATGTAACTTATGTAACGTTAGCTTGTGTGGATCTTCACCTATATTCGTAGTGACTGGGGGTCAAAGGTTAAACTGCATTTCAACCCGGGGAGGGGTGGCATCCAGAGATGGAGGATTGGGTCGTGAACATTTAAAATTATTGCTGACTCAAAATGCAAGTGCGACAGCAAAATGTCATTGATCTCTCATCGATTGCCGAGATAGGAAATAAGACTTCGTCATTTCTAAAACCGGAAAACGTCATAGCTCAATGAGTGATGTTCTATTTTTGGATTACATTTTAGCGGAGCAAGTTTTTGAAGTATAAATACAGTCGAAGCATTATGTTTTCAAAATTGTTAGCATAGTCAAATTACGAACTGTTTTCCTTTTTCAAGTCCAAAAAGAATTAACAAATAGCTGATAAGATACCTAGATTTACATATGGAGTCACGTCTTTTATTAAATTTTGATGAAATTCGTCCTTAAAAATATATATATAGCCCCAATATTTCTATTAATAGATTTCCGCCATATTATGATAAGGCCGAATGGCTTTGTCAATAGATGGCAGAAGTCGAATAAAAGAACATCGGGGGATTTGTTTAAACCAAACGTTTTTGTAAAGATAAAATTCAATATCCGGGTGTAGCGATAGTACCATTTGCACAATATATCTTTTTTTAGTTTTACATTAATTTGTGTCAGACTGGTGTATTTGATCGAAAAGAAATTATATGACTAAAGATTTCAAAGATTAATGATTTAAATGGCTCACAATGACGTAATCGTTTTAAGAGTATTTTTCAGCGAGACTTCAATCAAACTGTGCGGTGGTTTTATAAATGTTTTATTGCTACCGTCAGTTGACATTGTAGTTGATTTATAGACAAGTAATATTAGATACAACTTTCTGACACACAACATTTTTTTAAACGTATGGTTACCTCTGTATTTATGTTGAAAAAAAAACATTGCCTAAAAATAGTAACGTTACATATTAAGAAAAGATGCCCTCTGGTCTGAGATATGACGTAAATTATTTAACACCCATTCATTCCCAATTACTTTTTAGCGCATTTTCGAGAAGTCGAATGCGCTATTGCACCCGTTTTGTCCGTCCGTCCGTCTGTCTCAGATCTAGATCCTAGATCTCAGCATCCATAAGTCCTAGACCTATGATGTATATATGTTTTTTGTATGTCCTGACCTGCCATTTGTGCATCAACACTCAGTTACTCGATCCGTTAAAAAACCCCGTTAAAACTACCAAAAAACATTGCGAATCGAGAGATAACACTGGCGCAGGCAACGGCCGCCATTGCCGGAAGTCTTAGTATTATCAAAAGTATTAGTTTTTTTGTTGTTGACGTCATTAGAATATGTGTAAAAGTTTAGAGAGTTTTACGTCATCATTTGTGGTGACTTCAATCAAGATCTTAGCGGCCCAGGGGCAGAAATTGAAAACTTTTTCGAAACAAGCTTCAACATTCAACTACTTTCACCAAGATTGGCAACTACGATCTATCAAACAACAATTGACGGAGTATTTGGGCGATTAGCTGATTACAATTTAGAATGTTTCATTTATGAGTCCTATTTCAGTGACCACAAACCACTTGTAGTTAGATTAAAGAGAAAATAAAAAANTTTCAGGTATATTCATTACACAAGAAAATTCATAAAAATATGTCTAAAATCTAAACACAATTACTGATAACTACATAATGCTGATATCTAACATAAGTACTGATACGAAAATGCGCTAACACGTCCTGAGTTCCAAAAGGGACCAGGCTTAACATGATTTTTTTTAATTTTATAGAAATGCAGGTTTCAGGGCTGTTTTTTTTTTTAAATTGTTAAGCAGTCCTCTGAATATCCGGAATTGGATTCAGAGTGGGGTTTTAATATAGCAACATGTGGTGGGGTTGGTTATCTAAAATCTGGTGGTTTTGTGTTTGCATAAACACCATAAAATGTGTGTGTGTGTGTGTGTGTATAAATATATATATATATATATAGTTACGCAAATGAAATCTATTTTTCCCTTTCACTACAATGACTACATTGTGGTGTAATCGCCTAAGTTCCCAGTATGCGATGTATGGTCTACACATTATTACTTTTAAAGCATTCAAATTTTCGCTCCAACTCTTCTCACTTTTAAGGTCATAAATAAAAACATATCTTTAGCTATTTCATTCTCATGTTTTTTCTTAATGCTGCATTTAAGGATTAACTTTTTAAAAAAAATTAGTTCCCATCATTCGCTATCGTAACGTTAAAGAAGCTGCGGTAGAGCCGTGGGGCTCTGCTTGGGAATCCCTGGACTGACCCACATTTTTTCAACCCTCTCTTCATGTCAAATGTTATCAATAAAATATATTCTAAATATATTCCAAGTTGCCTGCACAGCACAAAGTAAACGCTTCTCACTGTGAATCAGAGGCGCCCACACCACCCTCCCCTTCCATCCACCCCGTGCCTCTATCCTCCGCCCCCCCTTCACTCCTGCACCCCCTACAGATCTGCTGTTATTCCAGACAACGTAATCAGCAAACTCCATCTCTTTGGCGAGCGTTACGCAGTCTTTTGGAGTTCCGCGCGCTTTTTTTTGGTGGACCCAAGTACTAGCAACATGGGTCTCTGGAGCAAGACTTTAAAGTGCGGGCCTGGAACTTTAAGTTATATAATGGGGGTCGGTAATACTATCAACAGGGGTCGCTGGAGCAAGACTTTAGTGTGCTGGCCTGAAAACTTTAAGTTATATACTGGGGGTCGGTAGAGGGGAGCGACATGAGAGAAATGTCTTCGAAAAATATAAAAGAAAATATATAGGAATATAAATGATACAGTTCAAGCCACGGCGATTTCTACATAGGAAAATTGCCTACAATAATTCCTTTGGGATTTTAAAATATTTCACCTGAAGTCAACGAGGCGATGTCTTCAGGGAAGGCTTAAGTGGGGGGGGGGGGGTAATTATGTGGTCTTTTGGGTGTGGCTTCTAGAGGTTAAGTCCCATTTCATTTGAATTTTTTTTCACCACCTTCAAATCTCATGGCTCATTGAACGATTGTGTGGTAAGATTTTAGGTGATATTAAACATTAGGTGTGAATATCTCATGTGCTGTTGAACGATTGTGTGGTAAGATTTTAGGTGATATTAAACATTAGGTGTGAATATCTCATGTGCTGTTGAACGATTGGGTGGTAAGATTTTAGGTGATATTAAACATTAGGTGTGAATATCTCATGTGCTGTTGAACGATTGTGTGGTAAGATTTTAGGTGATATTAAACATTAGGTGTGAATATCTCATGTGCTGTTGAACGATTGGGAAAAGATCTCATGTGGTTTAATGGAAATATTTCATGTTTTATTGAACGATTTGATGGAAGATTTCGGTAAGTATATTTTAATTACAGTTAAAGGAAACAACATGGACGCTTTGAAGGAGTTTCCGTAAGATTGATTTCGAGGGTTTTAATATTTGGGGCCTGGAGTGTAAGGTTGGGGTTGGTACCAATGTGTCACGTGACTGGGGTATAAAATTGGATGTGGTACCAAAGTATCGCGTGACTAGGGGTGTAAGGTTGATGACTAATCCATCTTATTGCAGTCTGAATATATTTTCTCGGCGTTTCTGTCTTGCTTACTCTATAAATAAACCATTTTTTCGTGTGGTTGGTTTATAAGTGGTTGTTTTTTTTTTTTTTTTTTTTACATATAAACTCAAATTATTTTGAAGACTTTATTCAAGTTAATTTGACTTGACTACCCACACTCCCAAGCGTTTCCGGCTAGGAAATCGCAACTCACTGTGGCAATAAAACATTTCTAAAACACCACACACTTTGGTCATCCTCTAAAAATCAGAAGAATCTCAACATGATTAGCTTCATTGCGAGGAATTAAATCATTAGTCTTTTTTTACCAATGGTTAATATCATTTCCCGCCAAAGAGATGTAAACACCAATTAAAGATAATTAAAATGTGGTCTTGTAAAATAAAATCCAGTTAAAGATACAACCCACGTTGGCTCAACGTCTGCCTGCGACCAACCAAGTATCGCGTCTCTTCTCCGCGCGCAGTTTTTGATCTCGATGGAATTGTGTAAGAGATGAAATCAACTTTTAAAAATTCTTCAAAACTGTAATTTTGATGACCGACGAAAAACTCGTGGTCTGCTGTGACGAAAGCTTCAGAGATAAAACTCTATTTGTCTCTTGGGAAACTGTGCGAGGGAGGGAGTGGGTTGGAGGTGTGCTGGTGGCTGGGGGAAGGAAAAGAGGGGGGTCATAACTGCATCTGTTTTGATTGCAAAAGCCTGTGAAAAAATATTTCACGGATTTTTAGGAAATGAACCCTGTAGATATTGTGTAGCTTTAGTTATGCGTTACCCTGGCTCGCGTCCGCCCCCCCCCCCCAAACCACACACACACCACAGCCCCAAAGTTTTTAACCCACCCTAACCCACATTCAACAGACAGGGGTAAAGTGGGGTATTCGTGGGAAGTGGTTGGGGGCGGGGAGAGAAGTTACTCACTCCTGGTACACCGTGATAATCCAAGACTGCACACTGTTGGGTGAACCCCTGCCTGGGACCCATGACCCTATTGCCACACGTGTATACCATTCTCACCAGCAGAAGCCTACAGCACGCGCGACTTACTTTCAAACGTCTGCTAGGCAAGTGGTTCTTGTAATACTACAGACATTGCACGTACATGTAGCCCCTTACTGTAGTAGAAAACTACGAGTACGACGTGTGTGTTTGTCCCAACGGTCGTTGACTACAAACGTTTTATGTGTAAATAGCATCTCAGGGGGTACGGTGCAGGCATCTTACGTACGTTTCGTAGGCCTATGTCTTCGGGTCCGCATTTTGATTTTGAGATAACGGACATGTATTCAAATTGGAAGCAAAGAAATCTCTACTTGTCTCTTGTCGACATTCAAAATTTCGTCTTGACCCATTAGTAAAATCTTTTTTAGTCAAACTTACAAAGAAAACCCCCTGCCAAGGGGAGATTGATGTCGATGCTTAAAAACTGCCAAAACCGAGAGTGTTGAAAAGAGTTTTCTTTTCCTGAATTCCAGCACATTTTATAACGACCTCTGAAGTTACAGTTTTTGTTTCTATTTAAGCCGGGCCCAGTTACAGGGCCATCTGGCATCTTACAGGAAATGTTTCATTCAGCGACGAAATTCAGCAGATCTAATGTCTGACGCCGTTATTCTTTAACATTGAAACACTATCGTGGGTTCATCAGTCAGCTAGTCAAACATTTTTTTAAAATATACTAACTGAATATACCACCATTCCTAAACTTCCTTAACTTCCCGAATAATTCAAAAAATTAAATAGACACCATCATTAAAGATACACATTGTTCGAAATCCCACTATAAAACAAACCCACGTTTCCTACCACACCAACGATCATTAAAACTAAACATCTTTTACTTTATTAAAAAAAAAAAAAAACTTTAAAACAAAGCAATTGTTTAATGACAATAACCCCTCTTACAAACAAACCTAACTATCCTAACCCCACCATCCAATAACCCATTCTGCTATGGTAACAGTAACCAAACAAACGAAGCCTCTTGTTTTTGAACGAGCTTATTTCTCAAGTCGCTCGACTACCATTTTTAAAAAAAATATAATATAGTTTTGAAAGTTCTCTTCATGAGAACTTGCGCGTTAAATTCCCTCTCCTTCACTCCCTTCTGGAGTCTGACAATGGTTCTCAACAATTATTTTTTCTCACAGCCCACTAACAAAGAAAAATTCACCTGAGGCCCACCACATTTATATCTTTGGAAAAAAATTACTTGCAAATGTTGTTTAGCTTACTGAAGAGTTATTCCCTCATTATGCAGACGTCACCATCATTGTTTCACATTCCTCCAATACTTCAAGCTCAGCCAATTTTCCCTGATCATTTTTCCTTACAAGATGCCCCCCTTTCCACCCCATTTTTCTGGTAACTAGAAGAAATGTTAAGTAGAAAATCAGTTGTAGAGAACACCTGGTATTCAATGTTGGGAACCGCTGATCTTCGGGAACCGCTGATCTTCATCGTTGAGACAGACATGCAAAAAACAGTCAGGATCTCGCTCTCTGCATGACTGACAAAGTTTATAACAGAAATAGTGGTGATTTATAGTCTTAATCCTTTTTTTTTTTTAAACTTGGGTCTCGCGTTTGTTTTTATAGGGACATTTGAAGGTAAGCATTGTCGACAATCTTGAGTGGGGAAATAAGGACGTTGTCGACGGTTTAAGGGTGTGAATTTCTGAGAATGTTTTATATAATATAGTGGGAGTTAGGGAGGGATTTTTGTTTTGAGTTATGTACAATGTTGTGCGGTGATTGCTGGAAAGTTTTTACTGGAAAGTATGGATGAATGTGAATAAGTATTACGATCAAGTATCATGGGGGGAGGGGGAGTTTGAAATGGGGGATGCACGTTTGAGATAGGGGAGGCAAGTTTGAGATGAGGGGGGGGGGAAAGTTTGATTGATGGGGGGTAGTTTGATAAGGGGTGGGGTAAGTTTGATGGGGGTGGTAAGTGTGAGATTGGGGAATGGGAATGGTGGACAATTTTGAGATTGGAGAAAAGTTTGAGATGGGGAATGGGAATGGTAAACAAGTTTGAGATAGGAGACAAGTTTGAGATGTGGGGGGAAAGTTTGAGATAGAGGAGGGCAAGTTTGAGATGGGAGGCAATGGGAATGGTGGGCGCATTTGAAATTGGGGAATGGTGGACATGTTTGAGATTGGGTAATGGGAATGGTGGACAAAGTTTGAGATTGGGGAATGGCAATGGTGGACAAGTTTGAGATTAGGGAATGGGAACAGTGTAAAAGTTTGAAATGGGGAATGGTGGACAAGTTTGAGATTGGGGAATGGGAACAGTGTAAAAGTTTTAAGTGGGGAATGGTGGAAAAGTTTGAGATTGGGGAATGGGAATAGTGGGTACATTTAACATTCTGACTTGTGGAACAATTTGAGCCATTCTTTCTTACACAATCCGGGGTACAGGGGCTTTGTTATCTACCCTTGCTTAAAAAAAACGTGCGTGACAAGAGTCAGAATGCCCAGATGCCCTGCCCATCACACCACCATCCTCATCCCATCCCACATCTCCTACAGTCCTGGTTGATGATTATTGTAAGACGATATGTTAAGAAGGAAAGTGGGGGGTGGGGATATAGCAGTCACATTTTTGTGTTTGTGTTACATTCGCCACCACTCCTCGCCCTGACCCGTTCAACCCAGCATACCTGACCGTGTCATCAATAACTAGGGTGACCTTACAGGTCAGCGTGGACAGACGAGCAAGAAGGTCACGTTAGCCAACAAAAATTTCCTCTACAAATGTACAAACACAAAGCAACTAGATGACAATACAAGATGAGATAATAAATTCTTATAACAGACGAAGAGGGTTCTAAATTTAACTAAGGGGGATGACTGGATGTTCTGGTGTGAGTCAAGAAGGGATTATAGACATTATAATGGAATTATTTACTCAGCTGTTACGAGAAAGATGTTGGTAATCATCTGCCACAAGAATGATGTTGAATTGCTTGGAGGACTTTTTAATTTACACATTTTATTTTTATATTTGCATAAATTTATTGAAGACTTTACGTTGTGGGCATATTATTAGCCACTTGTGTTGAATGATGTTTGGTTGCAGTAATGAACATTTCTTTGTTGTTGTCTTTTAAAACCATCACATGTTTTTTTTTCATTGTTTCATAGAAAATTCAGCTAAGGCGAAAGATGTCAATAATTTTTTTAAGGGATTAAAAAGAAGAAGTAGATGATAGAGGGTGTCCATAAATGACCTCAAAAGATATTGGTCACTTTTTCATTCCGCCCCCCCCCCCCCCTCGTCACAAAAAGTTAGACCCGTTCAAATATGACATCACAAAGCTTCCCCCCCCCCTTAATATGTAACCCGTAATTCAAATTTTAAAATGAGCGCGTTTCAAATAACTTTTTTTCTTATTTGAGTAGGTATTTAATGTGAGACTGTGATCTAATATCACAACAATGCAACAATCTTCAAGACATTTAAAACGCAATAAATGGATTTTAAGCAATCAAACATTTTAGTGGAACTTTTATTTAAAGCTCCACATTTCGTTGTGACGCCTCAATTCTAAAACACCTTACTGACCCGTCATCGTCATAATTGTGTGCCCCTCCCCCTTTTTAGGTGCGTGACATCATTTATGGACTGGTCCCTAGGGTATCACACAAGAACATTAACTCTACTTACTCTGTCTCCCTTCTCGCCGATAACTCCGGGTGGTCCGTGCTCTCCTTTATCTCCCTTGGGGCCAGGCAGACCCTCGGGGCCAGGGAAGCCAGGGTTGCCTTGGGGTCCTGCTGGGCCGATCATACCTGGGATACCCTGTCAACAAATGAGGAGATGTGTGAGAACCAAATCGACATCAACGGGGTGGAAACAACATACAACATGAAGCACATCTTATAGTGGGGGAAGACAAACATATCACACTTGTTGTGGGGGGGCAACAAACATATCACACTTGCATATCATACGTTTAAAATTCCTTCACTTTTAAAATTAACAACTGATCTCCACCCCCACCCCTTTTCAAGGTTGTGATCGCACACCACTGGATACACACCACTGGGTCACACCACTGGGTCACACCACTGGGTACACACCACTGGGTACACACCACTGGGTACACACCCCTGGGCACACACCCCTGGGTACACACCACTGGGTACACACCACTGGGTACACACCACTGGGTACACACCACTGGGTACACATCACTGGGTACACACCACTGGGTACACACCCCTAGGTCACACCACTGGGTACTAATACAAATTCTCAATCTATTTTACCACAACAAAGCAAAAACTTCACACAAGTGCTTCGACCAATTCATGCGAATAGAACAAGCACAAGACACACAAAGACAGTACAAGACACAGAGATGTACCAAGACACACCAAGTAACCGACCACGACACACAGATGTACCGAGACACACCCACAGTCCGACTACGACACACAAATTAAGTAATGCACAATTGATAGCACACACACCCTAACACACACGCACACATACATATAAACACAGACACCTTAATACACAAATACTGACAACGACAAACTGTTCGATAGATAAAGAGACAGTTGAAGGCATCTTTAGGGCCTCAAGATTTCCAACTCTTAAAAATGAGTAAATTCTCATAAATACAGTGGTATGATGCCACAATCTTCCGTGCAGGGATTACTGCAGTTACTTGGACAAACTTGGAAACCAACAAGCTACACACAATTGTGTATTCAAACGTGTGCAAATAACACGCCAAATACACGCACCACAATGTACATTGACGCACCAGGAATGCGCACAACAATAATACGCAGACATGATATTGAACGCTTATGTTAACGTAATGGGACATATTAGTACACCAGCATGCACTAGTCACTAGGATAGATAACTGGAAGATGCATTTAGTCACAACAATATACTCTGGGACACACCAGCCGCCCCAACACGCTGACACATCAATCAGCTAACAGTACGACACAATGCGGCACACCTAAATTCCGAAACACCAGCTTCTTGGCATGGCACACCATCATGATAAAACACCAACATGATTTCACGCCAATACGATGGCACACTAACACTAGGACACACCAATAAGAGGGACACACTAGCACAACGACACAGCAACACAAGGACAAACCAACATTGTGTAACACACCATTACGACGACACACCAACACAATGACACACCACACGAGGACACACCAACAGACCGAAACGAGGACATGCCAAAACGATGGTACACCAACACTATGACACACCAACACAATGAAACACCACACGATGACACACCAAAACGATGTTACACCAACACTATGACACACCACACGAGGACACGCCAAAACGATGTTACACCAACACTATGACACACCACACGAGGACACACCAAAACGACGTTACACCAACACTATGACACACCAACACAATGACACACCACACGATGACACGCCAAAACGAAGTTACACCAACACTATGACACACCACACGAGGACATGCCAAAACGATGTTACACCAACACTATGACACACCAACACAATGACACACCACACGATGACACGCCAAAACGATGTTACACCAACACTATGACACACCACACGAGGACACACCAAAACGACGTTACACCAACACTATGACACACCAACACAATGACACACCACACGAGGACACGCCAAAACGATGTTACACCAACACTATGACACACCACACGAGGACACGCCAAAACGATGTTACACCAACACTATGACACACCAACACAATGACACACCACACGAGGACACGCCAAAACGATGTTATACCAACACTATGACACACCACACGAGGACACACCAAAACGACGTTACACCAACACTATGACACACAAACACACCAGCACGCTAACACACATGGTAAAATCACTATACTTACTCTAGAGCCCTTCTCTCCTATACACTTGCATCCTCCTACCACCGTACACCCGCCACATTCTCTAGGAGGGCCATCAATATCCTCCTCACCTCTGCCTTTTTGCTGAAATAGACAAAAGAAATGACACATTGAAAGTTTGGCTTATAGAGGCCACGTCATTCATCAAACGAAATATTTTTTTTAAAAATGTTTAAGACTTTTCTCCATGGAGGACTTTCAAATTTTTAAAGAAAAAAAAACAGTCTAAAATTTTTTTTTTTAATATTTTTTTTATTTTTTTTTTAAAAAGAAAATAAAGTAGCTTGCACTTGTTGGCGCCTATAGTATTGACGGCGAACCAATGGCACGCGTGTCACAGTCAGCACGGGGCGCCTATAGTATTGACGGCGAACCAATGGCACGCGTGTCACAGTCAGCACGGGGCGCCTCATCAAACGTCACTAAAGTATTAATTCTTTAAAAAACCAACTAAGCCAAAACCCCAGTCTCGGGTTTCATTGAAGTGTTGTCACTTTGCTATCAATAATTGGGTTTTGGTTGAAATTTTCATTTAGATGGGCAGATGGGTGTTAAAATAAACCCGAACATGAAGTTATTAAACAATATTTTATACATTTGTTTAACCTTAGGGTTACGTCGTTGTCTGGGTATTTGTACAGATCACATGGACAGGTCAAATCAAGATAAAAAAAAGCCAAACTTTTTGAAACGTTTATAAATTTAATAACTGCAAGTCGAAGCTTATGTCGATCTCTCACTCACAATAACTGCCTTCACCCTACGTCACGTTCACACTATTACGTCATACTCTTTCATACAGTGCGCACCGCACCAAAAACAAGTATCAACATTGAAATGTCAGGGAAAACCCAATAACTCTATAAGGTTTCCCCGACACATAGCACTATATAATTCATTTCCTCCAGTCCAATAAATGTTTATTAACCTAAACTAATCAAAAGAGATAATCTGACAGTAGATATGATTTGAACTAAATCATACTGTTATTTCCTCTAAGATATTTTTTTTTATTCCATTGAGAAAACACAAAAAAATTATAATTTTGTTTGCTTTCTGAGTAATGATTTCTTTTGAAGAATAATATTTCGTTTCTGAAAATCGTCTGATCTGAGTTTTTGTGGTAGCTTCGAGTTGATGTTTCTGTCTCCAGGCCCCTTTATAATACCAGAAAATAATAACACATCACTTCTCTACGCCTTCTTATGGGCTCAACGAATGTGAATGTTGAATGAATGTTGAGATGTGAAGTGAATGATAAGATGTGAAGCAAATCATATAACGTTACAAACTCGTCCATAATGTTGTGGCGTAAAAAGAACCATAACTGTGTATTGACAAATTCAGGATAGGACATAAGCCTTATCCCCCCTCTTCCTACCAACCACCCCCCGCAGTCCTAAATAGTCCGAACCGTTTCACTGATACCTCCTGCTACCTGGAGGGGGATGTCCACTGGTTACTAGCCCGCGAGCCGTGCTACAGGTAGCGACTAATCTGCCCCCTCCCCCCAACACCACTGGTACTGTGAGGTAGCACCGAAATGGTTTCATTAACCAGACTCCTGAGGACGCATTCCGTGTGTTCGCTGAGTCGGCAGGTCTGTAAGGAAATGCCAGACAAATGGGCTGGCCGAGTGTGTGAGTTTGTGCGTGTGTGTGTGCGTGTGTGTGTGTGTGTGTGTGTGTGTGTGTGTGCTCCCCACAAGTAAGTACCTTTCGCTCAGCACCAGATGACCTCCCCGGCCAGGTTTGCTTCTAATCAATGGTGTTATGGGCCCTGAGTTAGCTTCCGCGCCCCACCCCCACCCCACACCTCAACACCACAGAAAGATTGAGTGGTATAGACTCATGGGGGAGACGGCTTTAAATAGTAAAAAATTTATGCAGCACCAGAAATGACCTCTTGACAACCCCCCTCCCCACAACACCAGCAATGTTCCCTTGGTTGTTTCCTTCGTTGGTCCATGTGTAAAGTTTAAAAAAACAATCTTTTGTGCAAAGTTGCACAACATCCAATTGTTGTGTAATATTTTTAAAAAATTTGCTGCTGGGGTTGGTTTGTGAGTTTCTAGTGGGCCATTCACAGCGTTAACGAGCGGAATTCTGCGACATTTTTTTCTTAATGATCTTATCATGTACCCTAGCCGTTTAAAATCTTCGATCTTCGTTTTTGACTGGCAAGAAGCATTTTGTCCTTGTCCCATTGTTAGGTCTAGGTGTAAAAGTCGGAGCGTCAAACATCCATTTATTTCAATCGAAAGTAAACGGCTCAAGTAATTTTTTCCCCTCAGTGAATCGTTTTAAATGGTTTTCTTGACTCGGTAATTTTAGTGTCAATCTGTCAACAAAACAAACAATCAAACAAAACGAGCGTCTCAAAAAAGATTCAGCTTGTCTTACCGATACAGACACTACTTCTATGCAGAAGATTATTGCGTCCACAAACCATGCTGGTCTGTTGGCAAGTGACGCAGCGTTCAAGGCGGTTACAAGGGTTCCACGCAATACCCTGACGCCTTTGTTTCCCAACGAATGTAGCTAACCATTTGAAGCTGAGGGGGGGGGGAACCCTTTGAACCTGGGGACAATACCTTCCTTGCCTTCACATGGATTCAAGCCCGTGGCCGTGACCATCGGTGCTCCAGACAAGCGCGCATACCACTCGACCATCGTGACTGACCCCTACGAGCCTACAAGCTATCAGTGAGTGAGTTGGTTTAATTTAGCTCACGAGACAAACAGAAACAACCGGTTATGTGAGTTGAATGAAGGTGTGGGGGAAATGTAGCAAATAACCACAGACCATTTTAATAAGAGTGAGTATAACAAAATTGCTGTTTAGGAGATTAACATCTCCATTTTCAGCCTGGAGTAATCCAGGAGGTGGTAAAAATCGGTGATAATCAAAGACGTAACAATTTTTTTTCTTCCTTGCTAGTTTCTTGTAAGAAGCAATGATTACATTTAGCACCATATGTTATCCTTTAGGCCTTTCCCTTGAGGGGAGGTAACTCGCCACATCAACGAGAGTAACACAACGAAGGAAAATAAACACCGCGCAGAAGAGTTCTCACCATCGAGGGTTAACCCAGATTTCATTCACTTTCGTTACTTGAAATATAAATAAAGAAAACTACAACAAACAAGCCAACAAATCTGGCTCAGCATTTCTAGGCTGTCTGTGTGAATTATTTAGAAATGGTGCCAAAGTCCATGTTGTAATCATTGTTTGTTTTATAATTAGAGTAAAGATTATTATAATTGTTACGTGCGTTTCCTATTAACATTCACATTTCATTAATTATTTGCCAAGCGTAAAAAATTACTTT
Organism: Radix auricularia; assembly: GCA_002072015.1. Classification (NCBI taxonomy): domain Eukaryota; kingdom Metazoa; phylum Mollusca; class Gastropoda; family Lymnaeidae; genus Radix; species Radix auricularia. The sequence continues at coordinate 173,504 of MUZC01004416.1, read as the reverse complement.
TTTATTTAAAAAAAATAATAGCCTAAATAAAAAATGGGTGAATTTTTATTTTACTTTATTTTTTATATTTTTACAGGCAAAAGATGAACGTATTAAAGCAATGTGTTGGCAGAAAAATATCTTTAACAAACAGGACACACTATAAGTCAAACGAATTTTGCGATTACATCTTTGCTGAAAATCCTTTCCTCTTTTTTAACGTATTTCTTTACTGCATAAACGTATTTAACTTCTCCTTTTCCTCACGTGCCTAATATTTATATGTTAACAATACACTTGTATTCCCCTAAGGCAAACGAAGAACCCAGTAGACTTGAGAAGAGAACAAGGGTCATATGTCAAAGGTCTTGGATATCTTTGACACTGGTAGTATCAGATTTGAACGAGAAGCCTCTGAGAGAAATGTGACCAGTGACATTTAATGAGTGTATGTAACAACGCATCCGGAATAACACGCTCCGCGCTAGGAAAACTTCTCTCTATTTCTCGGGCGATACGACATGGGTGTAACTAACCGTGCCAACAACACTGGGGCCCAGAGCCCCTGCTTGCACCCTCCAGATACCCTAAACCCTCCCTTAAGATTTAGTCAAACAAAGTTGAGAAATGCGCGTTTACAAGTTACGCCAATGTAACATTCGAAATTACAAAACTATGGAGACGTCTACGGACATCTGGTCATTATTATAGGATGCAATAATCTTCTGTATAGAAGGAGCGTCTGTAACAGATAAGATATTAGTCATAACACCTGTATGATTAATCAATTATTTCCCTTCACAACCCTATCACTTTGTCCGGGGCAATTTGTGTACTTATATTTTCACCCACTACTTGAATTTACTTGGAATTTGATAACTTTGTGACTAAATAGGGTATTAATAAGAAATCATTTTTTTCCTCTGCCGAAATGGATGGTATTCGAGTGCCCTGACCAGATATCTTTCCCAGCTACCCTAAACCAAGAGTTTATATAAATTAAACACGTTTAGCTTATGATCGGAATGTTAGTTTGTTTCCTTGAAATATTGAGCTGTTCTGATCAAATTTCAAAGAAAACAAAAAATTTAAAGGATCATTTAAATTGGGTATAGATGCTTTGTATTTACAGTGGCTACAATAGTCTTCGTATCACCGCGTACCTTACATTCCAAATACCTGCTACCTGAAATTTCTTTCGAGTTACCTTGTGGGGGGGGGGAATATTATAACAAGAACTGCAGATAGGAATTGATGCAGAAATTTTGCAAGACACGCGTCATATTCTAAAGACTTGGCAAATTAAAAAAATAAAAATAATTTTCATCAAATTTAAAATAGTTCAAAGTACTTTTAAAAATTGTATTATTGTCATCAAGCTACTTTCATAAATTGGGAAAAGGGGCGAGGGAGGTATAATTTTAAGTTTCTTTAAAAAATAAAAGTCACGTTCAAAATCGTCAAAAGACTATTGAGTAGTCGTAAAAAAATATTGAGCTCAGTGACTTTTTTTTTTTAAGTCAATACCATTAAATAAACTGTCAACAAAAAATAGTTTTTAAATAAACTTTCCAATCATCTCCTTTGTTTATGAAGGGCTCTAAGGTGTATAAATAGTTTTCTTTTAATGAACATTTTCAACATTCGGCGAGAAAAAATAAAATCTCGCGCCCAAATTAAAGATATTTTTAAACACATCTATTTACTATTTGTGATAAATAATCTGAAGTGCGAATGAAATGTGTTTACTGTTTTCTGAAAACGTCAAAGATCGTTCGAGATTCACTAACAAGATTTTCACCGGGACAGAGTTGTGAAATTTGATAAAACTTATCAAACTAATTAACTCACACGAGTCTCATCTACGCCCGTGCCAAGAATACTTGTGACTAAAATTATGGGAGTTCAGCATTTCATTACACCGTGACGTGAAAGGGGTGTTTTCTCCATTGTCACCGCTGACTAAGACATGCGCGGGTGTGAGTCACGTGATGTCTGCTCCCCACCTGGAAACACTTCCGTTGTTTTTGTTTGGTCTAATAGAGCGCCCCCTTTAGAGCAGCAGACGAGAATGTCGTCCGCATATCCTCCCTTTTTATTACGTCAACCAGTACAAGCATAAAAGATCATGTTAAGCCTGATCCCTTTTGGAACTCAGGACGTGTTAGCGCATTTTCGTATTATGTATCAGTACTTATGTTAGATATCAGCATTATGTAGTTATCAGTAATTGTGTTTAGATTTTAGACATATTTTTATGAATTTTCTTGTGTAATGAATATATCTGAAAAAAAATTTATTTAAAAGTCATTTCTTGACATTTTAAAATTATTTATTTTCTATTTAATCTAACTACAAGTGGTTTGTGGTCACTGAAATAGGACTCATAAATGAAACATTCTAAATTGTAATCAGCTAATCGCCCAAATACTCCGTCAATTGTTGTTTGATAGATCGTGGTTGCCAATCTTGGTGAAAGTAGTTGAATGTTGAAGCTTGTTTCGAACAAGTTTTCAATTTCTGCCCCTGGGCCGCTAAGATCTTGATTGAAGTCACCACAAATGATGACGTAAAACTCTCTAAACTTTTACACATATTCTAATGACGTCAACAACAAAAAACTAATACTTTTGATAATACTAAGACTTCCGGCAATGGCGGCCGTTGCCTGCGCCAGTGTTATCTCTCGATTCGCAATGTTTTTTGGTAGTTTTAACGGGTTTTTTTAACGGATCGAGTAACTGAGTGTTGATGCACAAATGGCAGGTCAGGACATACAAAAAACATATATACATCATGGGTCTAGGACTTATGGTTGCTGAGATCTAGGGTGATGACAGACGGACGGACAAAACGGGTGCAATAGCGCATTCGACTTCTCGAAAATGCGCTAAAAATGGTAACTTAGAGACGTAAGAAATTGGTTTCAGAATAGATGAAACACGCGCCAGCGACTATGACTATGACTATGGGCACAATATTCCGGCATATAATTTATTCTTCCACATCTTCATTTTTAATAGAAACAAATTTCTTTTTTTTTTTAATTATTTTTTTATATTGGGTTTTTTGTTTGTACGTCTATAGGTCACATGGGTTTGTCTCGTACTTTACAAACTTGTTCAAGAGGAGAATGTTTGGGGTTGGTGTTGTTAGGGGACCTATTTTTAAACGACCATTGGATTATGTACCTTTCGATTATGTCAATTTAACGCGGAGGGTTACAGCAACAAAATGTATGTTATTTCAATAATGTATATATGGCGTTCTTTTCAGTCCTTCGTGTACCCTGATTACATTTTTTTAAAGTTTTTTTTCTAAAACGGACAGAAATTGGGTGAGACTTTAAACAGGATTTTAGATAAATAAATGTATGTTATTAAAACAGGATATTATGGGTCTGACAGGTCGTCAAAGAACAACGTGTACATTAAATGTATAAATAAATGTTTAATATGTTTTCCCTTTTCAATAAGATCATTTGAGAGAGCGCGTTACACAAAGGTTGTTTGATGAAGAACCAGCAGCAATGATGAATAATAGCACTCTTAATGAAAATAACACGTTGCTTTGTTACGTCTTGTCAGGCCTATAGATACCCTATTGTAATTGTTAAAAATTCTATGAGTATAAGGCTGATTCCAGTCTCATCCATATTTGCGTTGCTTTGTGACGCCCTGTCAGACCTATACATACGTCGCTAAAAGGCCGATTCCAGTCTCGCCCACCTTTGGGCACAGACAGCTAGAATTATTCAAAAGATCCGTGTAGCTCTACGCTAAGGGAGGCACGTAAACAACAACACCAAAATAAATAGATTTACAGAATGGAACAGACGGCAGTTGCCTGCCCTTAATTCTTGCTGACCTCGTTTCTGCCAAGAGTTCCGTAAAGTTCCGTTCCGTTTATAGTTCTTGCTGTGGAACCCCAAAGATTGGATTAAAAGGAACACGTGACCCCAGCCGTGAACCCTCCCACATATCTTCCTACCCAGAATTCCGTGAGAAGTTCGAAGAATCTTTCCATTTACTCTCAAACCGGCGTTCGTGGTTTTAAATTCAAAACCAGATTGATGACCTCAAAAACAATGACGAAATGGTACACACATAAAACACTCATACACAGACACTAGTAGGAATGTGTTACACATGTATTATCAAAACTCAGTTATCTGCTTCCAGCTGTGGGACAAAGGTGGGGAAGACAGCCCTGCCTCAGTTACGCTATTTATTTTTTATTTTTTTATTGTCGTCCTCAAAGGTATGTGTACAATTGGGCGCGGGAATATTTATAGGATAGCAATCATTGCATCCTTTACTATTTAACAGGCACTTCCGTTTCGCCCCAGGGCAGATGGATGGGGCGTGTGGGGAAGGATGACATTACTGCACTAATGTAAACAGTGCATCTGTAATGAATGTGCAGCGGTGCAGCGATTATATCATTCCTTACACACAAGATCCAACCAACTTCCGATGACGTCATTCGTATTTTTCCTTATACTTCATTGAAACTTGGTAATTAAAAATAGTAACGCTTGTTAAACCACACGAAATAAATCTTGTAATGTTTTGCATAATGTGTACTAGTTATCTACTTATCCTATCTCGCGCCTTATAATTTATAAGCAGTAGATTATTGCATTCTACGCTTATCCATAATTTATATCCAATCCTGCATTTTTATTATTATTAGTTTCTAAATGTTGATAGTTTGTTTTTTCTGGTTTAACCATTCCACATCGTATTCAACAAATTTTGTCTTATATCTATTGAGTTGGTTGACCAGGTAAACCATCCCACACCTGTATACAACAAATTATGTCTTATATCTATTGAATTGGTTGATCAGGTTTAAGGTTTAGGTTTTAAGTATCTTATCTGTTGAAGAAATTTATATTTATTATAAAATAATCAAAAATGTATTTTTAAATCGACCAAATTTCAAATTATGCGTAGCTTTTTTTTCGGTTGTTTTAGTAAAGAAAGTAATATTTTTTCTACATAATAATTCTGTTACGAATAACCCAAAACAAAAAGCTTGTTAGTAATGTTAGTAATGTTAGTAAGTTAGTAATGTTAGCAATGTTAGCAATGTTAGTAATGTTAGTAATGTTAGTAATGTTAGTAATGTTAGTAATGTTAGTGTGGGTTTTAAAAAAATTATGGTTCTATACAGAGATTATTGGTTGGTAGAAACGACGAATTAAATAAAGCACTGAATATCTCGATGGCACTCTTTTGGGAAACCAGAATGCGCATCACAGTCATCAGTCCAGGTATGGCGGATTNGGGGGGGGGGGGGGGGGGGGGGGGCTGTACAGGCTAAAGCCAGGAGCCCTTCGATGATTTAGGGGCCCCCAAACTAAGTATATTTTTTAAATAAAGGTAAATGTTTGCATGAATCCCTGAAAATATCATAAATGGAATACATTAATAAAATCGGTTCTATTATCGCACTTGATAGTCTTAGTAATTGAAAACCCTTAATTGATAGGCCCAATGAGGGAAAATATTTTAAAAAATATTGTTTATATTTTTTAATGTACCAAAATGCCGTGAAGCTCACCTGGTCGCATGGAAATATGTAGGCTTCTGGTTCAAACGATATAGGGATCTATTCCCAGTTGAGGAATCTTTTTTTTTTTCTTTTTTACATTCAGTTTAAAGGATATGAGCAGTTAGTTATTTCTTGATGTTCGGGTTTTTTCGTGATTTTTTTTTTTTTTTTTTTTTTTTTTTTTTGGCTGGGAAGGTCAATCCAGTAGTACAGACAAACCAAGAGCAAGGAACCAATGGACTATTTAGTTACAAGTTACAGCCCAATATTAGCTGCAAGCAATCATTTATGCAATCATTTTATTTAAAGGGACGCTGGCTGGATGGGTAGGGCCCCAGTTTGAATTGCAGTCTTAATCCGCCCCTGCCTTTCAGACTAGTTTGGACATGCAGTGACCACTTTCTCGTCATGTCATCGTAAGGCGTTTTGGTGTCCTAAAAATAACAACTTATAAATGAGTATGAACGTCCCTAGTGTAGTATGACGCCCCAGTTCAGGGTGGCGCCACTAGTGTAGAATCCCGCCCCTGTGGTGTATCAAAAGTGGAAAAAATCGAATCCCAGCGTGGGGGGGGGTGACGTGGCACAGTGAGACAACTCTCCCTGACAGCTGCTCAGGGTTAAAGAAACATGGCATTTACCTCCCTTAAATTAGGGGCCGTTTGGTGCACGAGGCTAAACGGAAGTATGAGCCACCAGACGTGTGAGCATGCAGTAGGTGTGTGAGCAGGCAGTGGGTGTGTGAGCAGACAGTAGGTGTGTGAGCAGGAAGTAGGTGTGTGAGCAGGCAGTGGGTGTGTGAGCAGGCAGTAGGTGTGTGAGCAGGTAGTAGGTGTGTGAGCAGGTAGTAGGTGTGTGAGCAGGTAGTAGGTGTGTGAGCAGGCAATAAGTGTGAACAGGCAATAGGTGTGTGAGCTGGCAGTAGTTGTGTGAGCAGGCATTAGGTGTGTGAGCAGGTAGTAGGTATGTGAGCAGGTAGTAGGTGTGTGAGCAGGCAATAGGTGTGTGAACAGGCAATAGGTGTGTGAGCTGGCAGTAGGTGTGTGAGCACCCTTGAGGCAACGGGGAAGATATCACTTTGCGATGGGCTTGTCTTTGCTTTCCTTGCTGTTTCTTAGAAGATTAGCTCTAAATATCACTTTGCGATGGGCTTGTCTTTGCTTTCCTTGCTGTTTCTTAGAAGATTAGCTCTAAATATCATGTGCGCAAGAAAACAAAAATTTTCAGCGGAATTTCTCTGAACCATTGAAATATTTAATTTTTCTCGGACTTCTGAAACTGAAAGATTGGTGAAATAAATGAACGCTGTACTGTAGCTTCCTACAAGAAGTCTCTACCCCACCTTCTTTCTACTCTCAGGGTTTTATCCCTGACATGCATTACGCTGAATGTCTCGTGTCACATGTCATTTGAACTTTAAGAGTAACGGTGGACTTTATGACATACATAGATGACATTCATTGTTGATAGAAAATTTTCAATTAATTTTCAATTGTATTTCTTTTTTTTTTAATCGTATCACTTTTTTAAAAAATATTAATTTTGTTTTGGGGCCTAATAAGTATGAAAGTTTAAAAAATGTCTACTCATTTTAAAATATTCTAAATTTGCAATATTAAAATATAACTTGTCTATTGTTTTTGGAAAATGAATTTATTTTAAGAAAGAAAACAAAATATTCTACACAAAAAAAGTTTGTGTATTGATGAAATTGTTTTTGTGATGAATTTCTTTTCTCATCTCCGGTTGGTTCCAAAGTCAAATTCTGCTCATACTCTTCATTCCAGTAAGATTAGTTTAGAGTTTAGTGGTAGACTAATAATAGTGTGTTGTTTTTTTTTATACATAGATTTTCTATGCTTTTGATTTTTTTTCAAAACTTCTGTTTAAAGCTCTTGGGGTAAATTAATTTTGGCATGACAGTGATCGGTGATTTGACAGTGATCGGTGATATGACAGTGATCGGTGACATGACAGTGATCGGTGACATGACAGTTATCGGGGATATGAGCACAAAAAAAAACAATAGACTTTGTTCTTTCCCCTAGCAAAATAACGTGTGTGATTCCTTTGCTTTCAAACCGTTTAATCCTCTACCGAGACTTAAAACTTCAGTTCTGGAATTACTGCTTTTCTATAATCCAGCAATCCTAGAACCGCTGATTATTTTCTATTAACTGAGGACGAGGAGTTGGCACCAAGACTGGGTTGTAGCCCGGGTTGCAGCCTGGGTTGTAGCCGGGTATGACCCAGACATAGAAGACCTGCCTGTATTTAACTCCGAGGTAGCATCTCTCTCACAATTAAGACAAATGAGATCACCGCTGTGGGTGGGAATGGGATGGGCTGCTCACGTCTGCTCAGCTAAAGTGAGACCATGCGAATGATGTGCGAGGGAGGGGGGGGGGCTTACGTCTGGTGAGACTTTTTTGGGAACGATCTCCCGTTGTTTTATGTATCAGTAGCCGAACATGTAACACGATGTTATACCTATAAATATCTTACAGCCCGGCCCGTTCATTGAAGAGATGCACCAATGCCGACAAAGTTTCGAGAGTAAATGTCTTGTCATAACATGGCGAAAATCTATTGTTAGAATTATCCGGTGTGTTCAGTTAGACCCATGTCATTAAGCTATTACTCATCCAAGTAATTTTTTAGGACTTAATTCAACTGAGAGCCATTTAACTCAACATTATGCCTACTCGGAGTCAGCCAAGTTGACCTGGCTTTAAATCAATTGTTGAATTCAACTTTAAATTGCTAAAAAATTGTTATTACTGTATAATAGGCTGAAAAACAAAAAACTAACAAAATAACGAAATTTAAAAAAAAAAAAAAAAAAAAAAAAAAAAAAAAAAAAAAAAAAAAAAAAAAAAAAAAAAAAAAAAAAAAAAAAAAGTATAAAATATTAACATTACCCAAAGAGAAATAATTCACGTTACCCTTTCAATGATAGATAGATGCACTTGGTTTAAGAAATAAACAGTTTCACTTGTTACTCTTGGTGCATTTTGAAATCAAGTCAAATTGTGTTTGGAGGTTATTTTCCCTCTTTTAAGTGGATATGAAGTACATCTTTTTAACCAATCACGGACGTTCACAGCAGGGGAAACTACAGAAACAGCAATAGGGTATACTGTTTCGAATAATCAATCCTATATTATAATTCATGAACGATAAATTTAGAAGGGATGTTTCTGGAAACGGACTTACGCAATAAAAAGATGTACACTATTATTTCAGGCTGTGTACGCTCACAAATTTTGTATGTCTACCTTGCATTGTTTGTACTCAAAAGTCTTCTTTCTAATAAACATTATTTTCAACATCGGGAATCGCGGGGGAGAGAGAGATTTTTCGGGGTTAAAATCTTCCCAAGCAGACCATTACATATGCAGCAATTGTCATAATGTCTAAGTTTATCAGAATAATGTATTGTCAAGATCTGCAAGATTTGGAAGTAGCACATTTTTTTCGTATGAAGACCAAAGTTCCTTCCAAGATTTGTTGGCCCGTGTGCGAAGTAACAAAATTCGTGTGCAGAGTTGCACAGTATAATTTGACGTGCAATATTTTACAAAATATGCTGCGCGGCCATTCCTATCTGCTGCGCGGCGCCGGAAAGATATCTAGCTTGAAGGGAACACTAGTGAAGACTTCCGCAGAATTTGCCACCGTAAACGAAACTTTGGTTCGTGTTTTAAGTTTCAGTCAGTGACGTCACTGACCTACCTCCCAGCTTGTATTCGAATACACGTACAGCAAGACATGATAGCGAGATGCGATATCGCCCGCTCACCTAGTTCTCAAGGCAGTCTAGACATGTGTAGGGTGGAAACTCTAGGGCGGAAGAAAGAAGAAGAAAAAAAGAACAAGGGTATGCGGCCCATGTTACCCCGATTTCCGTGAGCCCGATTGATCCTGCCCCTTGATTTTAGTGTTTCAAAGTCTTCTCTCTCTCTAGAAGCGTTCTCTCCCTTTGCTTGCAGTGGCGTAATCCCGAGGGGGGGGGTCAAATTTTTGTTTATATTGAGATCTCAAGGGGCACTATTTTTAAAAAATTAAGAATTTTGGGCATTAATTTTTTTAACATAATAATTATTATTACTTCTTCGTAGAAAGTAAAACCTTTTATCCCTCTGTGGATGGATTAAACCCATCCACAACACTTCTCAATGATAAGGAAGTATACATTTAATATTAGCGCAGTAGTGTGCATACATTTCATATTAGCGCAGTAGTGTGCATACAATTAATATTAGCGCAGTAGTGTGCAGATTTCGAGCCTCCAGCCAACAATGGAAGCAGTTAAGACAATCTCTAGCTTTGGTTAAATGTTGTATCTTTATTAGAGGAATGGTAGCGAACATATCAACTCTGATAAAGGGGAGCCACCAACATAACTGTAATAAAGGGGAGCTACCAACATAACTGTAATAAAGGGGAGCCACCAACATAACTGTAATAAAGGGGAGCCACCAACATATCTGTAATAAAGGGAGCCACCAACATAACTGTAATAAAGGGGAGCTACCAACATAACTGTAATAAAGGGGAGCCACCAACATAACTGTAATAAAGGGGAGCTACCAACATAACTGTAATAAAGGGGATCCACCAACATAACTGTAATAAAGGGGAGCTACCAACAACCTGTAATAAAGGGGAGCTACCAACATAACTGTAATAAAGGGGAGCTACCAACAACCTGTAATAAAGGGGAGCCACCAACATAACTGTAATAAAGGGGAGCCACCAACATAACTGTAATAAAGGGGAGCTACCAACATAACTGTAATAAAGGCGAGCCACCAACATAACTGTAATAAAGGGGAGCCACCAACATAACTGTAATAAAGGGGAGCTACCAACAACCTGTAATAAAGGGGAGCCACCAACATAACTGTAATAAAGGGGAGCCACCAACATAACTGTAATAAAGGGGAGCCACCAACATAACTGTAATAAAGGGGAGCTACCAACAACCTGTAATGAAGGGGAGCCACCAACATAACTGTAATAAAGGGGAGCCACCAAAATAACTGTAATAAAGGGGAGCTACCAACAACCTGTAATAAAGGGGAGCTACCAACAACCTGTAATAAAGGGGAGCAAAATCCACAAAAACCTGTATGTTGGCGGTGGGGGGGGGGGCTACCCCAAGAAACTGAGAAGTAGAGAAGAAAAGAGGCGGAGGTCGAAAGAAAACAAATACTCGGAGGACGGGATGGGGAGTGAGTGATCAGATGAAGACATGAAACAGGCCTTTGGGCGGGGCGGCCACAGGCGTAAGCGTTTGTTTATTTGTTCGTGTGATTGTTAGTCCGTGCGAGGGGAAATGTATTTTCACGTGTGAAGTGAATAAAAGTTGAGGATTTGGATGTGGGTGTGGGTGTGTGCGTGGGGAGGGGGGAAAACTGTTGGGAGATTGCCAGATAGGCAGGCAAGAGTTCGGGGGAAGGCAGAGTTAGAGTTTTTGGGGGGTGGGGTGGGGGTGTGAAAGCACGATCCTCATTTGAGGTGTTGAGGGGCTTTTAGTTTGAGTCGACAGGGGTGCAACTTATAATTCCTACCGTTACCATGACAACAGCGTGTATAACAAATAAAACATGCAGAGTTTGTTTTTTTTAAAGTGTAAGTCTGACTTGAGCGTCATGCCCAGACAGAGAGACGGTAGACTTTTAGTTTCAGTTAGTTGGAAGTCCGTGGGTGGTAAGGGGCACGGTCAGTGTCAGAATCAGCAGAAAGCGACAAAAGTCCAGGCCTAGGGATACTCTAAATAGCCCCCCCCCACCACCACCCCCGCCCTATCCCAACCAGGTCCTTGAATTTTGAATTCTCGCCACCCTCCCTACCTTACACGCCCATCTATGCCCCCAACCAAACGATACCGAAACGGACCGTGTTAACGCCGTCGTATTTTGTAATAGACCTAAACGCCTTAGATCTTTGAAACTATCTCTACTAAGGATCTTTGAAACTAGCTCTACTAAGGATCTTTGAAACTAGCTCCACTAAGGATCTTTGCCTTATTACTACAGAATGACGTCCAGGCATTTCGGTGGGGAGAGGGAAGGGTGTGGATAGAAGTGCGTGAGCATGCATGTGTGTGTGTGTGTGTGTGTGTGTGTGTGTGTGTGTGTGTGTGTGTACTGTGTGTGTGTGTGTATGTTTGTGTGTTTAAGTGTGTGTGTCTGAGTGTTTGTGTGGATGTTCGTGTGTGTGTATGTTTGTGTGTTTAAGTGTGTGTGTGTCTGAGTGTTTGTGTGGATGTTCGTGTGTGTGTATGTTGTGTGTTTAAGTGTGTGTGTCTGAGTGTTTGTGAGGATGTTCGTGTGTGTGTGTGTATGCGGCGGGGTAAGGGGGTGCAAATATATACTAAGAACGATAAGGCAGGCTGTCTTATCCCCGGATGGAATGTCTGAGAGCAATGAACACGAGTGGTTACCTCCCCTTGTAACCGGACCGCCAGTCATTGAAGATAAACCTGACGATTGGAGAGTGTGTGTGTGCGTGTGAGTGTGTGTGGGGGGAGGGAGGGGAGGTAAGTAAGAGCACCGGTTTCGGGACGACTATCCGCTATCTCGACGTGCTGACTCTGTGAGTTATCTACCCGTGAGCACGTTTTGTTTTAATAAGCGCGGATTCACCTCAACGCGAAGTTACCAGGGCAATGAGGACTTCCGGTTTACATTCTGAAAAGGACGACTTTCTGCGGAAGGCGAAATAAATAGAGCTATAAATGGTCATGGTGTTCTTCAGCTAAAGGCCACCAAGAGGCATAGTATTCTTTAGGTGAAGGCCACCAGTAGTCATGATATTGTTTAGCTACATGCCACCAGTAGTCATGATATTGTTTAGCTACATGCCACCAGTAGTCATGATATTGTTTAGCTACATGCCACCAAAGGGCATATCATTCTTTAGCTGAAGACCATCAATGGGCATAGTATTCTTTAGATAGAGGCCGCCAATATGTATGATATTCTTTAGCTAAAGGCCACCAATGGATATTGAATTTTAAATCAATATTTTCCTATCCGTAACATACGCTTCTTCTAATCAGAAGATTATTGCGCCCTATGCTTATCTGGGGTTCGTGTCTTGTCATGCATTCTTATTAGCGATTTAAGTGTTGATAAAGTGTTGGTTTTCCTGTTTCTTCAGGCAACCAATTAGCATGGTATTCCATATAGCTAAATGACACCAATGGGCATGGTATTCTTTAGCTAATGAATATCAATGCGCATGGTATTCTTTAGCTAATGGCTATCAATGCGCATGGTATTCTTTAGCTAATGACTATCAATTGGCATTTTATTTCCGAGCTAAGAGATTCAATAAAATTTGGTATTCGCTATAGTTTAATCTACGTTTCATAGCCTCAGTGGCCGAGGAAGAAACTTGAGCTTCAATATGTTAACAAATAGTTGGAAGACAAGCCAGTGAGAGATATTGTTTGGTTTTTCCTGAATTCCCAAACAGCAACGTCAGGAGAAATTCAAAAATTAATTGGCGCACCACCTCCGCCCACGCCCATATTCTCACTTAATTGACGATAACCAAAAAAATATATATACAGAGGTTCTCAAGTTCAGATAGTCTAAAATTGTGACAGGGTACATGCTTCGTGGGGAGAGGCACCACGACACTCGACATTTAGGAAGCTATGAGATTTTTTTTTTAAACGGAGGATTCGGGGTGAGATTTCGAATGTTGGGGTCGAGGGCTCTACGCACACACCGTTCACAAATTTATGGTAGGAATTATCAACTTTATTTTTAGAACCTCTGTCGTACTGATCATCCTCAGAGATATTACAAAAGAGCATGTGCTGAAATCTCCTCGCGTGCTGTACTCGTGAGCGTCATCTCCAATCATCTTATCGGTTGTCTAACTGAAGGAGTCCTACCTCCCTCTCTGCCGCCCCCAGACTACAGACTCGTACCTCCCTCTCTGCCGCCCCACCCCCCTGACTACACGGGTCTGTCTGGCGGTACATGGGGTACCGAGCGGGGGCACCTCTATTACTGTTGTTTTTCTATGATGGGATCTACACGTTGGGAGGTAATGAGAACCTCTGAATTGATAGGTAAAGACTGGCAAGGTACCAGAAGTTCAGAGTTTGCTTGGCTGTAAACGTTTTACTTTAATGTCTCTGAAGGCCCGCTATAAAAGTCAAAGGTGAATATTTCAGTTAGCGATAGGTTTCTCTGTATATTCTAGAGTGTTAACAGCTTTGGAATTAAAATTTCAAATTTCTTGTTGTTAATTTATCATACTTGCGAGTTTAGATGATTATGGGGGGAGGGGAAGTTAGTATAAGGCATAAGATGGTGGTTGCTAGATTTGAGAGGGTGGTTGGTAGCAGAGTCGGCCTTAGGCATAGGCAAACTAGGCAGCCGCCTTGGGCCTCCGAATAATCTCAACATTAGCGGGGGCCTTGCACAAGAATCTTTCCATATTCATTTTTTATTTTCTATTACATTTAGGGCCACCTAATTCACTTCACCTATGGCCTCCAATTCCCAAAGGCCGGCCCTTTTGGTAGGCATGGGAGGGTGGTTGGTAGGCATGGGAGGGTGGTTGGTAGGCATGGGAGGGTGATTTGTAGGCGTAGGAAGGGGGTTGGAAGGCATAAATTTGATTGATTCAACCCGAGGCCGAGCAAAATAATTCCCAATCCTTTGCATGGAAAACAAAGCTAAACCTTCATAAGAGAACGTTATTTGTCCTTGGAGTCTGCGACTTCTCGTCCCAGCACAGCTGTATGTATATATAATAAAAGGCAATTGTCTATGCGGTCCTAGATAACGATTGGTCCCACAAACTCCTATAGGCTCCTACAGCCAATCACTAGCGGAGAAAAATTAAATCTCATTCACATATTTAACAAATCTACGCTGACGTTCAAAACGAGTTAATTTTGGTGCAGTATTTTCGTCATCATTCAGTACTGTGTTACCAGCTTGAAGTGTATCACTCATGCTTATCACTACTAATTCTCCTAGACAACATGTCACCGAAACGACGGGGGAACGTCATAGGACGGGCTTCGTTGCTCGTTATTAAAGCATAAAAACACATGTTGGCCCCGTGGTTCTATTTGCTCAGTAAATCGGCTTTTTCCGTGTGGACTTAAATGTGTGTTCCCATAGTGTCGAAGACAGATTGCTCAGCATAAAAGAGAAAGTGATTGAAATGGATTCTTACTTCTCCCTCCCATAAAGTTGGATCTTTTGAAAGGCTTACAATTCAGAAGCTAAGCCACTCCAGGAGTTCTCAAACTAGAAGTCTACGTCCACAGAGAGGGTCTACCGGATTACCAGATATGTTAATAATATTATAGCCCAGGAGTGGCCAGACCCATAGTAACTGAGAGCCCTTTCAGAATAGATAAAAATTGTTGAGAGCCGCATTGAAACACTTTATAGGACTTAAACCTGGCTTTAAAATATTCCAGTAATCCTTGTAATATATGTTATAATTTTACTCGAGCCACAACTTGAGCGCAGTAGAACCGCATGCGGCTCGAGAGACGCGTTTTGGCCACCGTTGTTATAGTCTACCGTACACAACTTTGGGGGAGGGGGGGTAATAACAGGAGATAATATTTACAAATGGTTGATGTTCCCTTAGCAACGCCAGCCCATCTCAATTTGTGTTACCTAAAGAAGCCGTTCCCTTAGCAACGCCAGCCATCTCAATTTGTGTTACCTAAAGAAATGGCCAATAAGTGACACAAGTGCATATCAAACTATCACAGGGGATGGGGAATGGATGTGTAAGAAACGCCCATGAAAACCTGTTAGATACTTTTCACTTTTGACGGGCATATTGACTATATCGACTCAAAGTGCTGGGGATACATCAGGTTTAAGATAGATAGATTTTTCGTTATCAGAAAAAGTGATCAATTCTCCGTAGAATATTTAAAACAAAAAATAAAAATATTTTAAAAAAAGTTTTAAAGATTCGGCTGAAATTTGGTCTATTAATGCTATTACATTAAACTTTTCAGTTTCAAATTCCTCCACAGTCTATATATGATACTTCATTTAATGGTCTATTAATGCTACATTAAACTTTTCAGTTTCAAATTCCTCCACAGTCTATATATGATACTTCATTTAATTTCAGCCGAATGCGCCCCACGTTTTTAGTTTATTTTCTTCTTTTTAGTTCACAAAACGTGGTATCTTTAAAACTTTTTTAAAAATATTTTTATTTTATACTTTTTAGTTTTCATTTAAGTAGAATTGAGTACTATAATTAATGAAATATTAAATTGTCATGTGAATCAAGTATGCATGCAAAATTTCATCAAAGACATCCAGACAAGAAAGCAAACTAAGAAAAACTTCCCTTTGTTGTTGTATTTCCTTGGTTGTCTCCCTCACACACAAGAAATCATTGACATTTGATTAGTAATTAATTAATTAATTAAGTAGAATTGAGTACTATAATTAATTAAATATTAAATTGTCATGTGAATCAAGTATGCATGCAAAATTTCATCAAAATTGGATGATCAGAAGTGGTTCAAAAAAGGAATTCAATTTTTGTCCCGGAAAGACAAACATCCAAGAAAGCAAACTAAGAAAAACGTGGTAAAAACGGATACGTTTAGATGGATAAGAATTAGTTGGACTTGTGAGTAGCGGGTATATAAAATCGTTAATGGTGGATTTAGCTTAGTATAGTGGGAAGGGAGGCAAGAGGAAATGAGACTTGAGTATGTGGTGTGTATCGTTGGTTGAACACACGCCAAGGAAAAAAACTGGTGAGTAGTTCAGGATGTGCAGAGTTGGCGACCAGGTCAATCTGACCTTCAATGTCAGGACGATTACCCTTGTGTCAGCCGACAGACGGCGCTACTGGCTGGAGATGTTGGGTCGTGTTGTGTAGGTGGGACATGACATGGGATGGTGGGTTGTGTAGGTGGGACACGACATGGGATGGGTGGGTTGTATAGGTGGGACACGACATGGGATGGGTGGGTTGTATAGGTGGGACACAACATGGGATGGGTAGGTTTTGTAGGTGGGACACGACATGGGATGGTGGGTTGTGTAGGTGGGACACGACATGGGAGGGGTGGGTTGTGTAGGTGGGACACTACATGGGATGGGTGGATTGTGTAGGTGGGACACGACATGGGATGGGTGGGTTGTGTAGGTGGGACACTTCATGGGATGGGTGGGTTGTGTAGGTGGGACACGACATGGGAGGGGTGGGTTGTGTAGGTGGGACAATGCATGGGATGGGAGGGATGGAGGCGCGGGGATCGTATGATGAGAACTTAAGATCGTTGTCGGTACAATCGTTGAGACGGCGATGACTTTTTTTAGTCGTAGAACAAACTGCTAGTTGACCACACTATGACGAAATAACTCAAGCTTTGCCACGGATCATTTGGGGAGAGGGTACGGGAAAGGGGGTAGGGCAAAAACATGTTTAGGAACTAAATAGAGTTTTCTTGGGTGAATCATTTTTAATATCGTTTACGGAATTTCCTGTTTCCCGCCTTTCAATTATTTCTCTTATAGTTAGCTTTGAACACTTGTTCGTCTAGACTAGTGATGGCGGACCTATATGGCACGCGTGCCACAGTTTGCATAAAGAGGCCAATCAGCCACCACGCGACTAAAATATTATATCCTTAATGAAACCATCTAAGCCAAACCTCCATTTTCGGGTAGCAATGGGGTGTTGGCACTTTGCTATAAATAAGTGGGGTTTTTTATTGAGTTTTGGACACGCGGTCCCAAAAAGGTTGGCCACCACTGGTCTAGATTCTATAGCAGTTACTATTACTAGAATTGCTAGTTCACTCTCCTGAAGTTATTGTATGCAAGAGTGAACTATAAACTGTAGTTCAAAAGTCTAATTCTAAAGATAGAGGCGCCCAATATGTTGGGTGGGGGGGGGGGAGTTAGTCACAGATGACAGAAATGACCATCAACTGACATCAGAAAGTGTCACGCCATCTCCATGCCATTGGGCCACGCTTGTCACAGTGCGGCCCACGCTAGAATCAGAACGTGCCCAGTTTTGGCGGGGAAGGTGGGCGTACCAGGCGGTGCCCTAAACCATCCTGCAAGCACGGCCCTCCTCTTGAATTATTTCAGGAAACAATCGTCTTCCTTTTCACGACTGCCCATCAGCCAACAAAAGGGCCCCGGTATGTGATGGGGGGAGGGGAGAGAGGATTCATGGGTATATGTACATTAACTTCCGGTAGATGCGTGAGCGTAACTTCCTTCAAGTGAAATCAGGGAGTCGCAGACTTGACCCAGTTAAAGTTTGAATGTCTCTAAGACGAGAATCTCGGAAGGTATTCACGGCATGAACTGTTGGTTTTCTTCTCAGTGTTAGTCTTGTGAAAGCCATTTGTTGCTGTGCAGAGATGCGACACTTAACATCCATAATGACAATACATTTAAAATTGTTATATTTAGTACTAGGATCAGGTGGTTTATTTAGCTTAGCGCTAGAGGACTTATTTTACTTCCAGCTAATTGGAAGTGGAGAAGGATCCTTTATTGCCACATCTTTTTATATTTACAAGCTGGTCTGAAAATATCCCTTAACATGCATTGTGACTTGGGGGCCGTCCATTAATGACTTCACGCAATTTGGCTATATTTTTATTCCCCCTTCCCCCCCCCCCGGGGTCATGCGTTGTCACAAAAACTTAGACCCCCTCTAATATGACGTCACAAAGCTTTCAAACCCCTCCCCCAATAAATAATGTATTTTTTAAATTTGAAAAAGAGCATTTTTCAAACAACTTTTTGTCATTTAAGTATGTATTTAATTTAGAATAAGGTTGCACTCTAATATCGTAACACGCGTGAAGCCCATGTAAAACGTCATTTAAAAAGCAAATATTTAAGTGGAACTTTTATTTTAAGTGTCGCGTTTTGATGTGACGTCACATTTCTCTTTTTTTTAAACCTGTCCCTCGTCACACATCCTCACAAATGTGTAGACTCCCCTTCCCCTCTAGGTGCGTGACGTCATTTATGAATCCATTTAAATGTCAAACTGTTAGCTTAATTATTAGGTTGTTATTAATGTTTGCTACTTTGTTTTTATCACAATGGGAAATAACTAGGTTCAACTGTCTATGTTTCATAAAATGATGTTAATGAAAAGATTTGGTGAGATGGGTTTTGTTCTAGTAAACATTGTTTAAAAAATGTAATAGTTTGGTAATGAGATCTATTTTGCTAGCTGAGAAGTGAAAAAAAAAAGCCTTATGGAAGTTTTTATTGATTTTATTTTCTTAAAGTTAATTTTCAGAAATTATGAGGTAGGTTATTTGGTTTTTTTTAAATCTTAGAAAATGTTGAACAACATTGGAAGCTGAGCACGATGAGCTGCTGACCTATATTCTGTCCCTTCCCAACCTCTGTGGCCATGCCCCCCTTAAAATTGGTGTCCGCACTGACTCCTACTCTTGAGGTGGTCAACTTCTAATAAACAGGTTGTGAACTCTACAACTCATCTATGTTGTTTATTTAAAGACATTTCCCTTCTATTTCTAATGAACATTCGCAGTAATTGTTCAAATTTGTTGTTACAATGTGAAGTCGCTTACCCCCCCCCCCAACCACCCCACACCCAATCAAATACGGACTGTCGTGATTAAACTTTTAACTGATTTGTACATTTAAATTGTCTGTATTACTGTCATACGTAAATCAAATAAGCCGTTTGTAATCAGATTCGGAATCTTTATCTTTTTTGTTGCTTATTTTAAAATTATCAGCTTATACTTTAATTTCTGCATAATAAATCATAAAACACCCCAAAAAAAAAAATAATAATAATAAAATTATATTGGTTTTAGTTCACATATTTTATGTGAAAAAAAATAATTAAAACATGCAATAGATACAGTCCCAAATCAAACATGAAATAATCAAACTTAAACTTTTTAGAAAATAAAATAAAATAAATTTTCAAAACTAGTTTTTAAACATAAAAAAGTCTATTTAAAAAATAAATTGCTGTCTAATACAAAAGTCTTTCAATTCATAAACAAGTTTCCCCTTAAGAAGATATCTCAAAATTGCGAATAATTAAAATTAAGATTAATGAATTTTTCTTTCTAAATAAAATTCAAGGGACACAACCACTGCAGCCCAGGTTTAAACCTATATTTCAACAATAAACCCTCCCTGAGCTACGTCACACTGTACCACCCAGGCGGAATGGGTGCAGATTCGCCGAATCCAGTTTTGCCTAATTCGTGATGAAGTCTTTAATTCTTAATTATTTGGTGAAATATTTCTTAATGTATATATTATAATTGTTGAAGGGGGGGAGGGGTGTATTTTTAATCTTTTCAGAGATTTGAAGAATAATCTTTAACTTCCCTAATATGAAAAGCGGTACATGTTACTTAAATCAAGAGATAGTCCTGAAAGTAAATTAAGTCTTCCTTGATTGGTCATACAAGCTGTTGCGTTCTCTATCAGGAAGACTGGGATATTTATCAAATAAACTATGAACATTACTTACCGCAGAAGCTGTGTTAACCAACGACAAAAACACGACAAGTAAGCCTAATAGATGCCTGAAACACAGAAGAAAAATTGATTCTTGACAATTTGTAATATAAAAACACAAGTGGGGAATGCGTGTGTGTGGGGGGGGGGGTTAGCTTATGAATTTTGCGGAAATCGGTGGAAATCTTATAGCAAATACTACAACGAAAAGGATGCCGTAAACATGGAAAAATGCTTGCTCGCTTTGACTTCACCATTGACGTAAAGCCGTGTTCAGCAAAGCTTATACAGTGTAAGAACATGGTCAAAGAAATCTACAAAGCATGTGTCTAAAAGGACACGTTGACGGTAGCGTATACATGCACATGGGATAGAAGATATCTTAGACTTACCATGAGGACATGGTGCGCCACCGCACCAACGAGCTCCTTGTATCACAACTTGAAGAAAATTTTCTCGGCCTTAGCAAAGACGAGGTACCGACTTCAGCGCCCAACGTCATGGGACTCTAAGAGTTTCTCTCTCCCCCGTCCTGAACGGCCAGCTGTCTAAAACGCCGACCCAAAGCTGCCCTGGCCGAGCCCTAAAAGTCAGCCCCTAAAAAAAATGTTTTGGTTTTAGGTCCCTATTCTGTCTTCGTTCATGAAAGTGTGTGTCCCCTAACACTCACAAAACTACCAACAAGAAAACACACGGAGTCCTGATCAAGAAAAATCTTTTCCTCAAGACCGCCGATCCGGTGCTCGCGTCGGCCGCGGATGAGTTAAACTTTCTGAAGTAGCTGAGGCCGAAGGGGGCGGGGCTTAGACTACGTGCAGGACTCCTGCGGTAGCCATAAAGAGATTCACGTCTGCTGTTTTTATGAATGAAGCACCCACAGAAGTCACTTTCTTAATGGGCTCGTAAGAAAATACGAGCGCGCCTTTTCCCGTGCTTGAAAAAAAATAAAAGTATATTTGTGACCTAAAGGACTGGTCTAATACAGCAGTTTGATGCACTTGACTTCAGGCGGGGTGTTCAAAATGCGGGCTTGGTGATTTTTAAAAATAACTTACGTCTGTAAATTTAAGCTACTGTAAATACTCGATTTGTCGGGTCTTGGAAATGAGTCATGCCTTCAGCATCTTGGCTTGCTACTGGAAAAATGTCGGTTACACTAAGAAGCCAAATTTAATAAGGACAGTAGTATTTTTTAAATTTTAAAATAATATAACGTTTAATTTAATAATTCAGCCCCAGTACAACGTAATAGAAATCTCTTGTGATTTTTTATCTTATGCCGCGCTGGTTGGTAGACAACTTTGAATTTATTAATTTTTAGATCGCCGTACTTTTAGGAGGAGCCCGGTAGCAGCGTTGACTGACAGTAGCCGAGGGTGGAAGATGCGAGCCGTGCCCCGTTTTGTAGGCGGAACTCTAAGTGCGAGTAAGAAAATAGTTCTTTTTGTCACCCGTGAGTTAAAGTACTTTCCGTAAGCTTCTGGTCAGTTTTTTCATCAAAATTAATGCCCTTGTGGGATTATTATACCGTTTTGATAGTCAAGCCTACTCAAAACAAATAAACTGATTGTTTTCCAGTTTTTCACCAGAAAGAAGTTCCCGTCTAGTAGTTTGACTGCTAAGCAGGCATCTTCGGGTGTTCTGAAAGTCTACGTAGCCCGTCAAGATGGAGGCTTAGGACTGACTACTCGTGGACTATCTTGACGGAGAACAAAAACTTGGATATTCCTATCGTGTGATTTTAGTCTTCGTTAGGTGAGGGGGGAGAAATGATTTAGGGCCGTTTGTTAGCTCTAATAAATTCCGTGTTTACTCTGGGGGAGTATTTGGTAAAGTTTGTGGGGGTGAACCCTAATCGAGGGCAGCACCTCTAGAATGTTGCTAAGAAAAACATCGGGCGGCGGTGTCTACCCCGTAGCGATTTTAGTCATTCTTCTGGGACTAACGGATTCATCACTCGCGGTAAGTAGCGAAAATATTACTTTTAAAAATACAGTACACGTTTTTATACTTTTAATTTTTTTTTTTTTTCATTAAATGTGAACGTCACTTTTTTTTTGTATTCTTGGTTTTCTTTAGCGTTTAAATTACTCTAAATCTAAATGTGAAATAAGACTGCCATTCAATGTTTCAACATATAATTTCAAACTTGATTTGTTTTGTTCAAGGGTTGAGCGTTTAAAAACTAATATCATCGTTTTAAACAGTGATTTGCCATCACTGAGAAAACGTCTTACACTAATTTGATCATGGTCTGTTCCCATGCCCCGAACTGCGTTAAAATGTAGGTGAAACAGGAATCGACAAAACTTTCCTCCTCTTGGGGAGCAGTCCTTGGTACCACTTGTGCTTATTCTCGTGAACCCGTGGTGCACGTCATTTCATCTCCAGCAATGTTTTGTAAAAAAAAAATGTGAAATCCTATTTCCATTTGAATTTTATAATCTCGTAACTCTACTTTTAGCGCCATACTTTAATTTGAGTTTGAGGATATAAGTTCGGTCTTCTGCCTATGGACTTCATCTTCTTGCTTGGCGTAGGAGCTTCATGTATTTGTATAGATAGATGTTATGCCATTTATGTCGGGACTTATGAGGGAGGGGGTGAGATAAGGGTTACCCCTCAGGGCACCCCAGTGGTTAGGGAGTCAAGGCAAAAGTCATGCGAATCAAGCACATTTTTGATGTGCAAGAAGTTTTTCAACATCAGAAATGACACCCGAAAAAGTGAGATTTGTCAGATAAATCTCATTCTTTATCAGGCTATATACACGACTTGAATGAAAATAGAAAAACCTGGTCTCTTTGTAAGATCAATTATTATTTTTTGTTGTTGTTGTTTTTTTTTTAAAATACATTTTTTTAAAATTACACCTACAACTACAACTTATGTGGAGGGGAAAGATGAACGTTTAACTATAATGAACTATATGTAGTCCTAAACCTACACCCTTTCTTGTTACAAGTTGAATAACTATTCTAGCAGAATAAGGGGAATTTTGTTACTTTAAGGTCTCGAAACTTTTTTGGCTCTGGTTTTGTTTGGAAAGTGGATGTGACCGGCCACGGGCGCCTGAACATAGAGCATTAAGTTATTGTCCAGAAACAAATCGCGAACTGGGCATTGGTACCTCCTCCTCCATCCCTCCCCCCACCCGCAACAACCCCCACCCTCACACTGCT
>MUZC01004416.1:92769-149899 GCA_002072015.1 Radix auricularia | reverse complement strand
TATATATATATATATATATAATCTAAATAAATATATTAAGTTAACAGTAAGGTTGTTATGTGTCTTTTGACAAGAAGCCGGCCAAGAACTATAAACTTAATTCTTGTCATTAGTTAAAGGTGACTCACAGAACTGACAGTGTCCAATCTAAATGCTAAAATGAATCTAGTCTATACGCAGTGTCAATTCTAAATGGTTGTATTCTCCTATTCTATGTCCAAGAAATGCACCCTTTAAGCTGCGCGGCTGAGTTGTGATATCTGACCGACTCAGTTTTGAATTGCCGCGCATCTAATTTTGAACACACACATATATATATATATATATACACACACACACGCATGGATGCCAAGCAACTTTGCCCCCTAAGTTTATTTTCTACACGCAACAACGAATCTTAGAGGGAACATGGCGTCTAAGCTGAAACTTCTTACAGGTCTTTCCTAGTGCGTCCTATAGGTTCACATATGGCTCGCTGGAGTATGACAGGGAGGAACAACAATAATAATAGCCAGAGGAAGAAACTTTGTAGTGGGCAATCGAGGAACAAAAATCAATTGAAATGAAGAGGGGGAAATCTATGCTTAAATACAGAGGCGTCACTAGGGTTGGTGTCACCCAGGGCGGCAGCTCATGATGTCATCCCCTCACGATTTAACTCATAGAACTCCTCCGAGTTTTCCAATGCTAAATAACGAGATAATACAGAATTTTACATTTTGGTGTCACCTCCCTGATGGTGTCACCTGTTGCGGCCCGCCACCACCGCACCCCCGTAGTGACGCCACTGCTTAAATACCAAGATTTTATCATCCACTACCACAAAGTCGCCCCCCCCCCTGTATAGCTCGATCCTGCAACTCCTCCTGAACCATACCAGATAGAGGGTTCGGGTATTTTGAAAATATGTAAAGGGGGTCTCAAGGATGTGCAAGGGCAAAAAAATACCGAAAAGAGTTACTGGATTTCCTGGAAAATAAAAATTAAAAAACGAAAAATATCAGTATTTTGTCAATTTGTCGACAGCAATCACATCTATCGGATTAAAATTAAACAGCAAACGATAGCTAGTAATATTTAGAACAATGTTGAAGGAGGACTTTTTGAAAAATGTCTTTTCGTTGACTCACGTAATTTTAGCCTCAATTTTTGAAAGCAATTGGGTTTTTTTTAGTTTCAAAATTATTGATTTGAAATCACTTTTAATTTAATCTATGATAGTTAATGGGGTTTTTCCGCTTTGTGAATGCTTGCGTGGTGCGCATTATATTGACACATTATAGGCAGTGCTGCCAGCGCTAGGTTTTTCAACCTAGATCTAGGTTTTTTTGACCTCATCTAGGTTTCTAGGTTTTTTATTTCAAAAATAGTCATAATCTAGGTTTTTTTTAATTGTTTTTTTTATTATATTAAATATTGGA
Organism: Radix auricularia; assembly: GCA_002072015.1. Classification (NCBI taxonomy): domain Eukaryota; kingdom Metazoa; phylum Mollusca; class Gastropoda; family Lymnaeidae; genus Radix; species Radix auricularia. The sequence goes on along the minus strand of MUZC01004416.1, from coordinate 148,478 downwards.
TGTGAAAGTAACAAAATAATTAAATATATGCAATTAAAATTCTAAATAATTCGATTTTTCAAAAATAAAAATAAGCATTATGTAGCAAAGGTATTTTTAGCCACTCTATACTAGATCTATGGCTATGGCTCTATGCTATTAAATTCGAAAGCTGGCGCCATCTGTCTAAAAAATTCTGTAACAATATAAAAACAACTTAGAAGAGCAAAAATATTAAATTTTATTAGACTTTAACAGCTTTAACAATTTCTTTTGTCGGCGATGAGATAATATTCTCTCAAGTATATGCGGTATTGAGTATAGGCTAAAGGTAATCTAATACAAGACTCAGAAATTATTACAGAAATAGTTATAAAAGCCCTTTTCCTATTCCGCATGCATCAATAAAAACAAACAAATTCTAGTTCTTTCCGTCCGGGATTCGGATATGGAAATTGGTTTCCTAATCAAATGAGGAAACCCAACATCTAAAACTCAAATAAAATTCCAAGACGAGACTTAAAAAAATTGGTACATGTAGGATTCAATAATCTTCTGTATAAATTTTATAGGATCGTCGGTAATATATAAAATAAGAATTATTTTTTAAAAATACGCTGATAAGATTGCCAAAGGATTTAGATTATAAAGATGATTACATGAGTGATAAAAAAATTAAGATGTAAGTATATTTTACAAATAGTTATGTAGAATATATTAATAAATGCCAATGCCAAGCCGTTATGGGGGAAGGTGGTCACACTTTTGTGAGATGTGTGACAAGGGGGCGGGGGAGGGACCTGTTTATGAACTGTGACGTCACTTCAAAAACGCGCAACTTTAAATGAAAGCTCCGCTTAAAATACTTATATATTTGATTCCTAACTATTTAGTGACGTTGTAAATGGCTTCACACGCTTTACTTTATTAGATTGCAGCCTTACACTTACACTAACTACATACTTGAATAATACTTGAAAATAAAAAATTATTTGAAACTTTGTGTATGCTCAATTTGAAATAAGATGGTGGGGCGGGGAGCTTTGTGACGTCATATTTTGTTTATTTTTAGCACGTCTAGGTTTTTTTCTCGTTTTTTCTTATTGATCTAGGTTTATTTTGATATTTGGGCTAGGTTTTTCTTAAAATTGTCGCTGGCAGCACTGATTATAGGTGTGATGTAGCGTGAGGAGATATGATGTCATATTTTGTTAAGTTTCTGAATGACCGATTTGAAATGACTTTTAAAGTAATATGGAATAATTTTACTTGAATGAAAAAGAAAGGAAATTCTATTTAGAAATTGCTTTTAAATACTCATTCGTTCTTGTTCTTAAATAAAACAAATTAAGTCGGCATTTTTTTAAATTCAAGAGTTTGCACTCTATTGTGGACATAAGCAAGGCTTTACGTTGCAGTAAACTGCGGAAGATTGTCTTCAAATTAATCAATTGTTTATATTTATATGGGTAATTTGAAGAAATAAATAAACTCTTCAGACTAATAAAGCAAAAATAAAATTGTGGGAGTGCCATTAGGGAAGTGTTGCCATTTTAATTCTAAATAAGCTGAGAACGACAAAATCCTTTGGGTTAAAAACCATTCCAGGCCCAGGTCTATTTAAATGAGTTCATCCAGTGTCAATCCGACCCCCACTAACTTTTAACTCATAAACTCGCGGGGGGGGGGTAACCATAATCCAAACATGTAGACAATATAGAGTCGGCTGAACGCCTTGTGATAGTTGTCATGATGTTGATGAGCAATTTTAATTTTTAAAAATGCAAGATCAGAAATAAACCACGAATAAGCGTCAGACGCAGTAATCTTCTGTATAAAAATAACGTCTTTACTAAATAAGACGAAAAGAGTTAAGCAACTTGAGTGGGCAGACGACTAATCGACGGGGGGCGGGGCATGCATGGCAGCAGTTAACAATACGTCTGTTGAAATCAACCCAATCGTCGTCCCCGAGGACATCTATCTATAGCTCATCAACGACACCTACTCGCCGACGGATGCTTGTAAATAGACAAGTTGTTGACACGGTTCTATAAATAGCCCTACAAAGATGAGCCGCATGCTCGCACCCATCAAATGACCACTTCAGAAACTCACAAGGCCAACAACTGTACCGTCCGTCTCGCTCGTTTTTTTCCCACGTTGTTCCGTCCCCATGGGCTGGCCGCCAACCAGGGTTGTCAGTGGTCCCCGCAACCCTTAAAACCTAACAACCCTAATTTCAGGCTATTTTCTTTTGAAACATATTACGCACCACAGTATCATTGCAGGGATACGGTTTTTTATTTGTTAAATTTATCAACACAAAAAGTTAATGATATCTTATAAAAAGTAACGCTTTTTACTTCATTGTATATGTACTTATTTTTCATCATAGTTTTTTAAAAGTTAGATTGCAATACAACCAATAGTCAATAGATGTTTTTACACTAAAAATTATTTCTCACATTTACATGCAACATTAAATAAGGTGATTTCTAAAGGATTTTTTTCTAAACGAGTTTAATTTTAAAACTATTATGAAGCGATGTGAAGTGTGGTACAATGCTTCCGATTCGGAATCACTTTATTATGTCATACACCCATTAACCCCTGCTCCACCTTACCCGGATAATGTAGCAAGTCTCGCACATTCTCACGATCTCATCTCATCGCGTGTGCACTTTAGTACATGCTCTTTGATTGGCTAATTTCGAGATGTGCATTATTTACATTTGGTAAGAACGGTCGTACTTAGAACACTAAAAAATAAAACAGATTAATTTGAGTGGTGTTGGCAGTCGTTCATTTTGATTACAAGCTTTGGACTAATTATCTAAATTTGCTTCAATGACTAGATGGGATCTCCAAGTGGCCACAATCAAACCACACGAGGAACTATCACAATCAAACCACACGTGGAACAATCACAATCATACCAATTGTACCTTAATGAACCCCAAAGAAAAGACCTATGATGAAAGAATCAGACAATGTTGCTTAAAGTGGGACGTGGTGGTCGAGAGGTAGCGCGACTGTCATACCGATGGTCACGAGTTCGAATCCACGCGAAGGCGAGGATTTGTTCCCGGGGCCTGAGGAGTCCCCGAATGGGTACCTAACTAGACAATAGTTAGGCGGCTGGGGTAATGCGTGGAAGCCCTATAGCCGTGGCCTGTGACCGCTGCATCACTTGCCAACAGATCATCTCTCATGGTCTGTGGACGCAATTATCTTCTGCATAGAAGGAGCGTCTGTATATCTTTTATAAGATAAGATAATCAACACTGTCAACAGACATCCGTCTGAGTCACAATCCACCCCATTGTGTCATCATCAATCCACTTCTGCCCCAATAACTGCATCCGGTCGAAAAAAGTTTTTTCCCCCATCGCCCAGATCAATTAAATGGATGATATTTAATATCATTTGCACCAGTGAAAGAAAATTTGAACAGTATCAGTATGTGAATCACTTGATCATGATGGCGAGTTTATGGTACATGGACAATACCCCCGTCCCAAAATTTAACAAATTTGTATAACTGATTTCTTTTATTAAACATCTTTTTATCTTTCCGTTTATTTTATGAACAATATTAAATTCCAAACATCAGTTTTAAAGTACTACGATAGGCTATTACAATCTATAGCTATAATAATAAGATGACCAAAACAAATCTAAAGTGTCTCCCTTCTCTCCAGATTACTTGAACAACTTCTCAATGGATAGAGCATAACTTTCACTCAAGTGCCTCTTAACTGCCATACACAACTCCCACCAAATCAATTGGTGAAAAGTTTATTTTCTCTTACTGACTTAATGGCCCCTACATTCTGTAATATCGCATAAGTGTACCATTATGGCCCTATGGCATTATATGTTTTGTTTCATTCAGATGTGTATGTTTTAAATTGACTGCATTTATAAATATAATCTCAGTGTTGATATAAATCCAAAGCATGATGGATCTGCGTAAATTATTATTACTAGAGCTGTTATCGATTAATTCAAATTTAATAGTCAACTTTTGAAAAATAACAGAATAATTAATCGATAATTTTGATATAAGCTAAAAATAAGATGTATGACGTCATTAAACTGAAAATTTGAAGGGAACTAACATAAACAGGCAGTTGACATTTTTAGCGCATTTTCGAGAAGTCGAATGCGCTATTGCACCCGTTTTGTCCGTCCGTCCGTCATCACCTTTGATCTCAGCATCCATAAGTCCTAGACCCATGAGGTATATATGTTTTTTGTATGTCCTGACCTGCCATTTGTGCATCAACACTCAGTTACTCGATCCGTTAAAAAACCCCGTTAAAACTACCAAAAAATATTTCGAATCGAGAGGTAACACTATCGCAGGGAACGGCCGCCATTGCCGGAAGTCGAATACATAGTTTTTCAAGCATTGAAGAGTGGTGCGAAAGCGTGCAAAAGAATTAGTTTTTTTTTTAGTTGACGTCATTAGAATATGTGTAAAAGTTTAGAGAGTTTTACGTCATCATTTGTGGTGACTTGTAGTTAGATTAAAGAGAAAATAAAAATTTTTAAAATGTAAAGAAATGACTTTTAAATTTAAAAAAATGTCAGGTATATTCATTACACAAGAAAATTCATAAAAATATGTCTAAAATCTAAACACAATTACTGATAACTACATAATGCTGATATCTAACATAAGTACTGATACATAATACGAAAATGCGCTAACACGTCCTGAATTCCAATAGGGACCAGGCTTAACATGATTTTTTGTTTTATTTAGCTATTTCCCCGTCTTAAAGACATTTTGAAAAATAACAATATTTTGAACTAAATTTTGTTTTTTAACAGCAATACCAAAAAAAAATAAATAAAATAAAAGTTATGCATACTATGGAAAAAAACTGCATATTAACAATGGAAAATAGGCCTACTGCTAATTCTCATTTCTCAAGTGCTATTTTAAGGCATGTTATATAAAGGTCAAATGAGGTGGAAAAATTATATTTCAAAACTTATTAAAATTGCAATTATTATTTTTTTTAAACATTTTTTAAAAGAATCAGGATTGGTAATTAAGATATTAATATATACTATAAATATATTTTTTAAAAACAGTACACGTTTTTAAAACTTAACTTAGCAACAATAAAAATAAGTTATATGACACATTCAAGTTTAAGCGCTTGGATAAAACTTGGATGGAAATTTGAAATTAATTTTAAAAATATTAAAGTAATACAGCTGTTAAGAATTTGTTTTATGATTAAGAAAAACATAAAGATCCTCTTTTTATCCCATGGGGTTCAAAGTTATGAATTTTTTCTAAGACCTCATAATCACTTTTTTTACTATTTTTTTCTTCACATTTTTTGCCCTTTTTTAAAATGCCCATAACTTAAGTATTTAATTTTTTAAAATAATATTTTATAGGAGATATATTTAAACATAAGTAGTTCAATATAATGGTAATGAATTTAAATTTTGTTATTTTTAATTAAGTAAAAACAATCTTTAATTTTTAAATATCCTTTTCCTTATAAAAACAGCTTATTTTAAGGTTTACTCTTTAAAAACCTTGTTTTATAATGGAGAAGTTTTTAATTTGAAAAAAAAAACTATTATTAATTGTTTAAATAAATAGCAAAATTGATTGTTTATGTGTGTTCCGCTATAAAGGCTTTTTACAGTAACCTTTGTTGTTTAGAGAGGTATTTTTTAATACATATTTTAATATTGTATTCAATAATCAATTTTCATCTAACCCGATTGCAGTCAACCCCACTTAAATCTGTAATGATCTCAAACTAAATTTTAAAAAACAAAAATTCAAAATATGTTGATTTTGAGTGATTGCTATCTCTTAAACCTTGACAAGTTATTTTAATTTCAAGTTAAATATACTTCATACTGCTGTTACCAGGCCTTTATAAATATATTTTTAATTGTATATTTTTTCAGCAATGTGAAGGATGTGCACCACCATGTATATGTCAAGGCCTCAAAGGATTCCCTGTAAGTCATGAGTTTAAGACATGGGGGGTCGAGTGGCAGCACGCTCGACTGGCGTACCGATGGTCACGGTTTCAAATCCATGCAAAGGCGAGGATTTGTTCCCTGGTCCTAAGGCGTCCTTGAGCCAACCGGCTCCAAATGGGTACCTAACATTGGTTAGGCGGCTGGGTAATGCATGGAACCCTCATAGCCGTGGCCTGTGAACAATGCATCACTTGCCAACAGATCATCCGTCATGGTCTGTGGACGCAATTATCTTCTGCATAGAAGGAGCGTCTGTATATCTAAGATAAGACAAGATAAGATGTTGCAGATTCAATTTTTTTTTACTTATGCCAGTCTACCTAGATACAAGATCTCAACTACAAATGACTGCCATTTCAATCTTTTAAAAAACCACAGATTTTCAAAGTTATAAATGGTCTTGGCAGCGAATCAACATTTGGCCTTTCCTTATCTAGTTATGTTAATAAATTCTCAGACTTTTCAAAATTTAAAAATAAAAATCATTTTAAAACTTAACAAGCATTGTGATATTAGATCATATTCAGCGCTGCATATTAAATAAATTTTAAGCCTGTCATTTTTTTAACATTAATCAAGGGTGACAGAGGTTTGCCTGGACTGAGAGGTCCCGAAGGACTACCTGGCTTCCCTGGACCTGAAGGGCCAGTGGGTGCCATCGGTAGGAAAGGAGATATAGGCGAGCCTGGAGCAGAAGGCCAGAAAGGATACAGGGTATGAGATTAATAACTATTAAATATGCTGAGTTAGGGCTCTGATAAACAATTTGAATGAATTGAAAGCAATTCAAGATCATTTTTTTAAAACCCTTTTTTAACTTTCTAAAGGTCTGTACTTATGTTACTATGCCAATAGAATTTATGTTATACTAAAGTTGCACTTGATTAATTATGTATTATAACTATTTTTTAAAAATCTATATTATGACATTATGATTTATAATAACTTCTTCTCAACACAGGGGCAACCTGGCCTAGATGGATTTCAGGGCATAGCTGGTAGTAATGTGAGTATCACTCATTTCAAGTCTTTTGAATTTTGGTGTCTTATTACTTTAACATTCACAAACAATTTCATGAAATGAAAATATTTATTTTTTAAAAATCGCATTATTATAAGAAAAACATCATCATATGTCTTATAATAGTATCACTTGCAAACTTTTATAGAATTTGAAATCTTTCATTAATGTTTAAACATTCATAATTTATCAACAGCAAACTGACTCTCAGATATTAATGTTCTTATATATTTTTAAAGGGTCAGGATGGCTTGGAAGGTCCAATTGGACCACAGGGGTACCCAGGATGCAATGGTACTAAGGTATAATAATTTATTGTTAAAGGTTTGCTTTATTTTTGTTAAAATAACCACCTACAAGTAAGATAAAATATTTGAATGAAAATGATTTAGTTCGGCTAAAATGTGAATCGCTCTCAATATTTAATAAATCTGATTAAATTTTTTGATATTTTTTAAGCTTTATAAAAAAAAAAAAATTCAGCATGCAGGATTTCATTTATTCATAATTTTTAAGTTGCCAAATGCAGTTTTCAAAACAAAGCTACAGCCCATTTTTTAAATTTTAATTTAGGGACAACGTGGTCCTCCAGGTCCCTCGGGACCTAAAGGCTTTCCTGGAAGTGAGGGTTTTCCCGGATCACCAGGACGGAAGGTAGGTGGTAGTTTAGACTTAATAAAATTACAATTTACAATACCTTCATGACCTATACAAAAATAGTTATAGGATCACCATAACTGCTCAAAGAATCGGAAAAAAATGACAGACTAAAGTTAATGCTATCTTGTTGCCAATCCTGTAATTAATTCAAACTTAGGTAACACAAATTTTTTGAGGAGAAATGTCTGTTTTTATTTATAAATATTTCTAAAACTATTTTAGGGAGAGCCTGGTGAATATCGTGGTATCACTACTGGAATCAAAGGTGATAGAGGTGACCCTGGACGTCAAGGGCTTCCGGTAAGCTGGCCTTAATAAAAACTTCATTTTACAATATAGATATCATATATGTTGTAATACTAACATATACAAATCCTCTTGCAATAAAATGATCATAATAATTTGATAATTTGTATTGCCCTGTGCCCCAGCAAGCAGATGGGCTCATAGTCATAGAGCTTCACATAAAAATAGCTATACACATATAATAATCAATGCATTTAATGTAAACATATATAACATAACAACGACATATATAAAAGTCCATCAACAAATCATTAGAGCTCTATTCTTACATTGTTTGTTTTTGTGCAACATGAAATTCTAAATTATAAAACATTGAGCTTAAATTAATTAAAAGATAATTAATTTAATTGTTCCTAACAATTTTTTTAACGCTGATTACAAATTTATTTTATTATATTTTATTTTGCGGTAGCATGTATTAACTTTTAAAACAATTAATCTTATTTTATAAAACAGGGGGTAATGGGTGTCCCTGGTTTCGAAGGGCGCTATGGTCCGCCAGGTGAACCTGGTATAGATGTAAGTAGAAGCTTCATTATTTTAATTTATATTTCATATTAAGTTGTAGCACAGGAAAGATATCATGCTGTTCTTGGCATTACATAATAATTTATAACAGTTGTCTATGGCACAAAAAATATTTCTATATGTTTTAAGTTTCCACTATGGTAATTTCAATGTGAATGCTACTCCTGTCATTCTGATGTTCAGATAAAGTAAAAGATGCCAGATGAACCAATGATATATTTACATAATTTACCATTAAGTCAGGATAACAAAAAGTCTACTAAACTTTGTGCGTTGATGACGACTTAATTTATTCTTCAGGGTGCAAAAGGTGCTTCTGGACTCAAGGGAGAGAAAGGAGAAGAGGGTAAAGAAGTTATTGGCAGAATTGGCCCCGGGGTAAGTTCATTTTATCTCCTGAGGCCTTGCTTGAATAGTGTGTACATTTGGTCTGAACCTTATTGAATTTTAAAACACTTGTCTGTTCACTTTTGAACTGACATCATGACATGTAAACTTAGACAACATTATAAGTGTTTCATGTAAAAGTTCAATTTTATGTAGGATAGTATGTCAAAATATAGAGATTTTTGATGACCTAACAAGGAGCTAAATTATTGCTTTATAACAAAAAATGCATGTAAAATCCTATGTTGGTTTTAAGGATGCATGTCAACCATCCTAGCTCCTTGCTCACACTCACACGCTCAGCCCCACTCATAAACTCAGCCCCAATAACACACTCAGCCCCACTCACACACTCAGCCCCACTCACACACTCAGCCCCACTCATACACTCAGCCCCACTCATACACTCAGCCCCACTCATACACTCAGCACCACTAACACACTCAGCCCAACTCACACACTCAGCCCCACTCACACACTCAGCCCCACTCATACACTCAGCCCCTCTAACATACTATGCCCCACTCACACACTCAGCCCCACTCACACTCTCAGCCCCTCTAACATACTAAGCCCCACTCACACACGCAGCCCCACTCACACTCTCAGCCCCTCTAACATACTATGCCCCACTCACACACTCAGCCCTATTCACACACAGCTTGCCAGCTTCAAAATGAGGATACAATCCTAAATTAGGATTGCTGTACATGGCTGGCTTTGAACCACTCCATACAATAGTAGTTACATTGATCCACTCAAAAAACCATGCCATACAGTCATAGTAAGATTTCTACACTCAATACTAAGCTATTATTGCCTAGAAAGGCCCATGATAACTTTAAGACCATGCCTCCCACATATAGCATTAAAAAGGAAAATGATTAGTTAAACATTATTTAAACTTTAAACATTTAATTTAATATTTTTTGGGAGTTTTAAACAGTTAATGTCATTTGGAGTTACCCACTTTTAAACAAATAATTTATGTCATTTTAGGTTACCCATTTTTAAACATTTTATATGTCATTTGAGGATACTCATTTTAAAACATTTAAATTAATTGATGTCATTTGCCCACTTTTCAGAAAAATGGTTGCATTTGTGATTTTATTTATCACAGTGCAAAGAATGGGAATTTTTAAAATTGAAAAGAGACCAATCTTCATGTTTCAATTAAAAAAAAACACTATAGTACTCAACTATCATCATTATATTTTTATTTGAACAATATTAGTGAGTAATGGGTTAAGTAAATGGCCTATCTTTCCTTTATCTTTCCTTGTTGCCCAGGGTGACAAGGGTGATGCTGGTGATGACGGTGTTGCTGGTGTCGCTGGGAATCCCTTGAACTACACCATCACTGAAGGAGATAAAGGTGATCCTGGAGACAAGGGCCCTAAAGGTCCTGATGGTGAACGAGGTGACCCAGGTGGACCGGGTGTGCAAGTAAGTCTATGGATAGAAGATTTTGTTTTAGTTGCTATATTTACTTTTGAGAGCTGATAGCTATTAATGGCATTGCATATGATTTTCTTTAATCTCCACTTAATTTTTAAACAAGTGAAAAGCTGATTATTTTTGTCTTTAATTTTCTTTTAGAATTTGTTTTAGCAGACGCAGAAAAAAAAGTTCAGACCGTGTTATGTTGATATGCAAAGGGCAATTGCTTTTGTTGCTAACCAGCAGGCCAGGAAGTGGGCCTGGAGAACACTAAAAGTTTGTAAAAAAAAAGTATTGAATTAAATATGAGATCTGATTGGACCCAACAGTAATGATTGAGTGAATCTGTTATTAAAATGAATGATTTTATTCCCTACTAGGGACAACAGGGTCTTCCAGGGGCCAAGGGAGCTCAAGGCATGGAAGGACCCGCTGGAAGAAGGGTAGGTTAATGGAAACTGAATTAAATTTTTTTTTTACATAAAGCCCTTAAAACATAACAAGAAAATTTCATTAACAATTGTTAATGTCCTGTCAGCTGCTCTTACATATTAGGTTGTTCACTTCATTGATAAGTAAATGGGTTGCAAGCTTTTCAAACATCTGTTTTTGGTCAATTTAACTATGTTTATTTTATTTATGACTAGTAAAATAGCCAAGCTTTGGTGCTGTGGAAAAAGCAACTAGTAATAAAGACCCTGTTTGTTTGTTTTTTAAAAAATTTACTTCATTAAATTTAAAAAGAAATTTCTAAATAAAATGTATTGTGTTAACAATTTTCTTCCCAGATGGGATCTCTTTTTTTCAAAATATGATCCCATACTCCAAAGGAATACCATACTTCAATATGATCCTGTTCACAAAATGATGTTTGGTGGAAACCCATTCACTGATAGAATCTTTTTTTTCTAGCAAAGTCTCATTCTCTGCTAACTAAGGGACACTGATAAAGCTATGAAAGGATGTGGCCAGGATTTATATGATATGGAAAGCTTAGATATAAATAAATTAGGGCTGTTATCGATTAATTTAAATGTAATTGTTAACTTTTGAAAAATTACAGAATAATTATTCGATAATTTTGATTAAAGCTGAAAATAAGATTTTGACATCATTAAACTGAAAATATCATAAAATGCCCATAACCTAAGTATTTAATTTAAAAATTTAATGTATTTTGGAGATATATTTAGATATAAGTAGTTCGATTTAATGTCAATGAATTTAAATTTTATTATTGTTAATTAAGTAAAAACAAAGTGGTTTTTTTGTTGTTAAAATATCATTCTCCTTATAAAAACTGTTGTTTTTTTAAGTCTATACTTTAAATCTCTTTTTGTTTTAATGGAGACGTTTGTACGTAAAAATCAAACTATTATTAACTATTAATAATTAGTCATTTATTAATAAATCGAAAAAAAAAAAAAAAATATTTTTCGATTAAAATAATTTCAATCGATACAAAATTACTGATTAATCAAGAAATTAATCATTAATTTCCGTAGCCCTAAATTAAATGTTTTCTTTCAAACTTGTTATCCATATTACATAAGATAAAGCAGGATGTTTGTCAACATAATTTGGGCCCCCAATTCAAATTCTCTTTTCCACCCACATTGAATTTATTTGAATGATATTTTTTTCTCACAGGGTAAACGTGGTAAAGAGGGTACACCAGGAACATTCGGAGAGAAGGGTGAGGTTGGAGACAAAGGGTATGCAGGTACCCCAGGCTTTGATGGACCAAAGGTAATAAATAGTTACTAGCGGCTAGCTGTTAAATTGTGAAGGTTTAAATGAGAACCTCCCAGAGCATATGCTACAGTGACTGTTGTGAATAAATTCTGCCACAGGGGAATAAAGGGCACCAGGCTTGTCACATCACTGTGTCAACTGTCCATTGATGACCCACCAAGTTTAAGCAAGGGTCAAAGCCACTAACCAAATGAATGACCCCTGACGTCTTAATTCCAGAGGAAAAAACAACATTGCTAATGGTTGCAACCACATTATGGTACACGTTTTGAGTTAAACTTTTCACAAATTTATTTCACTGTGATAATTCATTGCATTTTAAAAATATTCTACAGGGTCTTAGAGGTGATGAAGGTTTCCCTGGATCCCGAGGCCCTCAGGGATTTCCTGTAAGTTCAGTAGTTGCAGAGCTAATAGATAAGATCTGATGTATAAATATAAATTAGCTTTTTTAAAAAGAAGAAAGATTTTAGCAAGGCTGCCAGATGCTATCATCACCAATTATTCCCAACAAAACCAATAGGGTTTATAAGGTTGTAGAATCTCTTTAATAGTGGTGTACCAGATTTTGGCTCCTGCTATGTGGCAAATCCACAATCTGCCCATTTTTAAAAATCAAAAATCCAGCCAAATTGGACTTTGAACGAGTTTTCAAAAATTTGAATCCGGTATAGACCTACTCTTAACTAAACATTTTGATCTCAAGATATAATGAATATTTCACTGAAATTTTGTTTGGTTGGAGTAGATTCACTATTGGAAGAATTCATCACATTTATACCACCTCCCTGTAGTCCTTCTACCATCCTTAATGGTGCTGTCAAAATTGCTTGTTAAAATTTTTGCTTTTGATAATAATTATAACATATTATTTATATTTATCCCGAATAAATAAATTAGCAGGAGTAGGTATGTGACCTTTTAAGTATGTATGATTGCTGTTTGGTTTTAGTTCATTCTTACTAGAAATTTGTGTCTTTGGCCAGTAACAACAAATGACTCATGTCAAAATGTGATCACCATAAAAAAAACTATTTTCTTAAAAAATAATTACAGTGTGGTAAAACTTCACCTCATTATACAGTATGTTGCCAGAGTAAGAGGTCAACAAGTCTCTAGGGGAATTAACTCGTTGTTATCCATTTTTGACAATGCTTATGTTATTAATGTATACAGGGAGAACCAGGGGAATATCTGGAAGGTGTCAAAGGTGGACCTGGACCAAGAGGCAGGGATGGTGACACTGGAGAACCTGGTCTCAGAGGAAGAGAAGGTAAGATGGAAGAAATAAGAGAGGATGAGGCAGGGGTGTCATTAACAAAGGTCAGGAGTGAGTCTTTACATGGCTAAAATTGTAACACTTTCAGCAGTCTAAAACAATGTGCAATGCCTAATTATTCTAGTCAAACATGTTGTTCTTTTTTTCTTAAAGGAGTTAGTAAAATTTACTTTCAATACTCAAACAAATTTTATAGATACATTTTTTAAAACTCTTTACCACAAGACATTTTCAAATTCCTACTGCTTCAATCTATAAGCTGCATAGGTCATATTCTTAAAGTATTTGTAACATGGAGATAAGGGAAATAACCCAAACTTATTTGTACACCAGTGAGGCAGAGTTGTCAATTTGTAATCACTCCTGTTGAAATTGGTGCTCTCTTGCTTCCCTCTCATCCAAAGGTCTGCCTGGTCCGGCTGGCCCCAAGGGAAATGAAGGACCACCTGGGGTCCCTGGAGACAGAGGTTTAATTGGTTTACCTGGTGAGCCAGGTGCAACAATCAAAGGAGATCGTGGTGACGAAGGTTAGTGATCAGTTTGGTAACTTTTCTTAATAAGTGACCGGTCACAAGTATATCACACCAGGATTTGTATTTTAAAGTTTCCAGAGACAGCTAATAAGAGCATAGAAACTTAATCTTTATAATTTATTTTTTAAAAATGTTAAGTTAAAAATCCCATTTCCCGATTGAAATAAGATAACTGAGGATCAGCTTGTTATCAAATTTTTTAAAATGTTATCAGAGGTGTCACTAAGGGGTGCAAGGGGTGCGGACTGCACCATGTGACACCATCACGAGCGATGACACCAAAATGTAAAGTTTTGTAGGTTTAAGTTATTTGTCACTGTTTGCATGTTATCCATCTACTTATCTATAAGTCCCATTGAAGTCTCACCCACTTTTTATTTGGCACTGGCAGACTTGGAGGAGGTCTGTAAGGTAAATCGTTGTGGGTGGGGGTGGGGGGGCGACACACCTTGAGCTACCACACTGGGTGACACCTGCCCTAGTAGCGCCCCTGAATTTTATGTAATCTTATGTTGTGGTGTTTTGCTATGTATTTAAACAACTTGACAGAATGTAAGGAACACAAATTCTTGTCTGTAAATCAAAAACACTTTTTAATACTTCTTACCCCAATACAATAACTGTCATAGGCTAGAAGAACACTTTTAATACTTCTTACCCAGGTACAATAACTGTCATGGGCTAGAAGAACACTTTTTAATACTTCTTACCTAGGTGCAATAACTGTCATAGGCTAGAAACTAGAAGAACACTTTTTAATACTTCTTACCCAGGTACAATAACTGTCATAGGCTAGAAGAACACTTTTTAATTCTTCTTACCCAGGTACAATAACTGTCATAGGCTAGAAGAACACTTTTTTATTCTTCTTATCCAGGTACAATAACTGTCATAGGCTAGAAGAACACTTTTTAATACTTCTTACCCAGATACAATAACTGTCATAGGCTAGAAGAACACTTTTTAATTCTTCTTACCCAGGTACAATAACTGTCATAGGCTAGAAGAACACATTTTAATATTTCTTACCATGGTTCAATAACTGTCATAGGCTAGAAGAACACTTTTTAATACTTCTTACCCAGATACAATAACTGTCATTCCCTATGATGTATCATAATCTAGTTTAGAAGAGGCAAATCAATACAATCTCACTAATCAGTAGCCACTGGGAACTTTGTCTTACTGAAAAAGCAAACAACCTCACAGCCGCATGGAATATTTATGATATTGTTGAATTAAATTTTACTCTGGTGTTTGATAGTTATTATTTAGAATTAACAACTAGATAAATTTACATAATTAAGTGAAACAATAAAAATGGAATAAATAAATGTACAAATCAGAATCTATATCTTGGATAATTATTTAGATTTCACTATAAAAATCAGTTCAGTCTCTTTTCTGCAAGCATATTTTATATCTTTCAAAAACAATTAGTTTTTGTTATTTTTGTTCTGTCCCCACATTTTTTATTCAATTCATCACTTTGTGTATCTATTAGGAAACTTAAAATAAACCCATCCCTTATTTGCTAGAGGGCTGCCACTTGACTCACAATATCAATATACAATAACAAAAGAATTTGCAATAAAATGATTTTTGGAGTTCGTTTTTTTGGAGTGGGACGTGGTGGTCGAGAGGTAGCGCTCTCGACTGTCATACCGATGGTCACGGGTTCGAATCCACACGAAGGTGAGGATTTGTTCTCGTGGCCTGAGGAGCCCCCGAGTCACCCAGCTCCGAATGGGTACCTAACTAGACAATAGTTAGGCGGCTGGGGTAATGCGTGGAACCCCTATAGCCGTGGCCTGTGACCGCTGCATCACTTGCCAACAGATCATCTCTCATGGTCTGTGGACGCAATTATCTTCTGCATAGAAGGAGCGTCTGTATATCTAAGATAAGATAAGTTTAGAATTTTAGTGGGTAAAAAAGCAAACTCTTGACAAAACTCGCTTTTTAACATACGGCACATTATTTTCTTCTATAAAACATGTTCAAAGTTGGTCAAAATAGATATGCAGTTTCCTTCTAATTTCTAATTGGTAGTTTCCTAGAGAACAGAAATGTAATTTATTTTTTATTTATAGAATTTTTTTTCCAAATTCCACATTTTTATTTATTTAATTACTAATATTATATGGCATAAGGGGGCATTCATAAATGACGTCAGGCAATTTTTCACCCCCCTTGTCACACATAGTCACAAAAACTTAAATATGATGTCCCATAACTTTGCCCCCCAATTAAAAATGAGTATGTTTGATATCACTTTTTTGTCATTTAAGTATGTACTGAGTGTAATCCTGCACTCTAATATCATGTATCATATAGAATGGGACTGCAAAAATGCTTTTAAATGAAATATAAAATACGCAAAAAAATTGTGTAATGAATAAAATTAATTTGAGCTTAATTTTTTTTGTAAACTAATACAACAGTAAATGCCTTCATCAGTACAATAAACATAAAATATGTACTTACATAAGTAATAAAATTATGTTTAAATTCTTAAAACATACTATTATCATTAAATATTTTTGTAAACTAAAAAGATAGGAAAAACAACAAACGATGACACAGAAAAAAAGACATTTTAAGAGCATAGAGCTCTAATCATTTAACTTATTTAGGTCATAACTGCTGTTAATTAAAAAACATTTGATGTGCAATTAAAGGAAGCCTCTTCCCTTAAATTTACCTGTGATGGTTGAGCCTTGAGCAGATTAATTGCAATACACGGGGATCAATACCACAACTATATTATCAAGTCATTCATTCATTTAAATGACTACAAAATAATATGGTACAATTCTTAAATGAGGATTTTTTTTTAAATTTATTTTATTTTTGTAAATGTGAGATTATTTTAATCTCTTTATATCCATATGATTGTTGCACTTCCTGAAAATGCTAAGTAATTTTTAAAATTGAAATATTACTATCATCTATGAATAGCCTTTTTCTTAATTTCTGTTATTGATACCGCATTGCTTCATCCCCATTTTGTTGTGTAAATTAGGGTTATAGAATAATGGTAGATTTGACTATGATATTCAAGACTGGCTTACATTTTTTTACTTCTTTATTTAGTTGCAGGAATCTTTTTTACTACATTAATCTTATTTTACCAAGAATAATACTAAGATTCACACACATAAAAAATAAAATTACTCTCCTCTTGATTCTTAATCTAATTTCTGTTGGTAAGAATATTTTTTTTAGGTTGTTTTCAAGGTTTTACTGAACATATTTTAATTCCATGAGACAATTTTTAATGTGACTTTTTCAAATCTCATTGGTCAGCATGTATGTCATAACTAAAACGATTGATATGATGGTTTAAAAAAAGTCTCTTGTCATCAACCCCATCATCTACATTTAAACTGTCTGTTGACTTTGTTCCAGGTGATGAAGGTATTCCTGGTGCTCCTGGGTTACCAGGCACACCAGGCCTACCAGGTGACGTTGGCATGCCAGGTGCCCCTGGTGACAACGTTGTGGGTCCTCAAGGAGTCCCTGGTCCCAAAGGATTAGATGGTCTGGCAGGCCAGAATGGCATTCCTGGAGATGCAGGTCCACGAGGTCTGAAAGGGCAGCCAGGAGCCGGTTTTGACATCGTTGGCCCTAAAGGTGTTAAGGGCCTTCAAGGCAACCCAGGAACTCCTGGACGAAGAGGAGATGAGGGATTACCCGGTGTGAATGGTGAACCTGGTAAGTTAAATAAAACTACACACAGTCACCTAATCTCTCCTACTCAAAGGGCTGAAAAAATCATGAGAAGTCCCAAGTAACCATTAATTATTACATGAAAGTTTTATTTTATGCTGTAATCCCTAAATTACATCATGAATTCAGTTTCTCTCCTTTGCCCACAATCCCCCTAAAAAAAATCAATTTTAAAAAACACACATCAGAAACTTATCACCTGTTAGTAAAAACCCCCCCCCCAATCCAACAGTAACCCCCCCCTTCCTATTACAATATCAATACCGAATGTATGACTGTTCTATTTACATGACAACTTAATTTTACGGTTGTCACTGTCAGAGAGCAGCCGGAAATAATAATAATAGAGAAATATTTTACTTTTAGATTATTTACTCTGTTTTTGCTCAACAGATCTTTCATTCTGATGCTGATATTACTAATTAATTATACAGACTTTCAAAAAATGTTGATGTTTTGGACAAGTGTAAGGGAATCGATGTAATGTAATATTTTCAATGTTATATCCAACTCACCCAAGTGGATATCAAGGAAATTCAATCATTATTGACCTTTTTAAAGGGACTACAAATAAGGGCAGAGAGTTGGAGTTGATAATAAGTAGTGTGTAGTCATTAAAGGCAGTTAGCTATCGGTATGGAATAGTGTAGTCATTAGAGGTAGTTAGCTATCTGGGTGGAATAGTGTTGTCATTAGAGGTAGAGACTGTTAGCTATATCAGTGGAATAATTTTGAGTGTGTTGGATTTGAGCCCTAGAGGATTTTCTGAATATACTACCTGAGACTGTCATTAGCTTTTTGCCATTGTACATAAAGATAATATTTCAATGAGTAAGGCAAGTTAACACACAATAGAAGGGATTTATATGGTTTTGAATTAAATATTTCAAATGAGACGATGATGCTAGTACTATTGAAAGTTTAGATTATGATTAGTTAAAACTACAGTGAAGAGAAATTTGGGGCACTTAGGACTTATTTATAACTCACTATTACAGATAATATATATTTTTTAAAAAGTGCTGGAAAGCATGATTCATTTTTTTGAATAATATACACCTTTGCTCATAATTCCTTAAAAACTCAACCCTGTAGTAACTGAATATTTTATTTAAAGCTTTACCCTAGATAGAAGAATTACAGCAGATTGTTAAGTATTTCAAACAATTTTGATGAATGATTCTTTATTTTTCTAGGTGCACCTGGGGACGACTGTGAATTTTGCTTTGATGGACAGCCTGGCATTAAAGGAGACGAAGGGGTTCCTGGTTATCCAGGTGAACTATGCAATGAAAATATGAGCCATTTAACACATTTCAAATTAAACTTAGCGAAGGTTTGGTTATGAGGACTGGGTGAAGGGGAAGCTTCAGTAACATATATTTCTCCTTTTAAGTTGCTAATGGTATGGGAGAAATGATGACTAGACATGAGTAAAAATGTTATTAACTGCAATGGTTTTGGCTACAGAAGTCCCTTGTGAATTTTTTTTTTAAATCACACAATTTTAAAAAATACATCTTGATGCTGAAAGACGGGGAGATTATATCTTTTTTTTTTTAAACTTAATAAAAGAGACAAATCAATGGAAATCAAATTTATTTGTACCTTTTAATAGTTAACCCACTTCAGCAAGCTAGAAAATATTTCTCATTCTAAAAAAGACGTACGTAAAAATCTATGTATTGCTAAAAAAGTATCAATTACATTCTCTGATTTATAGTAAAAACAGTGGCTAGGATTACAATGAAAATCAACACCTCTTTTTTTATTTTATCCCATGAAATAAGCTTTCAGATTTATTGTTTCATACAGGTGAAGTAGGCAGAGAGGGCTTACCAGGTTTTACTGGTCGAAAAGGAGAACCTGGCAATCCTGGATTACCTGGCCGCAGTGGATTAACCGGCACCCCTGTATGTTATTCTAATTTGTTTTCAATCCATTTACTTGGTAATAATAAAAGATAAATTTTGTTTCCTCTCAAAAAATTGCAAGCTACATTTAAATTGTAGCAACCTCCTTTTCATATTATATTAGCAGTCAGCATGCACGGTCGGCTCCGTGAAGGCAGAGATTTGTTCCTGGGGCCAAAGAAGTCCCTGAGTCCACCCAGCTCTGAATGGGTACCAGACACTATTTAGGGAAACATAGGTGTGTGGGAATAGCATGGTCCCTCATAGCCATGGCCTATGAATGCTGCATTACTTGCTCCCTCAAATGAAAATAAATTCTTATCAGAATGCAAGATGCAATAATCTTTTGTATAGAAAAAGCATCTGTAATAGATATGATAAGATACTATGTTTATAAAGAAAAGAAAGATTATTAGCTGTCCTCCTTTCTTTATGCTATTTCTAAGGCATAAAATTTATCTTACTTGATAACTTTGAAAAAAATAGAATGTCTATTTAGAACACCACATTTAACACTAAATTATACTAACAATTATGCTCTCAAAATATTACTGTAAAGAGCTTTTTTTGCAGGCTACTGCATTAAATGTTTCAGTTGGATGTGAAGAGAAGAGGGATGATGTCAACGTTTGCTGAGTTCTTGATCTATGTGTCACTAGGGGATTTCAAATGTCAACTTAATGATACATTTCAAACCTTGATTTTTTTCAGGGTCAGCGTGGACGCAATGGTTCTCCTGGGCCCGATGGACTGAAAGGCCAACCTGGTGAAAAGATACCTATTGACGACATTGAAAAGTATAGGGGGAAACCTGGTGAAAAAGGTGACATTGGCTACTCAGGGCCTCCGGGCTTTGATGGCTCCCAGGGTGATGTTGGCATTAGAGGACTCCCAGGACGCGATGGGGATAAAGGACAGGTGGTGAGTGCTCCAACTTCTTATTT
Organism: Radix auricularia; assembly: GCA_002072015.1. Taxonomy (NCBI): domain Eukaryota; kingdom Metazoa; phylum Mollusca; class Gastropoda; family Lymnaeidae; genus Radix; species Radix auricularia. The sequence goes on along the minus strand of MUZC01004416.1, from coordinate 127,968 downwards.
CTTCCATATCCCCCTTGACTTTAGAAAAGCAGAGCCATTGCTTAAATATTGTTTTGAACCAAAAATTGTTTAAAGATTACTATTTTTCTGCATCATCTCATATGGCCCTCACCCATCCAAAGCCTCAGTCTGTGTCCACATTGATGACTCTGATGCCCATTGGCAATAGATGAGTACCTCAGTTGCATTATAAATAAATTAGGGGGACAAAAATTTCTGGCTTGAAAAGTTTTGACAGGATTGTTGACGTAATTTTTTGGACTAAAGCAACAATTGAAAAACTGTTTGAAACTATCTGGAAACAAACATGCACTATATTAGCAATGTTTCTGGCATGCCAATATTTGACTATCTGGAAACAAACATGCACTATATTAGCAATGTTTCTGGCATGCCAGATTTGATTTCCATAGAAATCTCTAATTTAACATCGGATGATTCTACTCTTCCAGGGAGAAGCAGGTTTGCGTGGCGAGGACGGCCTTGATGGCAATGCAGGTGAAGATGGCAGACCTGGTGAGAAGGGTGATTATGGAGAAACTACATATGGAGTGAAAGGACCGAAGGGTCTGAGGGGCCCAGTAGGCGTGGATGGCATATCTGGAGAAAAAGGAAAGGAAGGTAGGTTAGCAAGTCATTAATAATAAATCTTGGCAAGAAAAAAGGGATTTCCTGTTATCATTTTATTAGTGAAATTATTTTATTGAACTGCCTATCTTTTTTTTTTGGTTAGCCTTCACACAATTAATAAACATAGAGCTAAATCAATTTTGCTTTCCCTTCCCCGTACCACTTCCACAATGCTGAACACAAGACGATAAAGCGATGGTTAAATTTTATGCACTATTATAACTTCATTTGATAAAATCTTTGTCAACCAGGTGAACCAGGTGATCCAGGGACACGAGTCGCTGGTATTAAGGGTGACCGAGGTCCCAATGGAATGAGTAGCCCCGATGGAGAATATGGTCCGGACGGATTACCTGGTATGTTTATGTCTATGTTTGCCAAAATAAGGCTAACAATCAGCCAGGGACTGAACCCATGTAATGTTATCTATCAATAGCTTTAAAAAATTATTTGTAAAAAAGAGGCTGACAGATATCTTTAGAGTTCATCCTGTTAATACTGGATATATATTGAGTTCATCCCCTTAACAGTACAAAAGGTAACTCCACTTTCTTGTTAAAAAAATAATAATTTTTCAGTTAGATAAATGATTGAAATGTTCAATGCTTTAGGTCCTAAGGGGGAACAAGGTGACCCTGGCTTGGATGGAGAATCAGGGCGACCTGGAGAGGATGGAGATCCTGGTCTCTCTGGTTTGCCTGGGATGCCTGGGCCCCCCGGAGCTAAGGGCTACCCAGGTCCGTCAGGAGACGACGGAATACGTGGCTTACCCGGGCTGAAAGGAATTCCAGGAGAGGAGGGGTACTTTGGTGGCAAGGGAGATAAGGTAAATAACTCCTGGTCATTTGAGAGAAGTGTCCCTGCGGTGTTTGTAGGGAGGTTTTGAGACTCGGTGAGTTTGAGGATTGCATGAGATCAAAGTCTGAGAATGTGGGAGACAATTCAGATTGTAACAAAGGTTTGCATCATTTTGCGTTTTATTGCACTTTTTTTTTCCTATTCGTTTACATTTAACCAAAAACTCAGGTAGATTTACCCTGATGTTTTAACCTTTGACCTCATGCTTGTTGTAGAACTGAGATGCCTCAGAGTAAAATGACATAAGACTGCACAAGTTTTGGGGGTGGGGGGGGGCGGAATTGGCCTTTCCACTACCTCTATGGCTTTTAAGTGATACTAGTCAGGGTCTGGAAGACACCACTGTAAAATTTTAAGGCTTTAAAGCAACTTGTTTCATACCCCTACACTTTTCCTATATCACTGGCAATCTTAAAATTTTAGCTCATTAGGAGCTTGAAACTACTCCATGCATAATTTTTTTCTTCAGGGTTCCAGAGGTCCTGTAGGGAGAACCCCCCTCAGTGCACCAAAAGGGCAAGGGGGTGACCCTGGAGACATGGGACCGGATGGTCTGATTGGCCTCCCCGGTGAAGAGGGACGCCCTGGTGTAGATGGCATGAGAGGACAAAAGGGATTTAAAGGTAATTAAAAGATTTGCAATCATTTAAAATTGTCTCTAATATGGGTTATTTTACATTTCAATCCTCCCAGCTGTGTCTTGTTAGGGAATGTCACATATTTTAGCTTCTTAGCTGTGTCTTGTTATGGAGTGTCACACAGTTGAGCTTCCCAGCTATGTCTTGTTATGGAGTGTCACACAGTTAAGCTTCCTAGCTGTGTTTTGTTATGGAGTGTCACACATTTAAGCTTCTTAGCTGTGTCTTGTTATATAGTGTCACACAGTTAAGCTTCCTAGCTATGTTTTGTTATGAAGTTTCACACAGTTTAGCTTTTCCAGCTGTGTCCTGTTGTCTTATCTTGTCTTATGGATACAGACGATCCTATTTAGAAGATTATTGCGCCCACAGACCATGCCAGTTTGTTGGCAGGTGACACCGTGTTCACAGGCCATAGCTTTGAAGGTTCCACGCATTACCCAGCTGTCTTTTTTTCCATTTGGAGCTGGATGGACTTGGAGACACCCTTGGCCCCAATAGCCCCTGCCTTCATGGGGACTGGAACCTGTAACTATCGGTACACCAGCCAAGCACACATGTCACTTGCCCACTGTGACACAAATGGAATGTCATACATTTGGCCTATCCAGCTGTGTCTTGTTATGCAATGTCATATAAATACTTTAAAGAAAAGCAAAACAGCCCTGTTTTTCTCACAAGTCCAAGCAAAAAATTATACATTTTTGGTAGGTTTAGCCATGGTAAGGAATTACATTTAAGCTTTTCTCTTTAATTGTCCTAATAACCAATTGACTGCTGTTAAACCATTTTGGTGATGTCACACTTCATATAATCCTCCACTAATAAAATTGTCACTAAACTAACAAATGAATACATTTAAGTGTTAAAAAAGATAAAAAATAACCTACAAATAAATTAACCTCCTATTTTTATAACTATCTTTGTGTAAATGTCTTTTATCAGGGTTTGTTCCTTATCTTTAGTCAGGTGTTAGATTTATTCATACTTTTCTCTTCTAGTTTTAGAGGAAAAACCCCATAAGATTGAAGAATCAGTGCAGAACTTTATTAAAACCCTATTATAATAAAGAAAAATGTATCCTGATCTTCTTAGAACTCAGTGCAGCCATTGGTGTCATCAACCATCAGACACTTCTCAGAACTCTTACTTTGGAAATTCTGGTTCAGTTCTAGCTTGGTTTCAATCCTACCTCTCCAATAGATCGCAGGCGGTCCCTGTGGATGGTTGTTTCTCTTACAGAGCTGACTTGGTGTACGGAGTGCTTCAGGGCTCTCTTTTGGGTTCAGTCAAGCCCTTCATAAAGGATCACAGGCCTCCTCTTAAAATCCCACTTACCCAACATTTTCGGTTTTCTAACCATTTATGGAAAAGCTACAATCCCTGATGTTTATTGGGGTTAATCATCAACTTTATGTTCTGCATGACAGGCAGGTCCTGATTAATGTTTACTTTACTTTCTTCAGGCAATCGAGGCGCTGATGGCAGGTTTGGGGCTCAAGGAAGACCTGGCCCTAAGGGAGGCATCCGTGTCGGTTTCAAGGGAAGGAAAGGCGTTGATGGGGACGAGGGAGAGCCAGGTAAAGCAAGAGTCTCCATAAATGAATTTCTTTGTAAATGAGCCTAAGTGTAGATGTAGATTGTTTTCAAGACTTTTTATTAGGGATGCTGAAATTATGATTAATGAATCGACTAATATTTATTTTTACCTATTAAAATTTAAGAAGGTATTTCTTTTTTTTTTTTTTTTTAAATTTATTAATTAACAAATTAAATTTTTGCCAATTACAAACTTTTCCCCATATATTATTATTATTTATTTAGACATGCATGCTTAAACAAAAAGGTTTTTCTTCCTCATTTCTTGCATAGCTGAATGAATTTGTTGTTTTATGATACAAAATTTGGGAGCCATGGAATTACCACGGCTTAACTGATTTCATGAAATAATGAATTGCAACACAATGGAATTTATATATGCTTAGTAATGCGTTATAAAAATATAATTAATCAAAATTATTAAGCAATTGCATTTTTCCAATCTAAGCAATGTCAGTTTTAGTTGAAAACTGAAAATAACTTTCCATTGTTTTCTCACAAGTCAATTATTTCAATTGTAAATTATTGTTGATAATTAATAACATGTCAGAAAAGATAAAATGACTCACAAGTTAGATTATCACCCTTCAAATGTCATATTTCCCTCCAGTGAATTCTGTTTTTTATTATATTTTCAAAATCTAAATGCATTCCATTTTCCTGTTTGAACTTTATTGCCATTTGTATTTTAGTAGCTGGTTCATTTTCATTATGAACAGTGTTTGGTTTGACAGCTGGTCATCATTTCCACAAAACCTGGATTCAGAATAAGCTAAAGTTATCTGTATATTCTACTTCTCATAAATATCTTTCATCAACATTGCACACTTTCATACTTTTGACCAACAGCTTTGTTTTCATCACCATTCTCTTTGCCCTCTTAACAAGACAACATATTGAAACTGTGTAAACAAAATATGATATTTTGGGAATTAATCATAACCTTGGTAAGGTTATCCTCTTATCTTTATCTGTTACAGATGCTCCTTCTATACAGAAGATTATCGGGTCCTACGTTTATCTATGGTTTGTGTCTAGTCCTGCACTCCTATTAGAGTTTTAAATGATGATAAAGTGTTGGCTTTACTGGTTTCCTCAGGCAACCCATCCCATGCCTGAACAATAGATGGGAAGAGAGAAAACTTGTTTGTGTTTGTTCTTGCATACAGAATAAGAAAGGGGTTTTTATCCTTATGTCTATCTGCGGGTTGTTTTAAGTTTTCTCTATGTTGTATTTCTAAATTAGAATTAATCGCTTTATGTATAATTACTAATTTACTCTTGGTTCTTCTATCCTCTAGTGTTTCAAGGTTTAATGATTTAACTAATGGTGTTACTCTTGTCAGTTTTGAACATTTTCCAGTAATGAATCTGGCAGCTCTTATTTGGATGTGTTCTAGTTTATCAATGTTTTCTTTGGTGGATGGGTCCCATACAGGAGATGCATATTCTAGTATAGGTCTGACCAGGGTGAGGTAGAATTTTAGTTTTATATCTTTATTAGATTTGTAAAAGTTTCTTTTCATAAAACCTAAGGTTTTGTTTGATTTTTTAAATAATTTTATTGACATGGAGATTCCATGATAGTTTCTCATTTATTATGACTTCTAAGTATTTTGCATCTTATTTTGGGTTAGTTATTTTCCATGAATGAAATATTTTGAATTTATTTGCTTCTTTTTCTTTGTTACTCTTAGCAGTTGACACTTTACTGGGTGGTAAGACATACTGCAGTTAAGTTTCCCATTTTATTAATTCATCTAAGTCTTTTTGTAAAATTGTGTTATCTTTCTCTCATTAAATTGTTCTATAGATTATACAATCATCAGCAAATAACCTAACTTTTTTTCCTGTTGAGATATTGTTGCGTAAATCATGTATATAAATTAAAAAGGGTAAGGTACCTAGCATAGTTCCTTGTGGAACTCCTGAGTTAACCTTTATTGGTGCAGATTTAGATCCATTAATTATTACAGTTTGCTCCCTACCCAAAAGGAAGTCTTGGATTTAGTGATGTAAGGGACCTGAAATTCCAACATTTTAAAGTTGTTTAAGTTAACTGAGGTGGTGAACTTTGTCAAATGCCTTTGAGAAGTCTAGTAATATAGTATCTATCTGATCATTATTATCTAATCCCTTTGATAGTTCATCTATTAGACCTATAAATTGTGTTTCACAAGAACTGTTTTTCTAAAGCCATTTTGATGTGGGCGTAGGACATTATATTTGTCAAGATTGTTAATAATTCCACTATTTATTATGTGTTTTAGTAATTTACAGGTGATACTAGTACGTGATACAGGTCTCTAATTACTGGGGTCTGATTTATCACCTTTCTTAAAGAGTGGAGTTACATTGGCTAATTTCCAATCTTGGGGCACTCATCCCTGGTTTAGAGAGGCTTTTAAAAGAACTACAAGGATTGGGGACAGTTCATTGTTTAATTCTTTTAATAATATGGCAGGCAATTCAACTGGGCCAGTAGCTTTGTTTATTTTAAAGTTTTTTAGAAGTGAATGTATACCTATCTCATCTACAGTTATGTTACCTATTTCTTCCATTTTATTTAAATTTATTAAAACTTCCTTGTCCCCTAAGGCAAAAAATGATTATGCAAAATATGTGTTAACGATATTAAGCGTTAGTCTCATTATCATTATAGGTTTTATTATTTTGTGGCTATACCTGTAGGCTCCATTTTTTAAGATTTGATAAGGGGCCATAAGTTTTTTATTGCTATCTTTAGTAATTACATTGTTTATATATTCATTTTGGACGTTTCAGCTAAGTTTTTGTGTCAAGTGTTTAATTTTAAAGTATTTTTGTGTATCCTTTTTAAATTGGTAGCCTTAAATTTCTGAAATAAGTTCCCTTTATGTTTGCATAACTTTTTAATTTAAAATTGAACCAGCATTTATTAACTCTATTTGAAGTTAGTTTTGTTGGAACATTCTCATCCATTATAGTTTTCATATCTGTTATTATAGCCTTCCAAATTTCTTCTACAGGGCTATCTGTGCTGAATTTATTTAGGAAATTTTGTTGGAAATTAGCAGCTGATTGGTGTAATTTTATTAAGTTGCATTTATTCCAAAGATAGATTGTTCTTCTAGGCATCTTATTTATTTTTGTTTTTATTGTATTGAGCCATTTGAGGATTTCTCAGTGCTATGTACAAGCTGCATATTGCCCTATTGACCTTTGGAAGAAGAGTGGAAGGAAGAATGTTAATATAGAAGGAAGAGTCATTTGAAATATAGAACATTTTCTTTAAAATGAGAATAGGGAAAGCCAGCAAGGAATTTAATAAATTTCAAAGTAAGCCACCAGAAAAAAAATGTATTCATTGATCCCTTACAATCCCCCAAGTCCTATCCTTGACTTTCTTTCAGTATATTTGTCGTTGACTTATCCTGGGACTTTCTTTCAGCACATTTGCTGTTGACTTAAACAACATGATTGTAAAATTACAAATTCATTCTCACTGACATGTCCCCACAGGTGTTGATGGCCTACGGGGCTTTCCAGGAGATCCAGGCAGACCAGGGGTGCCTGGCTATGATGGGCTACCAGGCGAACCAGGCTTACCTGGTGTCCCAGGACAGCGAGGGGCCCGAGGCAATGTTGGATTAATTGGAGAAGAGGGGCTGCAAGGATTACCAGGAGCTAACGGTATTGTAAATAGATGTGTGAAATTGATTTTGATTTTAATTCAATTAATTAAAGATTTTTTTAAAAGTGTGTCCACTGTCCACTTCTGATTTTTTTAAAAAAAACTTTACAGACCACGTTTAAAGGGTTGTACAATGCTTAGATTGATTTAATTTGCTTCTAACAACAGGAGAGCCAGGCCAAGAGGGTGAACCTGGTCGAGATGGAGCCATAGGATTGACAGGAATACCTGGAGATGATGGGAAGCCCGGCGTCAATGGTATTATTCTCAACTTGTATAGGCATATATTTTTTGATTTCACAAATTTATAACTTCAAAGCTGATTCAATAGTTGTGGGGGGGGGGGTGTTAAATAAAATCTTTGTGACTGGATCAACTTTAATTTTATTCCGACACTCCTTGTGGAGATATGAGTAATTTAACTTTTTATAATTTCCTTTCTAGGACCTCCTGGAGACATAGGCGAGAAAGGTCAGCCTGGCCCACAAGGTGACAATGGCTTGAAAGGCAGTCCAGGAAATCCTGGGCCTGAAGGTGTACCTGGCCGGAAAGGTGTAAGAGGTGCTGAGGGTATGATTGGACTACCTGGTCGACGGGGTGATCGAGGTGAGTCATTTAAGTGTTGTGGTACCAAAAAAAATACCCTGTTCTTTGTCCAAATTTAATTTTGATACTGCAAAGCGCAGTAAAGCGCGCCGCAATAGCGCTCTCTTTAATAATCAAATCTTAGAAAGTAGAAACTCTTCATTGAGTGAGAGAAGCTTTAGTCACTTCAGGTAATTTCGTTGTGCTTTTACTCCTTTTGTGAAGTTTTGTGGTAGTTAAAGTTAAACGTTATTGAAACAATTTCTAAATATTCTCAATTTAAAAAATGGTGTAAGTAAAATAAATTACAATAAAGTGTAATAACATGTCAAAAGTGGAGTAAATTTTTAATGGCATTTAATTACACCTTTGAATGAAGTAATGGTAATTGCGTATATGTAAAAGATAGGGACTTCAGTATCTGCCAGATATCTCCGAAAATTTGGTATCGTGATTTCATTGACAAAATGGCGATCTCTACTTTATAATTTACTGATGGTATTGTTGTTTCGATTGATATAGCCGATTATTGGCACCATAATAAATTCAACATCCACCCATTCATAATAGTAGACATCTTGATTGTTTCATTGACATTTCTTTTATGTAAAATTCCAGCATTGTAAAAAGAAAGTAATTGATAGGTCTATCTACTCATTAATAACTTTTTAATAAAAAAATGGGTCAGTGATTAAAAAAAAAGTCAAAAACACCTTTTTTCATGCACTAATGAGTTATAATTTCCTGTAATTTTGTTTTGAAAGAGAGTTCTATTGATGCGCGCTTTACAACACTTTGGGAATAGCGACTACGTGCGCATTACAATGCTTTGTCAATTTAACGTTAACTTATTGTGCCTTTTTCACAAATCAGTTTTGTACGCTTTAGGCTTAGGCCTGCAATGCTTATGAGTTATTTGGTATATATTATGATTTAGTTCAAAATATTTTGAGAAATAAAATATAACTACCTTTGATAAGACTAAAAACTGAAAAGTCATTTGCCTTAAACTCTTAATGTGTTAAAGCGGTATAATGTGTCCCTCACACCAAAGCATCGTAAAGTGTCCCTAGATAGCACTCTTATTAGAAATGAGATCACGGAAAGTATAAGCTCTTCAATTCTTGAAAAGTGATGTATTCGACTTCCGGCAATGGCAGCTGTTTCCCTGGCTAGTGTTATCGCTCTTTTGCAAAAATTTTTGGACGTTTTTACTTTTTTTTTTCGAAGATGCGATTTTGCTATAAGGTGCGTCTCCTGGATTCTCCCGTTCTCTTAGCCTGGCCTCTGCCTATTGTGTTCAGTTCTTGCTGTTGAGCCTCCTCTAATACCCTGCAATCCCCACCCCCTAAATTAAATTGTCTGAAGTAATATGTCAATCATCTGGAACCGCTCCTAGATTAAGATGGGGGTGGGGCATTTTGACATCATCATGTCAGTTGAAACCCCCCCTCCACCACTTAACTACCCCCCATACAGGCCACCTGGATGTGTGGTCATCCTTTATCTACCCCGGGGCTTTTCACAGTTCGGTCTTTCTTGGTCGGCTACTCTTTATCATCTCCAAATCCACTGTCTGGGGCAGTTCACACCAGAATTACACTTTTAGTGCCTCCAGTTCCTTGACCACAAAGGATCAGCTGTCTCTTTGAGTGCTAACTAACTGCCCTTAGAGTCCTTACAATATGTTTGGATGTGAACTCTGGTTCTCATTCTGATATTGATAAGTTTTCTTAGTATTCCTTGGGAGTGTGATTTTTTAAACTGCCAATGCAAGAGATTCAATAGTGTGTTTACATTGAAAGCATTTTTAAATTAAATTGTCTTTTTTTTTAATTGTCTATTTTAAAAATTAAATTGTCTTTTTTTTTCACTTCAAAGTGATTTACTTAAAACTAAGATTATTTTTAATTAGCAAATTCATTTTTAAAAAATTAATGCATTCACTTACTACGAAACTGCCCAGGTCCCGATGGTCAAGACGGACTTGCTGGCTTAAATGGCTTTAGTGGTCGCCCAGGAAGGAAAGGTGAAAGAGGATTATCTATTGAAGGAGAAAGAGGTAAGACATTAGAACAAATTTTGAAGCTATTTTGGACTCCATGATCCTAAGGGATTCTAAAATATCTTGATACTCTAACATACATTTAGAATTCTAGCATCCTAGTAACTATTTCACCCATCTCGCCTAAACCAAATGTATTTATGCAGACTTTTTTATTTATAAACATTTGTTGCTCATTGTCATACTTACTAAAGACATCTTGCCTGTATATTATTATTTTATCTCAAACAATATTTTTTCTCCATATTTTACCCCATCTTACTTTACTTATTTTCGCATGCCAAACTATCAAAATTAAGTGGAGAGAAATCTTTAAAAGTACATAAGCATTTGCAAAATTCAACAATTAATTTTGACTTACTGAGCCTTGTATAAAGTTATTTCTCAACGATACATTTTAAAAAAATGTTCAATATAAATGGCATTGAAAGTTACTCCTAATAATTGTCAAAACAATTATTTCAAATTATCGCAGGTTTGGATGGCAGACCTGGCCTTGAAGGTTTACCTGGTATGGAAGGTAATCCTGGCATCAAAGGTGCAAGAGGGGAGATTGGAGATCCAGGTGTGTAATGGTTAACATAGTGATTGGGGTGTGTAATGGTTAACATAGTAATAGGAGATACAGGTGTGTAATGGTTAACATTGTCATTGGGGTGTGTTATGGTTAACGTAGTGATTAGAGATCCAGGTGTGTAATGGTTAACATAGTGATAGCAGATCCAGGTGTGTAATGCTTAACATAGTGATTGGGATGTGTAAGGGTTAACATAGTAATAGGAGATACAGGTGTGTAATTGTTAACATAGTGAGTGGGGTGTTTAATTGTTAACATAGTGATTGGAGATCTAGGTGTGTAATGTTTAACTCTTAAAGTCGCAAAGCGTCGTAATGCGTCTCTTCCCGCTATCCCTAAAGCGTCGTAATGCGTCCCTAGATACAAATCTCGTTAGAAATGAGATCTCGGAAAGTAAAAACTCTTCAATGCTTGAAAACCGATGTATTTGACTTCCGGCAATGGCGGCCTTTGCCGGCACTAGTGTTAACGCTCGATTCGCGATGTTTTTTGGTAGTTTTAACGGGGTTTTTTTCGAAGATACGTTTTCGTTATACTTCATTACTAAAATAATAGTTCTAAACTACAGGTAAATATTGTTTCAAACTCAGTACGGTCTTTTGGATGCGTAAAATAGCCATTCTTAGCCTTAAAAATGAAGTCAGTATGACAATAATATTATAAATGGATTTTACACAAATTTTTTAATTTCATAACCGGTTGATCGTAATACGGGAAATCCTTACGGGACTGAGGCGGAAGTTTTCCAAAAACCTTATGGGGCTTTAAGAGTTAACATAGTAATTGGGGTGTGTAATGGTTAACATAGTGATTGGAGATCTAGGTGTGTAATGGTTGACTGAGTGATTCAAGATCTAGGTGTGTAATGGTTAACATAGTGATAGGAGATTCAGGTGTGTAATGGTTAACTGAGTGATTTTAGATCTAGGTGTGTAATGGTTAACTGAGTGATTTTAGATCTAGGTGTTTAATGGTTAACATACTGATAGGAGATTCAGATGTGTAATGGCTAACTGAGTGATTTGAGATCTAGGTGTGTAATCGTTAACAAAGTGATTGGAGATACAGGTGTGTAATGGTTATCAAAGTGATTGGAGATCCAAGTGTGTAATGTTTAACATAGTGATTGGAGATCCAAGTGTGTAATGTTTAACATAGTGATTGGAGATCCAGGTGTATAATGGTTAACATAGTGATTGGGGTATGAAATGGTTAACATAGTATTATTTTGCTGAGATCCATACATCTCCTTTGAATTAATGTTTATTAAGTGGTATTGCTGGTGGTACCAAGTAAATAATAATGCATAGTTGACAACTAAGGCAACAACTCATTTTGTTTAGCATATTTCCTTATAAAGCTTACTACCCTTTTTTGGATTAACATCAACACCTATGTTAACAGACTTTGTTATTATCACAAATTTGGTATAGAATGTCATATTTCTTACACACCTACATCATTTCATTCCATGATTTGAGAGAGATTCAGTTTAAAGACAACTGATGTCAAGAATATGCTTTAATAAGATGACATGCTTTTTAAAAAGCATTTAATTTGTGTATTAGGGGTGGGGGCCCTAATTTTGGGATTAAGTATTGTGATAGTGTATGAATTTTCAATTTTTTTGTAGATGATTTTGAAAGGTAGGTGTGTATTTGATCCAGAGATTTTGTCAAGTTGTCTCTGAGCCCCAACTTATGTTTTTAAGGTTTCCCGGGCTTACCTGGACCTGATGGGTTGATGGGGCGTCGTGGCACCGATGGAAGGGATGGCATTCCTGGATTCAAAGGAATGCAAGGAAGCAAGGGTTTCCCAGGAGCCACTGGCAGGAAAGGAGAAGAGGTAAGGGGACATAACTTTGCTCTCTTGTTATGCAACAGTGGTAATTATGTAGGATCTAGTGAGGGCATGGTGAGAGATTTTTTATTTAATCTGGCTCATGAACCTTACATTATTTTGAAATTGTTAATATTTTAATAAAATATTTAACATTTTGAAACAAAGAAGTGATGGTAAAATACAAAATGCCTTACATGTTTTTTGTATTGAGTTAGTGCATAGAAGGCAGATTTAAGCATTTGAACTGCAATAATTAGCCTCAACTAAAATTAAACTATAAATTGGAATTTTAAACAAGAAAATCTCTATTAAGTTAGATACATTCTATCTTTTTTAATATAATTTTCTTTTAATTTTTAAAAAATAAAGATACATTTTTCAGGTTTTATGGGTTTTAAAACAAATATTAAATCAAACTTACGTTTAGGATTAGAGAATTTTGAAAATGTAAACAGTAGCTGAATTGTATTCATCATTCTGTGGTTAAGGTTAAACTAACTCTTAATGTGCCATAAGGTTTTTGGAAAACTTCCGCCTCAGTGCCGTAAGAATATCCCAAATTGCGATCAACTGGTTATGAAATTTTAATAATGATGTAAAATCCATTTGTATTATTATTGTCATACTGACTTCATTTTTTAGGTTAAGAATGGTTATTTTACGCGTCTAAAACACTGTCTTGAGTTAAATACTATATTAACCTGTAGTTTAGTACTACTATTTTTATAATAAATTATAGGAAAATCGCATCTTCAAAAAAAAAAGGAAAAACTACCAAAAAACTTCACGAATCAAGTGATAACACCAGCGCGGTCAATGGCCACCATTGCCGAAAGTTGAATACATCATTTTTCAAGCATTGGGGAGTTTTTGCTTTCCGAGATCTCATTTCTAACAGGACTGATATTTAGGAGCGCTTTACAATGGTTTGGTAATAGCGGTCAGGAGAGCTTTACAAAGCTTTGGGGCTTTAAGAGCTAATTATGATGTAGCTCAAAATTTCAACTATTTGAGCACAAGTTTCCTTGTTTATTAGACTCTTCAAAACTCCTCTTTTATCTTGGCCTCTGAATTCATGCTCTGTTTGTTCCCAGATTCTCTTTAATGGCATATTTGATGAGATCTTTACCGTAGTCCTATTCAATATGATCTAGTGAACCAAATGGGCATGAGACTGCAATCAGGCTTATAAATAAGTAAATGGAAAAGAAGTAAACAGGGTATGGGTTGGCCAGACAGGACGTAACAAAAAGCGAACGTTTCGGCAAAGAGCCATCCTCAACGAACAAACAATACACAAATAAAGCGAATTTAAAATAAAAATCACAATTACGTTTTTATTTTGTATTTTGTATATTCGTTTTATTTGTGTATTATTTGTTTGTTGAGGGTGGCTCTTTGCCGAAATGTTCACTGTTTTATTACACCCTGTCAGGCTAATCCATACTGTGTTTACTTCTTTTCCATTTACCTTTCTATATGATCTATTAGTTCCAGGTATTTTGATGATGCATCACAAAATTATAAAGATAAGATAATGCCCCATCAGGACATTTGACAGTTACCTTATTAAAGACATGCTTTGGTAGAAAGATTGCTCATTTTTGTTTTCAGGGAGAAAATGGACAGATTGGGTTACCTGGTTTAGATGGGCCTCCAGGTGCGACTGGGCCAAAGGGCAACCAAGGCAGAGATGGCATCCCTGGATTAGCTGGAGATGAAGGAGAGCCAGGAGTTCGTGGTCCTGAAGGCCTGAAAGGAGAACGTGGAAATCCTGGCAAGTTTTTAATGGCTCATAAGACATTTACCTAAGTAGAATTAGTTTTATCATTCTTGACTCATTAAATTATTTTAGTTTTATCATTCTTACTCATTAAATTATTTTAGCGTTATCATTCTTGACTCATTAAATTATTTTAGTTTTATCATTCTTGACTCATTAAATTATTTTAGTGTCATTAAATTATTTTAGTTTTTCCATTTTAAAAGGCCGTCCTGGAGCCATAGGCAGAGATGGACTTCAAGGTCTTGATGGTGACCCAGGCCTGCCTGGAGTGCCAGGCTTTCCTGGAAGCAAAGGTATCTCTGGGGCTCAAGGGCCACCAGGACGTACTGGGCCTGTGGGAGCGCAAGGTGACCCAGGTCCAAAAGGTGCACAAGGTCGCTATGGTGCAAACGCCGAGGCAGGTATGTTACAAAAGGCTACCCAGATTCTGTTAAGTGGCATATTCATTGGGATATGTTATAGTATCATATAATGGTCATTTTGTTAGTTAAATTAGTCAAACACCAGCTGATATCTGATAATATTTTATTTAAGTATGGATCATTCATTTGAAGGAAATACTTCATGATCATAATTGGCAAAAATCAATGATGTTGTTATTGTAGGTAATCAATAATGTTCTTTTGGTTTAATACTGGTGATTTAAAAAACTGAATTCCCAAAAAAATAAAACAATATGAATGATTATTTATTGAATGACACTGAACAGCTGAGTCTGACTTTCTTCAAAGTAATTTTTCTTTCACCATTTTTTTTTTACACGTCTGATTCCCAGGTCTTCCTGGCCAGCCAGGACTGGATGGCATGCCTGGTCTCCCTGGAGACCCTGGCAGGATAGGACCTATGGGTGAAAGAGGTCTCGATGGATTGCCAGGCGAAAAAGGACCTAAAGGAGAACGGAGCATCGGAAGGCCTGGCCCTAAGGGATTTCCGGGAGAACCTGGCTTTGATGGTGTTAATGGTAATAAAAATGTATAAGAATAGAAAATTTCAAAAAAAAATTAAAAGTACATTATTAGAATAATAGTTCTCAAACCAGTTCTTAAACTATGGATCCCTGATTTAACCCTGACGAACCAATGGCCCATGGCGGTGATGAGATAGACTTGAATTGTGAACAAAAAAAAACTCCATGTCATTTTCCCTCTAAGATTTGTTGGTGCGTGCCGAGTAAAAAACTTGTGTCTAAAGTTGCACACAATCAAATTTAATTTTCAATATTTTACAAAATTATCTGTACTGTAATTCTAAAATGCTGCGCAGCATTGGTCAGATATCTGTGTGACCACGCAGCTTTAAGGTAAGATTGCCCCCATGTAGGGATTTTAACCTGGTAGACGCCTGTTGACCCCTGTTAGACCCATTTGTTACCTGATAGAGAGTCCTGTTGAACCCTGTTAGACACATTTGTTACCTGGTAGACTCCTGTTGACCCCTGTTAGACCCATTTGTTACCTGGTAGACTCCTGTTGACCCCTGTTAGACCCATTTGTTACCTGGTAGACTCCTGTTGACCCCTGTTAGACACATTTGTTACCTGGTAAAGAGTCCTGTTGAACCCTGTTAGACACATTTGTTACCTGGTAGACTCCTGTTGACCCCTATTAGACCCAATTTGTTACCTGGTAGACTCCTGTTGAACCCTGTTAGACCCAATTTGTTACCTGGTAGACTCCTGTTGAACCCTGTTAGACACATTTGCTACCTGGTAGACTCCTGTTGACCCCTATTAGACCCAATTTGTTACCTGGTAGACTCCTGTTGACCCCTATTAGACCCAATTTGTTACCTGGTAGACTCCTGTTGAACCCTGTTAGACCCAATTTGTTACCTGGTAGAGAGTCCTGTTGAACCCTGTTAGACACATTTGTTACCTGGTAGACTCCTGTTGACCCCTGTTAGACACATTTGCTAACTGTAGAACACTGTTCCACCTAAAGTGACCCTTGTTAATTAAATCCCTCTTTAAAAGATCAATGATTTTCAAGACACACACACATGATTGTCCATTGTCCATTCTACCTTTAATAAAAGTTTTTTTTACAGCCTTTCAAATATTTGTTGTAATTTTTCTAAGTATAAATAATGAAACTCTTTTTAAAACATAAGCTTGTTTAAAATAGTTTTTTAATTACTCTTTTTTTTTTTTTTTAATGACAATAACAGAAACCTCCATTTAATAAAACACAGTGTAAATCCATATGATCAACTTAAAAAGCTTTGATGACTTATCCTTGTATTTCACTTACAACTAAAATACTACGATTAAAAAATTTATATTTTGAAAAATATTCCCCAATGCATGCTTGGCTGGCATACTGATAGTCACAAGATTAAATCCAAGGGTGTCCCTGAGTTCACCCAGCTGTGAATGGGTACCTAGTTAGGGAAATAAAGTCAGTTTGGTAACGCATGGAACCCTCATAGCCATGGCTTATGAATACTGCATAACTTGCCAACAGATCGGCCTGTGGACGCATTAATCTTCTGTATAAAAGGACGTCTGTATAGATAAGACAGGAATATGGTTTTTTGTCTAGAAATAGAATTTTTCTCTTTAGTTGTTTGACTATCCTTTCCCCCCATGTGGCCCAAGAGAGTAACGAACAATTTCAACTTTCTTTTAAGGTCGTCCAGGGGCCAAGGGGGTCAGAGGAGCGACAGGGCCTCCAGGTCCAAAGGGAGAGAGGGGTGACGACGGTGCAGACGGCCTGCTTGGCGATGATGGTCTTCCTGGTGGACTGGGTGGTTATGGAGAAGATGTGAGTTGAAATGTATCCTGATGGGCTAAAATTACATTCTTTAGAATGGTATAGATTTCCCAGTTATATTACATTCCAACTTTGGATTATAGAATAGTGTATTGACTGTTCTACTTAATAAGTGTGTTCTGTATGTTTGTTTGACTTTGTACAAAACTTGATATATGTGTGATGTATGTATGTTTGACTTTGTACATAACTTGATATATGTGTGTTCTGTATGTATGTTTGACTTTGTACAAAACTTGATATATGTGTGATGTATGTATGTTTGACTTTGTACATAACTTGATATATGTGTGTTCTGTATGTATGTTTGACTTTGTACATGATAATTTAATATATGTGTACTGTATGTATGTTTGACTTTGTACATAACTTGATATATGTGTGTTGTATGTGTTGTATGTATGTTTGACTTTGGACATAACTTGATATATGTGTGCTGTATGTATGTTTGACTTTGTACATAACTTGACATATGTGTGTTGTATGTATGTTTGACTTTGGACATAACTTGATACTTGATATATGTGTGTTCTGTGTGTATGTTTGACTTTGTACATGATAACTTAATATATGTGTGCTGTATGTATGTTTGACTTTGTACATAACTTGATATATGTGTGCTGTATGTATGTTTGACTTTGGACATAACTTGATACTTGATATATGTGTGTTCTGTGTGTATGTTTGACTTTGAACATGATAACTTGATATGTGATTGCTGTATGTATGTAGGACTTGGTACATAGCTTGATATGTGATTGCTGTATGTATGTAGGACTTGGTACTATGCCTCTTGATCACACATTCCCTTCTAACAACATGCCTAGTATTCAAGAGACAAGAGTTTAAATGATAACAAGTGTTGCCTCTGATTTTAGGGTGAAATAGGATTACCTGGACTACCAGGCCCTCGTGGCCCACAGGGTAATGATGGTCCAAGAGGAGAACGTGGGCTCCAAGGATTTACTGGAGACGAGGGTTATCCTGGTGAAAGGGGCCCAGATGGATTCAAAGGAGCAAAAGGTAAGTCAGTGAGAAGAAAGCAGGAAAGGTTGGTTTGAAAGAGAGAATTTAAAAAGGAAGGCCTTTATTATTCTTTAACAAACCAAGTCTAAAAAGTAAAAAAAAAAACAATTAATTACACTTTTCCAAAACTTGACATTTCTATGCTTTTATACATAGATCTGCATGGTATTCCAAAAAATTATTTACACAATTGTTTTATGGTTTTTTAATATATATTAAATTTATAAAATATACTTTTTGTTTAAAATTTGACAAACAAGCCGAAGGATTTGAACTTTTGTTGAAACTGCACTCAGGAAGTTCAACAAAATAATAACGATATTCATAAATTTCATGTGCCCTTGATTCTTTCTGCCGTCCTTCTGCTTTCCTCAATTCAATTCACAAACTAATCTGTGTTTGGTTTCACTTGTCACTCAACGTTCTAAAAATATTTTTGTGTTTTCAGGAAATAAGGGAGAACAAGGGCAACCAGGGCCAAGTAATATCATCATTCGGGACAAACCAGGACCTAAGGGAGTTAAGGGCGAGTTTGGAGATTCTGGCTTTCAAGGACAGAAAGGAGAAGCCGGTATGAATCCTTTCAAACACAGTCAAGTTTTTTTATTTGTCAAGAGAATTAAAGTTTAATTTATAATCCACACTCATTTGGGAAAGACTTTTTCAGTTGCTTTTGTGTGGGTTTTGATTTTTTACAAATTTGTAATCAGATTGAAAAGCAAGTAAATATCTGCAGCCATGTTGAAAGTTTCCCTAGAGAATATAACAAATGTCCTATATGAAAGTGTAACACAACTTCTTCCACATGCGATAATTTGTATTCCAATAACAGCCATTCCAGGCCGGTCTGGCTTACCTGGTCCAAAAGGCCAACCTGGCGACCAAGGCCCATTCGGAGCTAAGGGTCAAAGAGGTCGCCCAGGAATTAATGGCAATGATGGTTTTGATGGTGGCCCTGGAGAACCCGGACGTCAAGGTGTGACTGGTGACCCAGGACAGGCTGGAGCTCTAGCCACTGGACCAGGTATTATCTTCACCAGGTGAGTCCCTTGCACCTAAATTTGATCTGTATTTCACTGGGTGGGTGGGTGGTGGTTGAGACTGGAGATGAGTCTAAACTTTCATGTCATTCTTTTAGAAAGAGTTGGGTATGAATCTCCGTGAAGGCAGGGATTTGTTCCCCAGGGCCAAGGGTGTCCCTGAGTCTATGCAGCTCTGAATGGTTACCTTATACTAGTTAGTGAAACAAAGATGGCTGAGAATAGCATGGAACCCTCATAGTCATGGCCTGTGAATGCTGTGTCACTTGCCAACAGACCAGCATGTTCTGTGGATGCACTTATCTACTTTAAAGAAAGGGCAACCGTTTAGATAAGATAAGACATATAAAACAAGTTAGTTCAGGCTAGTCAGTTGGCTCTGTTTGACCACAATTTAAATATTAAAGGATGTTGTAATGAGCATACGTTTTTAGCGCATTTTTGAGAAGTCGAATGCGCTATTGCACCCGTTTTGTCCGTCCGTCCGTCCGTCCGTCTGTCATCACCCTTGATCTCAGCATCCATAAGTCCTAGACCCATGAGGTATATATGTTTTTTGTATGTCCTGACCTGCCATTTGTGCATCAACACTCAGTTACTCGATCCGTTAAAAAACCCCCAAAAACTACCAAAAAATATTTCGAATCGAGAGGTAACACTAGCGCAGGGAACGGCCGCCATTGCCGGAAGTCGAATACAGTTTTTCAAGCATTGAAGAGTGGTGCGAAAGCGTGCAAAAGAATTAGTTTTTTTTTTTAGTTGACATCATTAGAATATGTGTAAAAGTTTAGAGAGTTTTACGTCATCATTTGTGGTGACTTGTAGTTAGATTAAAGAGAAAATAAAATTTTTTAAAATGTACAGAAATGACTTTTAAATTTAAAAAATGTCAGGTATATTCATTACACAAGAAAATTCATAAAAATATGTCTAAAATCTAAACACAATTACTGATAACTACATAATGCTGATATCTAACATAAGTACTGATACATAATACGAAAATGCGCTAAAACGTCCTGAGTTCCAATAGGGACCAGGCTTAACATGATTTTTTTTTCTTAGCTATCACTATTATGTATTGAGCATACAAGAATAGCATGGACATAAGCACTATACAAAAAAAGAAAAGAATTCATAATGTACCTCCCAATATTTGGTTGCCAGGTTTATATATATATTATATATATATATACACATGCCTTGGACTCTTTGGAAGAGGAAAGATATAAATGAAAATGGACAGAGGCTTCTGGAATTGTGCTGCGCACGAGGCATGTGTGTGACCAACACTTTCTTCAAGTGCAAGGATATACATCAAGTATCCTGGAGACAGCCTCGATCCCACCAATGGCACCAGCTGGACCTCATCATTACCAGGCGTGTACAATTAGCTAGTGTCCAACTCTCTCGCAGCTATCACAGTGCCGACTGTGACATGGATCACTCCCTTGTTGCCAGCAAGGTACAAATAATGAGAAAAAACTTGTACCACACCAAGAAAAAGGGACGTCCACCCATCAATACCTTCTGTATGAAAGACCCTGTCAAAATGCAGCTTTTCACAGACAAGGTGAAGGAAGGTCTCTCAAAGACGTCCCCATGCGTCACCATTGACTCCAAATGGACGCATCTCAGAGACACAATCTATACATGCAATACAAGCCTTTGGCAAAAAATCTCACAAAAACACGGACTGGTTTGATGAACATTGGGACGAGATGAAACCTGTCACTGAAGTTAAAAGGAAAGCTCTTATGCCCTACAAGGGAAAGCCTGCACCCGACAGATTGCATGCCTTAAAAACAGCCAAGTTGCTTGCCCAAAAAGTTTCACGCTAATGTGCCAGTACCTACTGGCTTAACCTCTGTTCCAGCATACAATCAGCTGCAGAAGTGGGCAATGCAAAAACATTAATAAGGCAACTGGCCCTTTGACATCCAAAGTTGCTCCCCTAAGTCCAAATGTGGAGAAATTATCCAAGACCAGGCAGCACAGCTAAAACGGTGGGTTGAGCATTATCTGGAATTGTATTCAACAGTTACCACAGTCTCCAGCACTGCTCTAGATGACATCCCAGATATGCCACTAATGGAAGAAGGATAGAACGCAACCCAACCCAACGGTGACGCACCATCATCTCGCGAGACGGAAGGATGCCGATATATATATATATATATATATATATCTTTTAAAGATATACAGATCACAGCATAAGAGGAGATTAAAAGATGTAAATTTTAAAATCAGTTTCATCAGTAAACATCAAGGTTTTAAATTTTTCTACGCAGTCTATCTTTTCACTGCTGTTGGTAGCATCCTTTAAAAAAACTATAAATATTTCTGAGGACATTGAAAATAAAATAAACAATTAAATAGCCCAAGTCAGTGGCTGGCTGGCTGTATCGCTGATTTCATTGTTTGAGCTTATTATGTGTGTATCAGGAGGTGTGCAAATAATTATAAATTAAAGATTATTTTTAAATAGTACAAAAGTCCATAGCAGTTAAAAAAGCCTGTGGTGTTTCTGAGTAAAAAAATATTATATGACGTCATTGTTTTAGCTTATATTTTAATTTTGGAGAAGGGAACAATGTAAAATGAGGATTTGAGGCTTTATCATTATAAAATAATTTGTGTACATTTCAGGAAGTTTAATTTTGCGTATTTTATCAAACAAGAATAAGTTACGTGGGCTTTTTTAAAAATGTGGGAGCCGTAGGCGCTCTAATTGATTTTTAATTGTTGAATTTTATTCAAATTATTTTCGTATTTTTTAAACATAGTAAAAATAAAAACATCCCGTGATTGTCATTTTGATCTGTTTTTCCTGAGTTTAAAAACCCAATCATTCAAATGTTTCAGTCATCCTAATAATGAGCTTCCTTCCCTTGCAGGCACAGCCAAGATGCCCTTTTACCAGAATGTCCTTCAGGGACCACAAAACTGTGGGATGGATATTCTTTGCTTTTTGTCATGGGCAATGGTAGATCCCATGGTCAAGATTTGGGTAAGAAAAGACCGTAATTTCAATAGGGGACAGCATTCCATTTTGCAACCCCCAGTTTTTATTTTAAATTGTTTGTATATGCAAGATTTATTTAAATATGGGACTGCATACAAATGTACATGCTCACACTTGTAGTGAAGAAAAAGAGTTTGGGATGTGGGGAAGGGATGGATCCAATCAAAATAACTAAACACCTAGTTTATTCATGTACAAAAATGTAGTTAATTGTTTTGTCCATTTTTCTTAAACACCATTCATGGAAATCCAAATAAATACGTGAACACATCTATAGATTATCTACCAAACTAGTTAGTAAGCTACTCTTATTTAGAATAGAGTAGAATAGAATAGAATTAAGGCAGTAAATTACAATAAGATTAATACTTCAGGAATGTTCTGTGTCAGGCATTTCATTACTTTATTCCATCTACAGGCACGGCAGGATCATGCTTGCGCCGCTTCACCACCATGCCATTCATGTTCTGCAACATCAACAATGTGTGCAATGTCGCCTCGCGGTCAGACTACAGCTACTGGCTGAGCACACCACAGCCAATGACCAGCTCCATGGGACCAGTCTCCGGGGCGGCAATCGAAGATTACATCAGCAGGTGCAGCGTCTGTGAGACACCATCTCCGGTGGGTTGAGTTTGAGCCTGTAAAGCTGACAATGATAAATTATGATTTTCTTATTACAGACTTTTTTGCATTTTTTTTTTTTATTGAAAGGGACATTTTTTTTAAAACCCAGTGAACTGGCCTAAGGGAGGAGGCACTAGGTGAAGTGAATTTTGTGGCCCTAAATGTAATATAAAAATAAATAATAATATATGATTATGCTAGGCCCCCACTAATGATGAGACTAATCGGAGGCCTTAGGCAGCTGCCTTGTTTGCCAATGCCTAAGCCTAAGCCAGACCTGCTCAAAAAAACTTAATTCTACTAATAATTCATTTTATCCTAAATCAACGCATAATGATTAAGTGTAATAATTGCTTTTTTGTCAGTTCTGCAAGAGCCTAGGCATGATGGCACTTACACAGCTAAGTTAACTCCTAGGGGGAAAATTATTTTTTTAGGTCTTGATATTACAATCTTATTTTACAACTTTAATTTAAATGTAAAATAAAAATTACCTTCCAATAAACTATCTTGGCATAGTAGAATAAATTTTACTGAAATTTTAAATCGGCTATATTACAGCAGAGGTTCTAGGTTAGATTTATAATGATTTTTTTTTATGGTTCTTACTTTCATGGTCTGAAATACACAAGCAAAAATTATTTACTTATTAAAAATTAAAGTTTAGAATCAAGGATTTGAAGAAAAAAAAATCTTTCCAAAATCTGAATTTTGATCTACTTCATATTTCTTATCAACTTGATAATAACTATTTGTTTTTTTACTTTTTACCTCCAGATAATTGCAGTCCACAGCCAAACAATGCTTTTGCCCAGATGTCCCGCTGGTTGGACGGATGTTTGGATCGGCTACAGTTTTGTGATGGTAAGTTTATTTCAAGTTTTTAAATGCTTGTTCCTCAAACTCTATTAGTAATTTTATTTGTAATTATAGGTTAACTCTTATGTTTCTGTCAAATATTGAATCTCATTTAACAGTAACCTCTTTCTTATGTGGGCGTTTCTTTTACCCACAATTAAAACAACCTTAATTTTATTGGTGCTCTCTTTTACTCTTGGTTACTCTCAATCCCTCAAAAGGTTATTACTTCCATTGATCAAACATCAAAATAGACCAGTTCCAGAATAGCTTCTTATAATACTGTATATTTATTCTTGTATTTTTAATCTTCATCCAACAGAACACTGGAGCAGGTGGTCAGGGTTCTGGCCAGGCTCTTGAATCTCCAGGTTCCTGTCTAGAATCTTTCCGCACGCAGCCTTTTATCGAGTGCCACGGCCGTGGTACGTGCAACTACTACGCCACGTCGTACAGCTTCTGGATGTACACCATTGAGCAGGACAACCAGTTCAAGACGCCCCTGTCAGAGACGCTCAAGGCCGGAGATGTCAACAGAAGAGTCAGTCGATGCGTAGTTTGCATCAAAGACAATCGAGCGGGGCCCCAGTTTTTCAGGATGGTCAAGTAACAACTACTCATCGTCTAGTCAGTTTTTTTTAAACAATAATTTTCAAATTCAGCTGAACCTTAAATAAGTTTTTGTGTGTATCAGAATGTCTGAATGACATGTTAGGCTTTGTTAGGATGATTTCAGAGTCTCAACATTTTATGCTTGAATCTCCTGTGTGCCACTTTTAAGTTTGACAACATGAAATACCTTCAGTCAAGAAGAAAATTAGTTACAGGGTAATAATTTTGGTTTGTTTAGCATTTCCAACCCAAAATTAGCCATGTCGATTAAATATGAACATCTGGAGCCATCTTTTATCGCCAAATATTAAAGTATAAAAATGTAAACAAGTAAATATTTTCTATTCCTCTAATATTATTGTAATATTTATGTACTAGCTCATCAAGGAATGAAATATTTTGCTTCAATATAGCACACATTTTATTAACATTTTTCATAGAATCACACTTCTTTGAAGATATTGTACAAAAATAATTTATTTTACCAGTCATACAGATGAAATTTTGTGGAAATGGGTTCTGTTAAGCTTTTAGAGATAAATACAAAAATAAAGAAGGGAAATATTACTCTTTAAAAGAGGGAAATCAACCTAGTACCTTTTCATAAGCCTTAATTCATGTAATTTAGGCAGAGAAATTATTTCAAATTTATTGTTAAATTTCCACCATGGTGCACTTCACTTAGCTTTAAATGTAACCGCTTCTACACATAGATGGTATCTTCCTACAGGCTCAACCATTGTGGCAATACCATGTCCATATTGTGGTGGGAAAGGTTTGAATGTGTGAATAAACAATGTTTCATTAAAATTAAATAAACCTGTGTATATGAATGCAAGGTGTGTGCAAAACTGTAAAATAACCTAGTTTCAGATTACATAATGTATACCTGTGCAAAACTGATTTCATAATGGTGCTATTTTTTTTTTCTTCATCAAAATTTGTTTTATTTTATTTTGCTTAAGGCAAGTGTACACTTTTCTAAGATATATATTACGTTTGTTCAAATATCATCGTCTTTACATTTGATGCTAGACATTTATTGCTATATGAATATATATCTCCCAATTTTTATGGTGCTAAATGATTATTTTAACTTTTCGTAAACTGGATCTACAAATTTTTTCATAAGCCTTATCTTAATTAAGTGCCTTTAAAGTTTGGTTCATAATTTCTTATCAAAAGAAATCCACTTAGTTCAGTGTAAGAGGTGTAAATTCAAAATATCTTTGTCTTTTAATATAGAAGGTTTTTGTTTAATTTATCTGTTACATACATAACATTATTGTAATAGGACCGGGGGGGGGGGGGGACACAAAAAACATTGACTTTTTCAGAAGTAATAATGTTATAGGCGGACTTGGTGCAATTATTGTACAGAGATCATTTCTGTAGCTTTTATCGACAGCTTAAATTTGAAGGGTCAGATATCAGATAGATACCAAGGTTGTTTGATTATAGAAAAGTTAATCTTTCAAAAATATGCCATGTTTTTTACTTACATTTTTATATTTATGACTTTTCAAAAATAAATTTCTACTTCAGGTATGGTAAACATTTTACACAGGTTAAATGTCTTGCACCAAACCAAATTATGCATTAGGCAACAAAAAAAAACAGAAATCAATCAGTGATATTTTAAAAGTCAAAATTTCTCAGTTGTGATAAAATTTCTATACTTCTTAAAACACAGCTGTCTTGTACTTTATTTTGCTGAATAAACAACAGTCAGCAGTAATTAGACTTTTTGTTATTGTCATTTTATCAACTTGTTAAAAAAAAAATAATTAAATATCTCTGCTATTACTAATGCTATATCTTACTAATAAAATTTTTAAGACAAGTAAATTTTAATTAAAAAATTATACTTAACATTCTAGTCATTAGGATCAGATAATAATAATAAAAATATAATTTTTAGACTTCTCAAATAAATTTGATAAAGATAACTATTCTTATTTTAATTTGTTCAAAACAAAAATGTTTTAAGTTTTGACATCTTTGGTACCTTACACCTGAGGATTCAAGATTTCATGATTGGCAGTTAATGGATTTAAATCAGCACCAGTGATTTAATAAGAGCTCCAAAAGGAACTTCCCAGACCCCCAATTTTGCTAATTTAAATATATGTTTGCAAAGTATGTCACTTATATTTTGCATCACAAACAATGTTGAAGAAACATGCAGGAAAACACAGGGCTCAGGCTCAGGAGAAAGTTCCCACCCAAACTGTTCAAGAATCAACTCAGATAAAACACATCTGGCCTTTCAGAATTGCTTCTAGAAGGCAAAGAGAATCCATGGCAGTTATTGCCAGACGAGAAAATGAACATTCAGAGGCTGATGAGTGGCTAGATGAGGACGAGTTGATCTGTATGAAATTATCCTTCCAGGAAGCTATGATGATGAAGGATTGATGTCAGTCATAACTATGGATGAACACTTCACTTCCCCATGGTAAGATGATGCCCAGTGAATATTTTGTAATTAAACACAATTCAAAGGACCATAATAAACAGATTCAGTATAGCACAAGAGTTGGCCACATAAGTTGTAAATCTTGTCTTTTTTCAGTCAAATTGTTTTGTTTCCTTTATTTTATTTAAACACTGGGTGATGTCAAGTTTCACTTATCTACTTCTTGTCCTGTATAAATAGATTGCATAGTTGGAAGATTATCTAAAAAAAAAAAAAAGATTATCTGAAACTTGTAAATGATAAGATAGCAGATAGATATGTATTGTATAATTGTCAAGTATAATTCTTGCAATGTTTGTTTTCAAATTCAATCTACATTGAGTTGCTGTTTCATTGAACAAATGTGACAACTGTTGACAAATAACTATTATACTAAGCCATTTTCATCATGATAGTTCTTTTAAATAGGAGTTGTACCGGGTTTTAGCTCCAGCTCTGGAAAATCCAAAATCCAGCTATTTAAACAAATCCGCTGTGCTTCTGCTCCGGCAGGATTTCATTTCAAAATCCGGCTGGCTAGTAGAGCTCTAATTTATATATGTTCATAATGGCTCTGGCATAGCTGGAATTTGGTCATTTTAACATATCCAAATCCGGCTCCGGCCGAATATCACTTAATAAATCTGGCCAAATCAGGCTCCGGTTGGATTTCAAAATTTTTAATCCAGTACATCTCTACTTTTAAGTGGAAATGTTATATTTTAATACAGTTTACTTTTAAGTGGAAATGTTATATTTTAATACAGTTAAAAGGTGAAATGTATTTTAAGTATTAAATTAAATATATTAATTAAGTGTTAATTTTTTTTAAAAATCAAAAGTGTGACATATTTTAGGGTGGATCCTGTCATTTGGGACAGGGCTTCAAAAATAGTGTGACTCTGCAGGACGTACTTTATGGACGGCCCCTTAGGTTATTATCTGATGATTTTATAATTTTAATAACAATTAAATCAGAACAAGATAGCAAAACATTACAAAAAGACATAGATAATTAATAAAATGGGAAACTGATTGGATTATATGTCTTACCATCTAAAAGAAAAAAAATGCAAACTATTTAATTCATGGAAAATAACTAATCCAAACTAAAGGTGCAAAATACTTAAGAAAAAAAACTGTAATGGAAACAACATATAAATATTAACAAAATAATTTAAAATCTAACCAATTTTATTTTCATGACATTGTGGTCGTAGTGGGTTCTAATTTTTCCATTAGAACTTTCTAGGTACTTGGTAGGCTTGGCCGCGCCCATCTCCTCTCCAAGTCAGCGTTGGACTTTTTAACGATAGTCATTCATCAACATTATTGATTGTGATTTAACATGGGCTAGATCCCACGATGTTA
This sequence comes from Radix auricularia, assembly GCA_002072015.1. Classification (NCBI taxonomy): domain Eukaryota; kingdom Metazoa; phylum Mollusca; class Gastropoda; family Lymnaeidae; genus Radix; species Radix auricularia. The sequence continues at coordinate 99,927 of MUZC01004416.1, read as the reverse complement.
GCTTGCTAGATGAGTACATTATTGACTTCGCTTTCTAGCGACCAACAAAGTTTTAGGCTTTTTTAAAGAAAATTTTACAAATTTAATTAGAGCATAAAATGAAAAAAAAAGAACTACCTTGCATTGGTCTGACTAGAATATGCATCTTTTGTATGTGACCATCTACCAAAGAAAACAGAGAAATCGGAACAAATTCAAAGAAGAGCTGCTCAAGATTCTCTGGTGAATATTCACAAAAGATAGAAGCAATATTCCATTTAAGTTTAAGCTGCAAGGCTGCATTGATATCAGACCAACTTTGAGCAGCAGTTCAGAATAATCTTCCAGCAAATTTTCAGAATGAATGAATGTTTTCTTCTATAGCGCTAACACTATACTAGCATGTTCCTTGTTCAAAAGCTCTATCAAATAAAATGGTCTTCAAATTTTTCTTTGTTTTCACAAAATTTCGAAAATTTTGGAAGACTCTTCCAGAATTTTAGTTCCACCCATTCAAAAGGGCACACGCCAAGGGACTTCTTCCTATGTCCATCTACTCCGGGATGAGAAGGAACTGCATAGAAAAGCACACCCCCTTGAGAGATAAACTTCTGGTATTATAATAATTCCTTCATATACTGTGATGCTGAACTGTACATACACTCATACGAGTTACAGAATCTTACAGTCTTTTCTTACAGCTAAAGGATGCCAGTGTAGATCCTGTAGTACCGATTATTTAATGTAGTCTCGTCCTCGTTACAATCCACACTGGAGTTTTAAGTTTTAAACTCTTTCTAGTGTTTGCAGTTCGTTTTCAGACAATCATTATAATAGACAACTGCTTCAGCTATGCAGTCTAGATGGTAGTAAGGAAGCTGCCACGGCGTTTGCTGCTCTCGTGTCCAATTGAGGACGAAACTGACCAAAGGTGAAAAAAAACAAGCCTCGACCACAGAACCAATATGGGAGGTCATCGTGAGTTAAATTTCGAAGTAGAAACCTATATATCTGAGGGTATGGCTACTTTTGAAAGACTGACATCAAAGCCACAAATATATCATTCTGTCTTTTCAGTTTTCAGCATTCAACTTTAATCTGTTTGATGCCATCCATGATTTTATAAGACAGCCTGAACAGCGGCAGCACTGCTCCAAGGCTCTTATTGAAAACTCTTGTAAAGCTTGTTTGTCATCCACGTGTAATTTGGGAGATATACCACGACCTTCAATGATTTATTTTGGAGCTGGATCGTGTAGATGGAGAAAAGAATAGGTCTTCAAACTGAGTGTCAGGTCTGTTTGCCGAGGGTTTCTGTCTTGCTCTCCGCCGTCAACTCGCATACATACTCTGACATAAGTCCATGTCAACAAATGCAATCTTTATTTTCGTGGATGAACTGGCGTGTCCTTATAGGACCGTGCATATAACAAGTTTATGCAATTCCAGTCTACCACTCGTAATATATGTACATCTATATAACTCTCAGTACATGCACTTAAACTCCACTCTAAGCCTCGGTTACAGCTGACCAATCTGTGCACACTTCATGTCCCTCTCTCACTCTGACTCTCCGCTGTCACACCTCATTATATCCAACTGGTCTCAACTGACCCTTGAATGACCTCTCTCCTGTCCTCTGATCATCCGCCCCCGTGATCAGAGTTCACAAAAAAAATCATCCCAGTGAACTAGTGTTCACTCAGTCAAGACACATTCACCCACAGTGATTCTCATACCTCTGACACTGAGCTCTATCAAGTGGTACCAGGAGTTGGCTGACAACACGACTGGCAGGGGAGGGTATTTGCTAACATGCCCAGGCCAAATCGATCAGACCAGTGGTGGAGTTTGAGTCATAAACACCAGAGTTTAGTGACTCAAATGCAAACAGAGCACTTTCCAATTACATGTAACTCATATTTTAACAGGCTAGACCATAATCAAGAACTCGAATGACCGTTATTGCAGTCTAGCCTCTTAAACAGTACTACACCTGTTAACTTTGTGTTCCACGCTAGACATTGCCCAGGAGGTTAAGGAGGCAAAGGAGTCACAGGTGTTAGCCAAGGCCTTAAGAGACTAAGTCTCAGGTATTAGCCAAGGCCTTAAGAGACTAAGTCTCAGGTGCCAGCCAAGGCCATAAGAGACTAAGTCTCAGGTGCCAGCCAAAGCCATAAGAGACTAAGTCTCAGGTGTTAGCCAAGGCCTTGAGAGACTAAGTCCTAGGTGTTAGTAAAGGCCTTAAGAGACTAAGTCTCAGGTATTAACCAAGGCCATAAGAGACTTCCCATGTGTTAGTCAAGGCCTTAAGAGACTAAGTCCCAGGTGTTAGCCAAGGCCATAAGAAAGTCCCAGGTGTTAGCCAAGGCCTTAAGAGATTAAGTCTCAGGTGTTAGCTAAGGCCTTAAGAGACTAACAAGGCCTTGAGTTCATGACAACACTCTGTGTTCTGTCAGTCAGGTAAGATTTAAGTCAACCTCATGCTAAGTCTTGACAACAGAACCTCATGTTTAATCACATCAAATGGCAGCACTGAGATCCAATTCAGCATGATAGAACAAAATGAGGGGTGAGACTGCAATCAGGCTTATAAAAAATTTAATGGAAAGACGTAAACAAGGTAAAGGTTAGCCTGACAGGACGTAAAAAAACCGCGGATGTTTCGGCAAAGAGCCTTTTTCAACGGACATACAATACACAAAGAAAACCAAAATAAAAAATAAAAACTTGGCTGCTGTGAAATCCAAAGAATCGAAGAAAGTAAAGCTGAGAGAGAGCAGAGCGAGTTTATATAGGAAAGGAGAGAGTGGGTGGGGCAAAATGCCTAGGTAGTCAAAGCGAACACTACATTCATCCCGTGGGGGGCGAGTGTCCCGTGATTTTGTATTAATCTATTTTCAAGACTGACTCTATCTATATATGTATATTTATATTTTTAAACAAAGGAACACAAAAACCTCTCATCAATAAAAATTCATTTATTAAGTCTTGCAAAATAAAATAAAATAATAATAATAATATGAAGAAGAAAACTGAAGTCAATTATAATTCATACATCATAATGTTAACCATTTATACATCCCAAGATTATTCATTTCCATTTATTATCACTCATGCTCAGTTTTACAAAACTCATCTCACAGAAAGCAACTGTTAAATCAATACAACTCTTATAGTTTTTTCAAGTCAAGAATTCTTACTTTAAATTTAAACACATGTTAACAATCATTTTTTTTTCAGTTAAAAAAATGTTTTCCATTTTCCTATCAGGGAATACAATACAGAAGAAGGTTGTTGACAGTTAGCTTTGGAATATTTTTTATATGTGTAAATTATATGTTTATGCAATGGGGTCACCAGCTTTGAGCCTCATTCATTGGTGGAGAATTATATTTCAATTATAAATTATTATTTATTTTTTTACAGATTCAAAATGAAATTTAATAAGGTTACCTCTAAATAAAATAGAGTTGATCAGGCAGACAGTAATATTTCAAACCAAATGAAACTATGTACATGGTGCTCAAACTGGCGTATATACACTGACTACATGACCAGCACAAATCACACAATGTCATATCCTACCAAGTCTGTCAAGCTCTGACCAATGAGATTGTGTCAAAGCTCAGTATTAAAGTAGAGCCATTTTATCAGGAAACTCAACATCTATAAAAATTTAATTATGACATTTTAATAACAGGCTCTTAAGGCTACAATTTTATTTGAAACGTAGAGCCAAAGTCAGTCCAGGATATCAATATGAAAATCTGGGCTTATGTGGATTGGATTTTGTCCTTCAATTTTAAATACTTTTCAATAATTTATTTTAAAATGTGATTACTATGCTGTCAAAAAACAATCCACTCTGCAGGGTTGAGGTCATTAAAATATCTAAGGCTACTATATAATCAAATAAAATATGCAAATAAATGTTAGCCTCAATATTAGCAAGTTATTCTTCAGCAAACTGCCTCATGACTCTTAAGACTGATTTACCTCTTATTTGGTAAATTTACGATTCTCAACAATATTTTAAAACATAGATGTAGAAGTGGATAAACTAATAGCCATATGGAAGATAAAACACATGTTTGTTTTCTTATAGTTATTTTTGATAAGTTCAACTGTATGTAAGTAGTTAAGCTACTATGACTAGATGACAGATGTATTTGTTTTAGAAGACAGAATTCATAAAGCCCATATAGCTGCTGTCTTTCAGACTACTGTGGTTAAGGCATGGTACCTTAATTTTACCTCATCACTAAGAGTTGCTGCAATAGTTAGCTAGGAAGTTTAACATTAACATCACTCCAAAACCTCCCCCGCCCCCCCAAAAAAAAAATTTAAAAAATCTAACCAAATTAATTGTATGACTCAAAATATGTAAAAGTAAGAGAATATTAATTTTTTATTTTTTTTAAAATTCAATTTAATTTAATACTTCATAATTTTTTTTAGCTCAAACAAACAAAATCATTCACCCAAATGAATCTTACCAAAGTTTACAAAATACCTGAAAATTAAAATAGCTTCTTATGGTGAAATGATTTTATAAGCCTTGGAATAAAAAATATCATTTTATTGTGTATAAATCACACACAAGATAAATGGTCATTTTCACCAAACAGCAGACATAAAAAATCAAATGCATTTACTATTATAACATTGTACTCTTAATCATTCACATTTAAAAAACATAATAACAAAAGTCTGGTTAGTCTCTATGCTTCCGGGACTTGTGTTTTTTACGTTCTCTCCCTGGACTTCGGGAACTTCTCCTAGGTGATCTTGATCGTGATCTTGACCTTGATCTACGTGACCTTTTAGGACTGTTTGAAATATTTATTTTTTAAAAAACAAATTTAAAAGAATAAATAAATAAACTTTAACAGTTCTTGTGCCATAAGGTTTTTGGAAAACTTCCGCCTCAGTGCCGTAAGAATTTCCCATATTTGCGATCAACAGGTTATGAAATTTAAAAAATTGCGTAAAATCCATTTATATTATTATTGTCATACAGACTTCATCTTTTAGAATAAGAATGGTTATTTTATGTATCTGAAAGACCGTTTTGAGTTTAAAACTATTTTTACCTGTAGTTTAGTACTATTATTTAAGTAATAAAGTATAGCGAAATCGCATCTTTGAAAAAAACCCGTAATAACTACTAAAAAACTTCGCGAATCGAGCGATAACACTAGCAAGGGAAACAACCGCCATTGCCGGAAGTCGAATTCATCATTTTTCAAGCATTGAAGAGCTTTTACTTTCCGTGATCTTATTTCTAACGAGAGTGCTATCTAGGGATGCTTTATGACGCTTTGGTAATAGCGGTCTGGGACGCATTACAACGCTTTAACACATTAAGAGTTAATGCACACCTCAAAGTTTCTGATTTCATAATCCAAAGTATTCTCCCAATGATACAATTTCGATTATTTTTTAAAATTTATATCAGCATTAACCACATTAAGCCAATAACTGCAAATTGAACGTTTATCATTTGGATGGGGGAAAAAGCAAAAAATAAAATTTCATCTTTTGTAAAAATCTTTTATTGCTTCATACATTCTAGTAAGAACACTAATTGGCCAGCTTTACTATATCAAAATTATTCCCACAAACAAAAGTAATGCAAATAAAAACTATTTTTGAAAAAAACGTTCACACATTTCTAAGCTTGATTACAATTAGAAAAAAAAAATTTGAATACATAGTTATAAACCTTGGCTTTGTATACATAGGTATCAAACCTAAATTATTAACTATAAAAACTGATTCACATTTATATTAAATTCTTTAACTCTTCTTGTGCCATAAGGTTTTCAGAAAACTTCTGCCTCAGTGTCGTAAGAATTTCCCGAATTGCGATCAACCGGTTGTGAAATTTTTAAAAATTGCGTAAAATCCATTTATATTATTATTGTCATACTGACTTCACCTTTTAGGATAAGAATGGTTATTTTATGTATCCAAAAGACCGTATTGAGTTCAAAAAATTTTTACCAGTAGTTTGTACAATTATTTTAGTATTCAAATATAGCGGAATCATATCTTCCAAACACCCGTAAAAACTACCAAGAAACTTCGCTAATTGAGTGATAACACTAGCGAGGGAAACAGCCGCTACTGCCAGGAGTCGAAAACGTTGTTTTTCACGCACAGAAGAGTTTTTATTTTCTGTAATTTCGTTTCTAAAGTCGCGCATTATCACGCTTTGGTAAAAAAAGTAAATCGCGCATTATTGCGCTTTGGCACATTAAGAGTTAATAAAAGATTAAATTATAGGTCGCTATGTACCCTTATGAGATTTAGCAAAATATGTCAACAAAACAAACACAATAGACGTATTAAACCCTAAAACAACATACCTTCTTTCTTTATCTTTCTTTTTCCTTTTGGGTGTATCAGATCTGTCAGATGATCGTGCCCTCCGGGCAGGAGAAGAGGATCTAGATCGGTATCTCTTTTTCCCTCCACTTCCCTCGCGGTCTTGTTGCGGAGAGTCGAGCATATCAAGAAGCTGGAAAATGAATTTAAAATTTGTGAGTTTTAAAATTTAACAATCTCACTAACTTAACTCTTTTTCTCAAGATCAATGATAATAATAATAATAATAATAAAATGATGATTTATATAGCGCTGTATCCCAGCAAGGAGCCAGGCTCACAGCGCTTTACATGGAAACAAAAATACATATATAAATAAAAAGAAACATTCATAGCATATTAACTACATAAATAACAATACGGTATACTCAATACATCAGCTACGCTAATCAATTACAGAAATGTGGTTTTATTATTTTTGAAAATAAATTTTAAAAAGATGTGTCTTAAGTGCAGTCTTAAATGACTTAGCAGTTGAAATGCTACGGATGTGTAATGGAAGAGAATTCCATTGTTTGGCTGCACAAAAGGAGAATGACCTTTCGCCAAATGTTTTAGTTCTTATCTTAGGAACACAGAGAATGCGTGTATCCGCAGAGGAGCGTAGCTGACGACTTGGTGAGTAGACTGACAAAAGTTCAGTAAGATATGAAGGGCATGAGTCAGAAAAGAAGTTGTGACACAGAACGGCCAGTTTGTAATCAATTCGGGCTTGTATAGGTAGCCAATGAAGAGAGTAAAGTAGCGGAGTAACATGGTCATGTTTTTTTGCCCTTAGAACTAATCT
>MUZC01004416.1:66794-90828 GCA_002072015.1 Radix auricularia | reverse complement strand
TTATTTTTTCTGCTGGGAAAGACACGGTAAATGCACATGAAGTGGATGACACGATGTGGCACTGACAATTTAAGTTGAAATATCTCAAATGATGTGTGCGCAAATTTGAACTCAGTTAAAAATGTAAGCTCTTGGGACAGCGTACTTCTGTAGACAACAGCTAGACCTCCTCCTCTAGTCGAACGGTGAAATGATCGAACAGAGTAGCCGAGTGGAGCAAGATCAGCACACTTTCCCTCATCACCAGTCTGTCGAAACCAGGTTTCCTGTATAAACATGATGTCAATCTGCCTGTCCATAATGAAGTCGCATACAGCAGTACGTTTGTCACATGGACCAAGTGACTGTGCGTTAAACGATGCGATGCAGAGATTTCTTTCTGTACATTTGGGAGATGATTTTACAGGTATATTGTAATAGCGGTGATGGCTACCTTTAACAACATGAAAATCAGAACTACTTCTTTGTTCTGAAAAAAGGACAGGGATTCGTCTTTGTTTTCGTCTACCACCACGAGAGTTACGCATCCGAGGAAGGTTTCGGCCAATACACATATCCTTTAGTATATACACCAGTTCTGATCGTATGCGTGTATGCTTGGTCTTCATGGATAATAGGCACTCGTGTGTGTAGTGTAAAGGTCGTCTACCTGTGTGCTGTCGAGCCTTGCTTTTGTCATTTTCCATTTCATTGGCTTGTCCGAGCGTTGATTGTACGAACAAAGATGGCTGACCTTGTAGTCGAACAAAAGCGTTGAGTCTCACGAAGAAAAACAGCCAAAATACAAATAATTCAACATTTTTAGAAATGAAAATCGCAGCCTGCCCGACACAGGGATCTATAATAAACATTCTGATTCAGATATCCCTCTGCCCTTTCCCAGCCGAAGTTTAATGGACCCGCTTCAAGGACTGTGGCAGTGTTGACGCCATTAGACGGAAGTTCAAGATGGCCGACATTGTAGTAAAAATAGCGTAGAGCTTTGCAAGAATAAACAGTCAAAATACTAATAATTTAACGTTTTCAGAAATGAAATTCATAGCTTGCCCAAAACAGTGATCCATAATAAACATCCTAATTGAGAAACAACACGAATTAAACAGTCCAAACCACAAAAAACAACATTCAAAGAGGAGCTCGATGCTATACATGCCTATTAGGCGTAGCCGGAAGTCCTATGTGATTATTCAACTAAAATTACTTTTAAAACTAAACTAGAATGATTTCTCTTGAATAAAAAAGTTGGAATTTTTTTAACTGCAAAAAAGCGTTTGAAAATTCATCTTCTGATAAACAACTAGTCAAGCCACAAGTCAAATTTGAAATCTCCTAAACTTGGCACTAAGTGAAATTTTAGATAGTACCCAAAAATAATTTCATTTTTCTGATTTTTTTTTTCCTCAATGACAATGCTCAATTATAATGAGTATTTTTTGTAATGTGAAGTTATTTCTGTTTGCTGTAAAGATAATTATATATAAGAAAAAATACATTATTCTTCAATTTTGAATAAATAAAATAGGCCGGAGACATGCACCATTCGCCACAGAGCCCTGTGCTCTTTTTCTACCCAGCTCATCACGTTATACCGTAAAAGCTGAAGCCGGCCATACCACACCCTAGCTGTGTGACCGTGTGGATGGGAAATCTTATCAACAACACACGTGGAGAGAAGTGAGAACCCCTCTACCGTGTACGATCTATCTAGGTCAAATAGTACTGCAATTAACTTGTTTACAAAAAGGGTTAGACGAATCAGCTGACTGCTACGTCATATTGTCAACACCGAGTGGGAGGAGCTACACACAGGAAGCTGACGTCACATCACACGTCACATCACACGTCGCAGAGAGACAAAAGGAGGTCAAGCCTTGTGGTGCACTACCTCGGTTGAGCTACGTCATATTGTCAACACCGAGTGGGAGGAGCCAAACACCGGAAGCTGACGTCACATCGCACATCGCAGAGAGACGAAAGGAGGTCAAACCGTGTAACAGACGTACACACCAGACCAAGTGATCAGGGACTCCAAACACAATATAAGTATTAAAAATATAGAAACATTGGCGTAGGGCAAGCTGTAATGATGATAATTAGCGAGCCATAAGACTTTAACTAGCTTAATCTTAGGGGCACCTTTATTAATGAATATTGAAACATTGCCATTGTATATAGTGTATATTAAAAGTTAATCATTTATATTATACAATGGTTCTTTTGTTTATCATTTGCGGAGATCACTAATGTATGTCCTTGTGTGTGTAAAAATATAAATACGAATAATACCCAAGACAAAACACATACTACACATCTTTTCACCACAACATGATAAATCAAAAGAAGATTAAAAAAACTGCAGGTTATTTTATTAAGATTAAAAATAATTTTTAAGTTTTACAGACTCTTTTTTTACTGTAACTTTATAATATCCTTGGAAACACAACAAATATTTGAATGTAATATAAAAATACTATGTTCTCTTTGGCCCATCTATGCACTTGATATAAATAAAGCTTACCTCAGTTCTAAATAAAGTAAGAAGAGAATTTCCTTAGTACCTTGTTATGCATTTTTCTTCTGTAATGTTCAACTTGCTCTTGTAATGTCATGCCAGACTTCTTAGATCTTTTTCCTGCTTCTAATTCATCTTGGTACTTCATCACTTTTACCTACAAATAGCAGGAAATTTTACTATAGCCATTGTTCTATGAACTATATATATTTTATATATACACAAAAAACAGAAATTTATATTAATTTATGGCAATAATCTGATTTTGTGATATCAAGGAAATATAATTTCATGCCCCATTAATATCTTGACGGTGGAAGGATGTGAAGTGTAGCTTATTAATGGTGCCAAGACAGAGTATACACTTAAATAAATATACACAAAATACACACATTTACAATAGTTTAAGAAGGGGAGTAGGCAGCCAGTAAGCTTAACACTAAGTTGTTAACGGATAACCCATTTAATCAGGACAAGATAACTGCAAATTCAATACCTGTATAAGCTTATTACCAGGACTTCATTTTTGTTGTGCTATGGTTAAGATTCAGGGCAGTATACGAGACTAACAGACTAACACGAGCGAGAGTGGCCTTGAATCGTTTTCTCCATATTTCGATATATAAATAATATACACGTCATCACTATTAATTTACTTCGCCTACAACTAAGGAATGATGTTTTTAAATTTTAATTTGCTTATCTGTCTAGGCACTGTACAAGAGCTAGCATTGTAATTGTAAGTAAAAGAAAATGATTATAAAAAAAGAATTTCCACCACAAACACTAAATACCCTACTTTTTAAAAAATTCAAGATCTCATTGAATGGCCATGATAGTAGTCCATATGCTCACAAAATAGACAACAATGTAATTATAGTTTGTTACTTGTATAGACAAGGAAAGAATAAAAGCATATGAATACGTGACCTATCAGCATTCTCTAGTAATCGGTTTATAGTTTGCTCTGTTTCTCCGCATCCAAAAAATTGATCTGCGCTCGTTGCTTAGTGAAGTACCTATATTACAAGAGTCATTTGGTAGACACAAAGATACCGGGTGATTAATAGATCCTCAAATAAGAGTTTGGTCTTTTAGTGACAGTTTTCAAAGGCACTTGAATTAAAATTAACACATCCATATAAAATTTGATGTTTTCTAAAAATTAATTTCGTGTACGGTGGAACAGGAGCTGAACACAAGCGGGCAGTGACGTCACATGTTCTTTGAAGTCCCCATCAGACGACATGAGGCGAAAAATTGATGCTGTACACACTCTCTTTGTAGGTTCTCAAAAAAATTAAGGAAAAATACGGACCGAGCAGTAAAACTGTCTTTTTTTAATGAGTTAACCAGTCCTAACAAACGAACTTAGTTGATAACATTTGATAACATGTCGTTTTAATACTTTTAATACTTAAAATTTAATACTAATCATTATGCTTCACTTCTTTATTGAAACTATTTTTAAAAAAAAAAAATTAAATTCCGTATTTTGACGGTAGTGCAGCAGAGGTAAACACTAGCGTCGGTACATAAATAGGCCCTTGGATGTCAAATCAGACAACGCGGGACGATGTTTTCTGTTGTTGGTTCACAAAACATAGTGAAACTTGGGACCAACAGTTAACCAGTCTTTTTTTGAACAGTTAACGGATCCTCAAAAATGAGCAGTCTTAACAACCCTCCTTACCTTTTTAAAACTGATAGTAAAGTACTGTTTCCAATAATTAACAGACAATTAATTTTCCTTTTATTTAATTTAAGGTAGTCATGGACTATACTTTAAGAAAACAAAAAGAAATTCAATTCTGTAGATAAATTTTTCCAAACAGTTAGGGAATCTAAGGCCAAAAGTTCCATTCAAATGGCAGGAATCACTTAAAAATCTGCTTTAAAGCCTACCTCGATTTCTCTAAGTTTTTGCCTCCTCTCCTCAGACATCTGACTAAGTTTTAACAAGTAAGTAGCATCTTCTCTAGTTGAGGACCTGGACATGTTTAATGATTCAGATTCACTGTCGTTGTCACTATTGTCCGACTGTGGGTTGGACTGCCTAACATCATCAAGTGGCCTGTAAATGAGGTAAAATAAAAATAAGAAATGGGCAAAAGGTTGTTCCTAGATTGATTGAACTAGCAAGGGCTCCAAGATCCGGCCCCTATATTCATGAAAACCTTTCATGTAATTTTTAATGGACACAAAGCATCATTGCATCTGAGCAGTAATGGTGTGTCTTTGTCATTGGGATCCTTTATATTTATGATATTTTATTGGTGCATTTTACTAGTCGCACAATGTCATAAAAGAAAAATGCTGTGGCATATTTTACTTGATTATTCTTCTTCTTTGATGGTTAAATAATATATTGCAATGGATCCTTTGGCTTTTGATGTAAAAATGATAGTATAGTTTTACTTGAAATATAGTACATTTGACCTTTATTTCACTACTCATATTCATATCTGATAGTATTTCAAATAGCATCACACAAGTAGAAAGTATTAATAAATAATTTGCTCAAACAAGACACTTACATGCCATCAATGTCCTCCCCTGCCTCATGTGCATTGCCATCCTCCTCTGGTTCTAGCATTTCCCATTTCGATGTAGTCATTGCTGCAAATAATAAATTATTTTATTTTGTTATACAAATTTTTAGCAGTTATTTTTTTTCACAGGTATTTTAATCCTCATATAGACATCTAAGTTTAAAAATAATTGTTAAAAAGAATTTCAAGACAGAAAAAACAAATAAATGAAAGGAGGTAAATAATTAAAATGTCAGTTATTTTTTGGTTTTGTAGTATTAAGTGTGAATTGTAACATCAATTTCAATTATTTTTTTATCTTTATTTGAGCTATAAAACTGTGAACAATATTAATTAGAGCAAATAATTGTTTTTTAGCATAATTTTCTTTTAAATTATGTAAACTAATTAATTTAATGAAATGGCTGAAATTGCATATTATTAAGCAGCCAACCAGCCTCAAAATTAACGTGAGATTTTATTAATGCCCACCTTAATTCATTCTCAAATTATTAAATTGTTTTCTTATGTTTTAAATGTGAAGTTAAAAATCCAATTTCTCAGAGACACTAATGAAAGATAAAATAAACATGCATGCATTACCACATTGAATGATACAGTATCACACCAAAATTGTGTGGGCAATTTTTTTATTCAACAAATTATGTGGAGAGGAATCATTCTGCTAATCGAAGCTAATTCATCATGTAATTCTTTGGGGATGCTAGCTACTTCTAGAGAACAAGAGAATGGATTTCATGTCAAGGTAGTTTCTTTCTCTTTCAGCTCAGGAAAGTAATGCTGGAGTTCATTTTCAAGGTATTCAAGAAGCCCTGTAATATCCTCTTTCAAATTTTTATTTATTTCACTTTCAGATTTATCTACCACACTGTAGAGTTTCTTGAACAAGGCAGTGGTTACAAGAATTATTTTTCTATGCAAGTTTTGCAACTTGAATAATTGGATAACAAAACTATTCACAACATTTCAACTTCAAGTCACCATGATTGTATTTCCTTGGATTTAAGTCAAACAAAATTTCTTTTAATGATTAATGTAGTATTTTGTTTTATGTACTGTATTTAATGTGGTTGTTATGGTATGAATGCTAATTTATTATTTATATGTATGTTACTACCTTCTTGTAAAGAAAGCACTGTGAGCCCAGTTCCTTACTCAGATACAGCGCTATAAAATTATCTATTTATTATTATTAACATCATCTTATCTGCTATACACGCTCCTTCTATACAGAAGATTATTGTGTCCTATGTCCTATTATTAAATCAATATATAATTAAATAAATATAGGTGAAGGTTAATGAACATATCAAAATTCTTTTAAAAGAACAGCACTGAACTGCCTAAACAAAAACAACACATTCTGTTATGAAAGAATGGAAATTTAATGTAACAAGCAAAAGAAACACCCATCAACAAATTTGTAAATAAAACTAAATCTCACCTTGTGCCTGAAGCTCTGTTTCATCAACCTCTTCCCACTTGGAACGAATAAATGCAGGCTGGGGTCCCGTAGGGGATGAGGAACTTGTTTTAGATGTTATTGGGTCTCCATCTATATCTGTTTCTCCTACTGTTAGGGTGTAGCATAGACAAATCAAAATCAAGTTTGAATGACATGATAATTTTATAATTATTTTATTATTTTGTTTTCCATAATTGTAGCCTGGCATCTTCTGTTAACAATTCTATAAGTGATATTCATATTTCTCATTTTAATTTAACTTTAAGAATAAAATACAAAATATAAAACTGTTTTTAGTGATTAAAACAATAAATTAAAGTTTCGTTAACTTTTTGGCAAATGCCTTCAACAGTACAAATAAATAAACTACTTAAATTAAATATTACATACTGTACCACGGAAAAAATAAGTTAGTAGAGATAAACAAAGAGAAACAAAAAAATATGGGCAACCAAAATACAGGATAGAAGAAGAGGATAGAGGTATCAAACGTTACAGTTTTAAAAAAAAACTGGAAAAGGGATTCTACATAGTATAATGTGAGTGTGGTTCAATCCACAACGGACCAACTTATCTAATTGTTGTATTAATGTATTTTCAATATAGATCCTACTCAAGGCATTGCATATGAAGAGTAAAAGGGAAGAAACAGCTATGTCCCATTTATGTAGTTTTGGGATATTCAAGTTAAAAATTAGACATGTTTCTTATAAATAAACTAAATAGATTTTAATTTCTAGTAGGGTCAGATACATAATTTTTTCATAAAACCTCATTCTTAAAATAGTATTTGTGATCCTCTATCAGATACAGGGGATAACTAATAAAATTTAAAATGTCACAGAGCCGTTTCTTCCCTTGTACTCTTCATATAGAATTCCAATGACTGCAATATGTAAAATTTTGTCATGAATAACACTGTTCAAGTGTTTAGAGAAAGGACATAGGGCCTGTTTATTTAAATTGTACTGATGTTCTCTAAACTGATCCCCGGTTAATTTTATTACACTCCTTGAGTAATAGTAAAATAAATATATATAAATTTACATGGAAGCCCATCAACGTCTTCTTTCACATCATCCCCATCTATGTCAGGTCCATTCTTAGACACCCCTGTTAGTGGGATACCATCTACATCCTCCAGGGGTGCACCATCAAGATCTATTGATGTCTCAGGTTTCCTTTCAGGTGAGTCCTCCTGTCAGTGCAAATCAAATGAATAGGGCTAAATATAACAGATTCAACTCCCTAAACTGATGCATAGGAATTGTATAAATAGTATAATAGTTTTGTAACAATTTAAATAAACTAAGCATTTACAGATTGAATTCAATGGTTAAAGTTACCAAAGTGATTTCTTTGTTATAACTTTCTACAATATCATTAAACAAAATGTAAGAATAAGCCAGTTATGTCAATCACATGATAATGTGGTGGTAAATTAAAAATAAAAGAAATTACAAATCCACATGATACATTTGTACTTACTTTTGTGGGAATAATTAAACCTAAGAAAATGTTCTGTAGTGTAATGAGAAAATCATTGGGATATACTGCCCAATCTTCCCATGCTCTGAAGCAGTTCATCACTTTTTGCTGTTGGGGGGTGGGGGGGGGATTATATATATATAAATCATTAATGAATAGAATATCTGCCTAAAAATCAAATATAGTTATTGGATATTTCTTTTACAATACAATCAACTCATTGTTTCATCTTATGAAATTTAGAACTGTATCTTATAAATTTAAGAGCAGTTTTAAGAAGGTCAATGTTAATTTATTTTTTTTTATAGAAATGCCTCACTATTTTGGGAAAGCAGATTATTAACTATTTCTAATTACCTTGAACTGTTCAGCTTTTAGTCTTCCTTCTATTTTTTCATAAGATTCATTTATATCTTTGAAGATTTCTTTGAGTTTACTTTGGAAGCTGTAAATAAAATGAAAATTTTTTTAAAAAATTTTATCTAGAACTCTGCATCTAAAACAAGACATGAAGCTGGAACATCAGAAATTTATACCCACTCAAGTAGGGAAAAATGCCAATTTTGTTTTTCTTATGAATCACCACTATATGAAGATTTGATCTACATAAAAGCGATAATCAAAAGTGACCAAAAATGGTTTTATAGATTTGTGCAATCTGTCAAAATGTATAATAAAAGTTTATTTAATTATAATTTATATTGTCTCTACATCAGCAGACCAGTGAACTTTATTACAAATAGAGGTTACTGAATCTGTGCTTAATTTAAACACGAGAAAAACAATTTACTTACAATTTTCTGAAAAATGATGCGTTAGGAACTTTGGCACTACTATTAAATAAAATATCTGACACAAGGAACAATCGTGCTATCTGTTATAGGAGAAAAGTGTAATGGGATTGCAATAATTAAGTTTAATTTAAGCAAAAACTCTCAAGAATTAATACTTTTTGTTAGCCTTTAAAAACTAAAGCACATTGATGATCACCAAAATTAGATTGAAATTAAAGTACAAATAAAATCTTAAATTTATGATACAAACAAGCAAGTAATAAATGCATTATACTTGTAATGAATGTATCTCTGCATTAAGAAACATATTGTTGGAAAACAAATAAAATCTCAATTAATAGTGTAATATTTGGGGGTGTACCAGATTCAAATTTTTAAGTGAAATCCAACTGGAGCCAGATTTTTTTAAATGGCTTGATCCGAATTTACCAGAGCCAGAGCCAAAATCTGATACACCCCCAGTAATAATTAGATAAACTTTTTTCTTTAAATGCCTTATATTAACTTCAGTCTTGTCGTTGTGGTCACCCTTTCCCAGAAAAAAAAGTAAAAAAAGACCCATTTCCCATGATCCTATCGAGATGAAATTTGCACATAGCCTTTTATCACCTAACAATGCATTGTATCAAAATTTCAGATGGATCGAATGTACCATAATTAAATTAAATAATTTTTAGATTATCTTATGTAGCATGTAAATGTTTGTGCTAGACTGTAGCCCGGTGCATATTATATTAAACATAGTTTTTAAATTTTCTCCTGTTTCGTTGTGCATATTATATTGAACTTACTTATTTAATAATTTCCTTACCTGTACATGTTTACTATGCTAGTCTGACGCAGGGTGCGTATTATATTGAACATAATACTTTTAGTTATGCCTCATGTATAAGGGATTTCTAGTAAAAACTATGTTTTTATATATTGTTTAATTATCTTTACCTTTTTAGGGATAGGAGTTTGTAAAATACTAAGAGATTCAGCAATACACTCTACTATTTCTTCAGCTGCCTCTGCATGGTCTAAACACCAAACCATGGCTTCCGCTATTTTGATTCTCTCTGGGGTTAATTCTCTTAAAACATCTTCTAAACGATCTCTTTGACTGAAATAAATAAACATGCAAGATAAAGTCATTTATTTAAGTCTTTTCAGACTATATGGCTGAAATTTATTAATAATTTCACTCAAAGGGCTTATATTAAATAACAGAACAGTTGTTTTCCTGCAAAATTCACCACTTGAAACAGTGTCATCTAAATAATGATAGCCTTTTCTAAAACATATTATTTTTAGTCCAATAAAATTGAAATCTCTAATATGCCTCCAGTTATTCTTATGCTAATAAATAAATTTATATATACACTGAATAGTTTAACTATAAAGATATATGTGGATTATTTATTCCCATCAAGAGATCCATCAAACATCATTGTTAAACAAACAACCCCAATGTGTATTTTGGCATTTTAAATGTTTTGAAATTTTGAGACAAAATCTTGCCTGTTCGTAAGTTTTCCTTTTCGTAATATAAGTTCAAATTCTGAGTTGGCCTCTCTGTTTACTAAATCCTCTGGCATGCCTTGTGTAAATGGATTGATTGGTGGGGGTCTCCAGATAGAGCCTCCTTTAAACATGCGGAACTCTTCTGTCCTCCATTTAGATGTTGTATCACCCTTTAAAAAATTGACCACGGTCATTTAAGACTTAAATCTATTTTATAAAAAGTGATTTTACAAGAATCATTCTTTTTACAAGAATCATTCTAAGTAGTATTCCTAAAAAAGTATGAGATGATCTTCACTAAAAATGGGTAAAGTTAAGAATAATTCTATTCTTTCTAACAAAAATTGTGTAGGTCAAGTGTACAAAATTATGTTCATTAAAAAATTATTTGTCTGAAAATACTTGGCATAAAAAAGGAGCATAATGATTTATTAATGTAAGACGTTAAAACATACATGGAGTATGGAATACAACTTCCATCTGTAGTAGGTGTGAGCTGGACTTTTATTGTCAAACAAAAATCTGAAATAAATTATTTTCATAAATAGAATGTCAAAATGAACTTGTAAGATACTATTTCATTTTCAAATGTATCACAGACATTTATTCAACTTTATTATTTTAATTATTGTGCTTAAAAAGGTTTTTTTTTAAAATTAGTAACCTTTTGATTTATCTTAAAATTGATTTTAATAAAACTAAAATTGCACATTTTACAAATGCTCTTTGATTTAAAAAATTTAACTTACCTGAAGAAGGGGTTATTCAATTCTCTATTCATGATCATTGCTTCAAACATAGGGCCTTCGCGGACAACAAACTCGACCATACGATGGATCAGTGCCAAGAGTTGTCTGAAAACAAAATAACTCATCGTGCCAGGTTGCACTCTCTCCAACGCTCAATCTAAATAAAGGCTTGAAGCCTGCCAAACTTTTGGTTTAACTTAAAAAATATTCATTAAACAATGTGGTGCCGGGACACATTGTGGAAGACATTTTCAAAAATCATTTTTTACAGAGTACAAAACAAAATGCTTTGTAAAAATGTTTTTAATATTTGACAGAAAATAAATAAATAATTTAAGGTAAATTATTAATATGCACAAGATACTACTACAAAAAAATCTTAAAAGTATAAAAAAAATAATAAAAACAGCTGCTGCTCCTGGGAAAACTTAAGCGAGGCCAACATTATTTTTTAGAGTCAGAAATACAAAAAACTTCTCATTAAAGGGTCTTTATAAGAAGCTGAAAATTTTTAGTAACAAAATGTAATCCTAGATCTAATGGAACAACTTCATGTTCTGAAATTATGCTTCCAAAAATCATTTCCATTCATAGTCATCCATTAGCAGCTTGTGGTCTATTGCTCTTATATAACATTTATATGAAATTAAGTCTGATATCATTCGTTTTATCATGGCTGCCATAAACAGAAGTTGGCCAAAAATATTATTTTTTAAACATTTTTCATTGAACATCTGCATAATGTTGGGTTTTTGGTATATTTTTATTTTCAAAAATGTTTTTCTTTTGAAACCATTACTAGTTTCAAATACTGAAGAATTCCTAATTTCACGAGTGTAAGATTTTTAAGTGAAATACATTATTTATGTTACCAAAGATGAAAGCTGCAATGTATGAGCTAATCATCAAGTATGTGAGCATTACACTCAAACAGAAATCAAATTCCATTAATCAAAAATTTTATTTATGCAGGTTTCAGATTTTCTGACTCTTTAATCCATTCCAAAGTCACTAACTTTATATTTCTGTTGTAATTAACTGTATTTCTTTAGTACCAAAAGTCTTTTGAAGACATTTTTCTTAACCACACAAGAATACCCCCACCCCAACTCTCCCTTGCAGCGCTTTTTTTTTCACAAAAAAGTTATTAAAATTTCTTTTAAAAACACTAAAGTTGTCTTGGTTGCAGATCTGACTTGTGATTACATAAATTGTCAACACATTTTACACCCATTATAATGCTTTATTTTTCAAAACATACCTTAAGATTTATTAACTTTAAAAAAGTAAAGAAAATTATTGCTGTGTACAATGGCTAATTTTCATTTTAAAATATACAAATGGACAGTCAAATTTAAAAATAAAAATTAATTAAAATTTTTGAATTTCATAATGACTCCAGAAAAAAATATTATAGCTATTAACACTTAGTCCTTCCTTTTTCCAAACATATTTTGATTTAAACATTTAGAATGAAATAATTCAAAATTGTGCAGCTCATCTGGTCTTGTGATTGATCTGTGTAAGGAATGCCATCACTTCCTGGTTCAAGTTGCATTGTGAAAGCATCGACCTCTTAACTTTTACTACACAGGGAAAGGGGAGCGCCACAACTTCTTTAATCTTAATCTTTTCTTTTCATAGCTTCCATTCTCTAAAACTTGGAAGTGACCATTTACGTAAGACCTCAAACTACTGCTCTCCAAAGTTTTGCTTAATCATCAAATTAAAGTAATTAGTTGAAAATATAATAAGCTAATGAAATAAAATTGAATTTAAGTGTGCAATATAACAAAAGCCTTGTTTGAGTTTAGAGCCAGTTTCACATTTTTTGTCAGAATTTTTTTTGTAAAACTTCCAATGAACAGTAATGTAATTCTCATTTCAATGACAGATGTTTTTTCTCTCTACATTGAGCAAAACAAATGATCACTTCTACAACAGATATAAAAGCTATGAAAACTTGATTTGAAATTTTGCTTCTCATCCTTGGGGGGGCTAAATAAATAGAGAATGTAGGTTGTGATATTGAGGGACAGAGAGAAAAAGACGTATACCTTTCTGTGGGGATTACCACTTTCACAACTGCATTCGCTAAGGTCTGCAGAAATGGCGTTTGAAAAAGACAAACAGAACGATTAGAGTTTTTCAGATCTTACTTAAGTAGGGAAATTTAATAATAAAAAAATAGAAAAAAAGGGTGGAAATGGTTAAGCTAATTTTTTTTTAAAGACTTAACTGTGTTTAAAATTTATGTAAGACCAGGTATTAATAACAAGGTGTTTTTGAAAGGATTTATATTACAATATGGGTTAATAAAAAATATTGTAAATATGTGTTTACACATTATTTTGAAAGGATGGTACAAATAAAATGCCCAATATATTTTTTTTAATAAAATGCAGAAAAAAATGCTTGTTCTGAGATCCTAACAATATATACAAACCTATAAACCAAAAAAAATATTAAAAAATCATCCCATTAACACACAAGTATTACCTTCTCTAGCTCATCTGGGTTTTCTGGTAAAACATGAAGTTGTCCGCTGGTGTAGTCGCGATCTTTTCTTCTTTTTATCTGAGCATTGAATGGCAAGCCAGAAGGTGGGGGTGGTTGTGTGAGCTCAGCTAGTGCTGGGGGTATATATATTGGATGGGGAGGAATCGGCACGGCTTTTCCCCAGCCAAGTTTCATCTCAAACCCACTGATCTCTTTACCTGAGGACAGACAAAAGACAATTTGATGCTTTTCAAACAGTTATACAACTTTGAACACGTTAAAAGTTTTAACTCTTGTATTTTTTTAGTCTCATTGAGAAAATGGTTTTTAAAATTAAACATGTTGCATATTCAAGTTATTTTTAATGCTTTAATGCCATTTCTGCCCTAAAATGTTTCAATACTTGAAGCTTAACTGAAAATTTAAACAAGATCGTTGAATTTATTAAAAAATATATTAACCATTGTATAACATACTTGGTACTAAGGTTGTTAAGACCACTCGTTTTTGATGACCGACTAACCGTTCAAAAAAGACCGGTTAACCGGTTAACCGCTCGTCCTTATATCCCTAATGTTTTGAGACCCATTTGAGAACTAACAAGAGAATGTTGTCGCCTGGCATCGTCTGATGGCATCAAAGCCCGCTTCCCCCCGCTTGCGTTCAGCTCTTTCCGCATGCCCCTCAATTCAAAGCATTTTTTTAATCAAAAAAATTAACTAAACAGTGATGGTTAATTGTCTTTTTAATATTTTATTTTGGGTACTCGTAGTTCACCGGTCTAAATAAGAGGACAGGTTCAATAGTTCGTTAAAGTTAGCAAGGTTTTTTCATTAGTTTCAAAAAACCAACGCCTCGCCCCGTCCTTTGTGACGTCATGTTTACCTCTCTTGTGTGTGATGCCGATCAACTCGCATATTAAAATTAATAATATAATAAAATTATAAAGCTACGATAGAATGGAATTTATTTTAAAAAACATTATTTTTCGATCGTCAACTCGCCAGAATAATTGAATTTTGAGACGCACATGTTCCCCTTCCCCGTTTTTTTCTGTTCAAATAGGGTTTGAGCTACACTCGTCGTACTATTACTACTATTAATGTGGTAATCAAATGCCTTTGACTAGCAGGAAAACTGTCACTAAAAGACAGAACTCGAATTTGTGGGCCGATTAATCGCCCGGTATCTTTGCTACGTCTTTCAAATACCTCTCGTAATATAGGTACATGTACTTCACTAAGCGGCGTGCGCCGATAAGTTTTTGAATGCCTGAACTGAAACAGACTATAAACCGGTGATCAGAAAATGCGGATAGGTCACGGGGGTTCTTTGTCTTTATAAGAAACAGACTATAATTAATATAAATAGAAACAGCCTCGGCCTTGACCGTTGTTGACATCTAACGCGCACTGTGTTAGTCTAGTACAGTCACCGCGACAATGCGAGAGGGAGAGGCGTTACCGCTTGTGTTGTTTTTTTTTCACTACGTTATCGCTAGGTTTGTTGTTGTTTTCTTTTGGGTTAGGCGGTCCTACGGTCATGAATAAAGATGACCGGCCGCTTAGTGAAGTACATGTACCTATATTACGAGAGGTATTTGAAAGACGTAGCAAAGATATCGGGCGATTAATCGGCTGGATCTTGGTATCGCTTTAACTCACCGTGACAAAGCGAGAGGGAGAGGCGAGGCGCGTTACCGCTTGTCTTGTTTTTTTCACTAGTTTTTTTCACTGCGTTAACGCTAGTTTTTGTTAGTTTGTTGTTGTTGTTTTCTTTTGGGTTTCACGGTCCTACGGTCCCGAATAAAGATGACCGGTCCTGGTCTGAGGACCGGTTAACCGAATAACCGGTTAACCGTTAACAACCCTACTTGGTACCAGACTCCATTTATAAATTACAAGCTTTTAATTAGAAGCAAATCAAAAGGTGAGTTAGAAAAAACAATCCTGTTGGTTGAGGGTTTTAGTAAACTTAAGTTAAGTAATAATAATAATATATAGATTAAGGTTGTACTTAGTTTATGAAAAAGTTTATTATTAAAAATAAATAGAAAAATTCTATATTTTTTTCAAATGCAAAGACTATCTCTCAATTAAATAGCTTATGATGAGCATCATTTAACAGTATAACAATAACTTGAACTGAAATAAAGTTAAAATGTAAAAAAAAATTCCTTAAAAGTCAATTTTTATAACTCAAATTCATAAGCTAACCCAAATATCATTTCAAACCTGATACTTGTATTAAGACACAAATTTTATGAACAAAATACAGAGATGCCTACCCTTTAGAGCATTCATGGCTCGCTCCCCATCCTTCCTATTCATAAATGCCACAAAACCACAATTCCTTCCTCGAGATCGTTCTTCTTCTGTCCGGGGCCACATAATCTTCACACTGGCAAGAGGACCATACTTGCCAAAAATCTCGCAAAGCTCTTTTTCTGTCATCTACGATTAAATTCACCAGCAGACATGGTTACGCTTATCAATTCATGGGCAATTTATTTGGGGTTTTTTTTGGCTCTTAGAATTAAGAAAAATTGTATACAGACATATTAAAAATTTAAAATAAGGATGTCCCTAGACAAAATAACACTGAAGAGGTCTTTTCTTTGATCTTCATGGAACCATTTCAGATTTCAAGTTAGTTGTGCTTTTTAGAATACGTTTAAAAAAGAAATTACAATCAAGAACACACAGATATCTAAAGGCTCCAAATAAATATTATGTTCTTGAAAGTGAAGTTTATAAAGATTTTAGAGTGTAAGCTGTCATCATTGTTCATTTCTTCTTGCAAATGGTTTCCATGGGTCTTGGTGTTAAATCTGTCACAAATGTCTTTAGTCAGCAGTTGTTTTTCAAAATCACTTTTCTTACGCCAGTTTCAAGGAACCACCATCAAAAGTGGTTTCTTTCTTGATGCACTAAATAGTCACTGGATAAGTTTGAAGATAATCCACAATTAGAAAATGTCAAAGGTAGGGCAGGCAAAGTAGACACATCTGCTAAGTGAAGCACAGAGCACTGTAACATGGTTAACAATACAAACAATGAGGATTCACTGTCAAGCCTTACTTTGGGATTGATGTTGCCCACATAAATATTGGTTGTGTTTTCATCTCCTGGTTCTCCCATTCCTGGAAAATACAATGTAAATTGTAAAGATATCTGAGGAACATTTCATATATGAAATATCAATTTAAAAAATAGAATATACTTCTCATAATTACGTCCATATCAAATGTTAAATCAGACATGATAATAATTATTTTTAAATAACTTAAGGAAGAGTCTTTGCATGTTTTTTCTAAGATAATTTTATTTTATTTCAATTCATAACAAAGATTCTTAACGGAGCAAAAAGCTTCAAAATAAATTGTAACAATAATGCTAACAAAACTATTGCATTTTTATATGGCCACCTTTTAAATATCCCACACATTTATTTCCAATATAACATGATCTTTAAAAAGGATCATAGTTTTGTTTCATAGCCCACATTAAGTAAAGTTTGCCATATAACAGCAATTTAAACAGAAAGAGTATTTTTTATTTAAAAAAACAAAACATTGGATATGTTGGCACAAGTACCATATACATAACCAAGTCCTATTCCACCTCGTGGGAAACTCCCTCCTGAGTCAAAGTCAAAATCACTTGGCGCCCTCAGGCTTGGCGGTAAGAGGTCGGGATCTTCTGGACTAATCATCTCCCCACGAGCCCGTTTTATGGCATGGCGTTCTTCACGCTGTTCTTGAATTCTTTTAATTTTTAAAACAAAAATTTATTAGCAAACTAATGCAAAGGCTGACACAATTTTTTGACAACAATGAGAATAAAATGACGGTATATCAGTTTAATATTCAAGTTGAGAATAAAATGATTGAATAACTTTAAAAATATTATTTAATTCCTAGTTAACTTATATAGTAAAGTATGTAATAAACAATCTTACGATTTTAGCTCCTCTTTGAAGAGCTCCAGATTACTCTTTTTCTTTTCTTCTTTCTTCTTTTTACTAAAGCCCTGTAAGTGAAAATGGACAAACTCTACTGAAAATATCAAATTATTTAACTCTTAATGTGCCATAAGGTTTTCAGAAAACTTCAGCCTCAGTCCCACACTGAAGAGTTTTTATTTTCTGTAATTTTGTTTATAAAGAGAGTTCTATCGAGACCACTTTACCGGGCTTTGGTAATAACGGCAAGGCGTGCATTATCGCGCTTTAACATGTTAAGAGTTAATCGACATCAATATGATAAGATGGCTATTGGCTTTTGTTGAAATTATTGAATCTATAATAAACTCTTTTAAATGAAAAATTATGTGCTTGTTGAAATGAAAGCTCTTTTAGATAAATATTTAAAAACAAAATACATATAATCCCTAAGACCATCATAAATATTTATAGCATTATCTTGTGTAGTAAACTAGAATGAAAACCACTTCTATGCTGAAATATAATAAAGCTATATTTACTGTAAACACTTAACTGGGTGTAGCGACCAAAACCGTCTTATCCCCTAAACGGGCAAAACGGCCGGTACCATCATTCAAAATCTCACCCCTTTTTTTAAATCGAGAGACTTCCGGCATGTGATTTCCTGTTCTTCTGTTGTGGATAGATTTCACTACATTTCCACACATGTCTTCTCTTTAATGTGTTCGTGTTTTTTTTTCAATTTTTTTGTGTGGGTGTTTAAAACTGATGGTTTGGATTCTTGAAGCGATAGCGTGGAGTTTACAGGCTTAAATTTAACAGAAATAGAGTTGAGAAAAATGTACTTTGAGTTGGATGAAAAGATCGTTAGGGACATTAGTGTTAGTTTAGTGCAAACATCCAATCATTCAGTAAGACTGAAAATTTTTGCTTGTAAATAGTGTCAGTTGTGCTTGTTTTGACTTCTTAAAAATGTTATTGGAAAATTTTTTTTGGGTAGAGATGGATTTAAAAAAAACAAGACATGACAAGGATAAAAAGGTAAACAATCAATAAGAATTCATTTTTGTTTATTGTGCATTTTATTTCATTTAAATATTTGCATTTATACCCAAGATATGGTGTTTTTACCGACGTACCCCTAAATATCTCTAAAATTGAAAAAAATCTTGACCGTTTGGAGGATGAAAAAATCTGTAAAACTTTGCCCAGTAAAGGGTTAACTATGTAACCTTACTAACACACATACCAATCTTAGTTTATCCTCATGCCTATCTTCCTCTTTGTGGGGGAACCAATTGCGAGATGGTTTGGGTGGTTTTTCTTCCCTCTTCTCCTCTTCATTGTCTTGGAACCAATTTCGCATTGCCTTTGACTTTTCCTCTTTCTTCTCTTCCTCCCTTTTTATCTCTTTGGTAGATGAAAATGTGGACGCTAGCTGAGCTAACTTTGAAGTAGGTTTATACAACCTACTCCCACCTCCGCCCTTTTCATCTGATTCTAAGAATAAAAATGTAGCATTTCATTTTTTGCATGATTTTTTTACATAATAAAATAGCATTGAAGGAAATTAACTGTTTTTGGTAAATAATTGTTAACAATTAAAGGAGCATTCATTAGCTAAAGAATATAAAGCGCTGAATAAACAAAAGTGCTCATAATGCACTATTCTGAACACATAGATTAATAACAAAATAATGAATCCATTTAATAAAAAGAATTGTTCAAACAAAAAGTTGCTTTAGTTTTAAAGAATTTAAAGCATCTTAATTTTCTATTTCAATTTTTCAAAGTGAAATTTTAAAACTATGAGCTATATTTGTGTTCATAAATATTAAACAGAAACAGAGTAAACAGTATGAATTTATGTCAATTCATTGTGCTTTGTGTTTACATTTCAGGATATTTATTTTTATATAAATTTAGCATAAAATTAAAATTTTGACAATTTTAATAGTTGAAGTGTTCTTATTTATTGAAAGGGCTTATATTATTAGAATTTTAAGCAATAAATCTATAAGGATTAATTGCAAGGCAGTTAGACTTGAATTATATGTTGTGTTTTTTTATGGATCTAAATATAAGTTGTATTTATATTGGAAAATATATAACCATTTTAATTAGATCCTTGATTAATTTTTTCTTAACAATGTCATTGTCTACATATTATCGTTTGACCTGAACAATAAAAAAATATAAATAGGAATTACAATTTTGTTATAGTTTAACACTCTCAAGTTATCAATAGCTGAAGGTCACTAGAAATATGAGCTATAGTTAAAGTCCAGCAAGTTAAAAAACAAGTGCCAGCAAACCTACTTTTATCAGGATTAACTACACCTCCTTTGACCCAAGATTTGTTTAGTTTTCCAGCATCCTCAAACGATGCCACAAATTCTTGATAAACGGCTGCTGTTGCTTCTTCATCTTTCTATATTTAGGATGGCATTAAATTTTATAAACAATTACAATTTAACAAATTACTAGGATTTCCTGTGTCACCTTATATATTTTCTGTGATTAAAATATGAGAAATAAATATTTTGAGTATCAATGTCAATAAACACTGGCAGGGTGTTGGAGGTCAGATTAATAATATTTATCAATAATTGTAAAACTTTCAAGATTATAGAATATGATGAAACAGCAAAAAATGTTATGAACTACATTTTGTCTTTTTAAATTTTATTAAATGACATTGAATATAAATTTTTTAACAGTCATTTGCATAACTCTGTTGAATCAAAAACATATAATTTAGATCTCAAGTTAAAATCTCCAGTGATGATAAATTTTAGTGTACTTAAAACAACAAAGAAAAGTAAATAAACCTAAATAAAAACATGGGTGTTTTTACTGGAAGGTAGCACACATCCACTTTGGAATGATAAAAACAGGTGATATTTGAAAGACTCATAGTACCAGATTGAAGGAGATATAGGAAAATTAAAGGAAGTACTTAAAGATTACTTGTTATTACCGAAAAAAGACTGTGGCAGAGGATACAAAAATGTAACCCGCAACGTGTCAGAGTTTGGGTGAGAAAATGTATGGAAGTAAGATAGCTGCTCCATTTTACTATGGCAAGATGGTAACCAACAAATTAACTTGTAATAATACTTGACTTTTTTTTTAATAAGATAATCCATGATTAAACCTGAGTTCCTGCAAATCTAAAATTAAATTCCAGCAGTGATTCAGGACTTTGATTGGGAAAAAAATTGAAAATCCAAAGAACTCGTAAAAAATTTAAGAGCATAAGTTCGTCATTAAAAAAAATATCTTACAGTGTGAAGAGGAAAAAAAGACAGTGACTATGATTTTTTTTTAACCATATCCAGTTTCATTCGAAAACAAATGCCTCCGAAAAATTTTAAATATAAAATGGAGTGATCTCAAATCAAATGAAACAATAAGAAAAGAAACCAACCAAGAATATGTGTCAAATTTTATAAGGAGAAGACGATGGAATTACATCGGCCATGTTCTTCGAATGGACAAGAGAAGACTCCCAAGTCAGGCCCTCATGTGGACACCAACAGGCAAAAGAAAACAAGGAAGACCAAAAGAAACCCTGCGTAGAACAATCATAAGAGAAAGCTCAACCATGGGTCTAAGAAATAACCAGGACTTGATACAATTAGCAACGGATCGTCAAAAATGGAAATCCATGACCTCTGCCCTATGTGCCGTCTTCGGCCCGAGAGGAAATAACTAACTAACTAACTAACTATATCCAGTAAAAATCAAATTTTATGAATATTAAGAAAGTTTGAAATATAATTAAGTTTTAAAAGATTTTTTTTTCAAATTACAGGAACTAGGATTCCTCAAGATTGAAAATTAATGTTACAAACTATTCAAGAATCCAAAGTGATAAGATAATTTTAATATTTCATACCCTTCTTTTCATTTCTTCAATTTCTCGTTTTGAAAGAGACTTTGTTCCTAGAGACATATTACCAATGTCAAAGGCACGCAGCTTGCTTTCACTGAGTCCCTGGAAAAACACAAAATAATTCTGTGGTAATATGTAAAGCACTAGCATGAAAACTGTTTTTAAAAAATCTTATTTTCTTGTTACAAAAATGTGCAGGAATAATATGTAAAAATTTATATTTCAACTATGTTTTAAAATACATTTTTAAATATTTTGCCAAATAATAATAATAATTAAACTTTATCACACTACAAATGTTAATGTAAAATGATAACGCTAAATCCTCTCAATATTATCTATTTTTTATTCCAAAGGCTACAAGGCTATGGTAATTGAGGGATGGACATGAAGTTATGACGATCACGAACAGTTGTAACCCAGTCTTCGATTTCATCAACATATGGTTTGCATTTATCAAGTCAGAAAACACAATCATTTTTTTAAACTAAAAGTGTGTTCATTATAAAATGCATCGCACAACAATAAAAAAATCCAAAATTTTAGTTTTGTCTCAAACATATAAGGGATTCATAGTAAAAAAAACTACTACTGACTGCCTGGTAAATTTCAGCTCTATTTGATCATGAGAAAAGGGTTATAAAAATATGTTTAATAAAATGCACACTGTGTGACAGACTAGCATTTAGATTTAAAGATCAGGAATATATTATAAAAAAGTATGGTCAATGGATTAGAAATCGTGACCATCGGAACGCCAGTCGAGCGTGCTGCCACTGGACCACCGAGTCTAATTATCAAATATTTTTAAAATTGAATATTTTATTTGCAAGATTACCGTGTTGGTAAAAATCACTGCGACTTCGGTGTCCCCGGCAACTCATTTTGGCGACAAAAATGAATTAAGTCGCTATACTATAATATCTTAACAAACTATTCTTTATATTGTATACGCATACAGTATTATTATAATCCGACATTAATAGATCTGGACTTATTTGTGTGTTTATTAATTCTAAAATCTAAATTTATTTAAATAGATTTAATATTGGTCTACAGATTATAAATATACTATACTATACTTGTGTAAGTAATGCCGATACCATCAGTGGCGTAGCTAGGGGGGGGGCGGTGGGGGCGGTCCGCCCCGGGCGGCACTCATCTAAAGGGCGGCGTTTAGGGGCATTTATTTAAAAAATGGAGCTATTACCGACAACCGCCCTTTTTCTTTTGAACGGGGAAAACGAAGGCTAAACAAAAATGCTCTTAATTTCGAATCTTAATTAACGAATTAACGTAACATCTGTTTGATTACATAGTGTTGTTATAACTAAGGCAAACACATTCAAAAATAAAAAATCGCTAAAAAAAAAAAAAAAGGGGGGGGGGTGAATTGATTTGTTTGGAAAATTAAGTGGTATGCGTCACAAATGGCGCAATTATAAGAAAAAACAACACATGACCAATGTACTATTAATATCACCACGACAGTTTTTGCGTGGAATTTTGACATGCGCAGAATGATGCTTTAACAAATACTTACATGACATGGTGCTTCAAATATCTTGTTTAACTTGCAAGTAGTAATTTACATTACTGTTTCAGTTTTAGAAAATAATTTTAAGGTAACTTACTAAAAATTAAATGTATTTTGTTTTTATTGCATTAAAGTAGCACACATAGTTTGTGTTTTTCATTAAAATATTGTTATTTATTTAAAAAATGCTACGTCTATCCAATTAAAGCAATGCGTAAATATTTTTTTTTTATTTTATTTTATGGAAAATTATTAAGATTTAGCGCAATAACGTGAAAATATTCAAATTTATCCGTTAATAAACATCGCTATAACATAAATAATTTCGAAAAAAACATATTTAAAAATTTCAAACGTCATGGAAAAAATTGACATCTGAATCAGTAACTAGTATAACAAGGACTGATTCTGGAAATTTACTCAGTTCATTGCAATATTTTTCTTTTTTATAGTTTGTCAAGATATGGGAACCCGTTTTCTTTAAAATAAATAGTGCCAACCCATTTCACGGAACAAAGTTATGTGCTAATACAGAGCGCTGTTATAGATTCTAGAAATTTGGGGATATCAACTGAACGCCGTACTGGAAGGAGAATAAGTATGATTTGAGAAAATTCAGGAGACGGGGCTCTATCTTTAGAGGAAGTCATTCAACGAGAAAAGGTTTTATCCATAGATGTAATTATAAAAGAAAGTAATAGAACCCACTGATGAGTTGCATGTCCTTGCAAGAAAATAATCGTGTAATCTACTAATTGAAATTTTTTACCATCAAATAGATTCCTTACTACCATTGACAAAGAACAGCTCAAATTGAACGAAAAAGGCTCCAGGTTTTTATGGCTGTACACAGGGCCAGTCTTTGCTATTGCGGGGCCTTATGCGGCTTAGTGTGTGAAAATGGATGCGCGGGGCCCAGTTTGGGTAGGGATAAGATATTAATAAGGGTAATAAGGGAAAATTAACATAGGTGGGGCCTATGAAAATGTGAACCCACTGCAGCCGCATAGGTGGCAGTGGCTTAAGACCAGCCCTGGCTTTACCTATACACTACAAGAAGAGGCATTATGTTTGAAAAACACGAGAAGG
>MUZC01004416.1:41166-55262 GCA_002072015.1 Radix auricularia | reverse complement strand
CCCCCCCCCCTAAAAACAGCCTTTTTTATTGAAAATTAGCATGTTGCAAATTATTTATTTATTTATTTTTCATTTAGATATATAGATCTATTTAGTGTTAGTCTGCACTCTAATAGCGTTACATGTGTGAAACTTGTAAGCAATCACATATTGAAGTGGAACATTTGCGCGTTTTGATGTGTAGTCACATTTCTTAAACATTTCTCCTCCTTTGTCACACATCGGTCACAAAGTAAATGCGTGACGCCCACCCCCCCTAGGCGCGTGACGTTATTTATGACGGCTCATAATCGTAAAATTATATCAAAAATCGCCACACAGTTATATTGTGTGCAAATTATTTTTAAAAAAACTAAATAGTTTTCAAATTCTACTTCAATTCTATTCATGATAGCGTAAGCCTCATTTGTTAGCCGCAACAAGCTCACTCAAAATTTCTTGTTTAATTAAACAAAACGAATTTCAAGTAAAAGTCTGTTCTTTCCTTTTTTTAAAATTATTATTATATATAAATATAAAAGTGGAACAAGATTAACTAGTAAAACTTTCAGCAAGTGTTTAATACAATCTACCGTCTAGATAAAAATTCACTTTTTGTGTTTTTAAAGACTCAAAACGTCTAATATTTCAAATTTACACAAAAATGATATTGAATTGATTATTGCTTTTTAGATCGTGAGCTGTCGCTGTTGATAATCTATATTAAGCCCGTAATCCAATTAACAATGGCTTTCAAAATATTATTTTTAAGAATTATCATGATTGTGATGATTCCTCCTACAGCGTTTTCGTCTCTGCTTGCCCAACGCGCCCATCTGTTCAACTCAAGACTTTGTTTAAGCGGTTGGGGGGGGGGGGTTTGAAGGTCTTAAGATATTTCATAGAAGTTTCTTTTTCCTCGGTAAATTATCTTAAGGACAAGGGAAATTTTAGAAATCTAGACACAATTGCTTCAAAAGATCGCACTGCGAGGGGGTTCCTGCTGTTCCAGCCGTACCTGGAACTTTCAGAAGCTATTGCGATGAGGAGTGTGACAATGTGGCCCATTTAAATATTCGTGATTTGAAATGAGCTCATCCAAATAATCCGGTGCAGATCTTTCTATCTTTCTGTTGCTCAGTGATAGGATTTTTTGGTTTAAGACCTTGTTTAATGTGATCTGATTTTTCTCTTTTCATATTTATACAGAAGATTATTGCGTCCACAGACCATGCCGGTCTGTTGGCAAGTGACGCAGCGTTCACTAGACACGGCTATAAGCGTTCCACGCATTACCCTGCCGTATAAGTATATGTTTCTCTAACTTAGGTACCCATTTGAAGCTGGGTGGACTCAAGGAACCCTTTGCCCCGGGAACAAATCCTTGCTTTCACATTGATTTGAACCCGTGACCATAGGTATGCCAGCCGAGCGCGCATTCCCCTTTTTCGCAATGTGCCATTCTATGTGAGGTCGAGCCAAATCTGTTATTACGCTTATCCATGATTATCTATGTCTAGTGTTACAATATTATTAGTATTAGAGTTAGAGCTTTAAATGTTGATAGAGTGTTTTTTCCCTGGTTTCCACAGGCTGCCAGACAAACCATTCCACGTCCGAATTCCTAACACTAACAGGAAGAACAAGAATTTTTACAATTGTCTTTTTCCAATGTTTTTTAGTGTGTTCCGGTTTTTTAATATATATATATATATANTTTAAAGATGTGCGTTTTTAAAAGTGTGTGTGTGTGTGTTGGGGGTGGGTGGTGGGGGCTGATAGGAGAAACACAAGTGAAAGTACACAAAATAAATAAATATGAATTCTGACACCGTGCCCCTCCACTTGACCATGTTAGACAGCATCCTTATCTGTGCAAAAATTTATATCCCATGGACAGATATTATATTATCTTTAGTAAAAATTTGCTTGAGATTAATTCTAAAATACTAAACTGTACTGCCGTTCGGCGTTGGTGAGAAGTTTGCACGGCTGCGCAGCTTAAAGTTAAAGGGAACATTGGTTAAAAGTTTATTAATAATCCATTTCCAGGAGTTTAGAAGCTTTTAAGTTTGCACATGTTTTTGTACCATTAACATTTAAAACCACTCCAGAGAATACAGGGTATAGGCGACTGCCGCGACTCCCTTACAACTTAAAATTGTCGTATAATTTGAAATGAAAGACAATCATTTCTATATGACTATCACATCTATTTTCATTTTAAAAAATTACAAACAAAATTGCGACACTACGAAAATCCTATGGCCTATGGCCACCATACGTTATTTGTAAAAAGTATAATTAGAATGAATATTTAATTGTTTCCCGAGGCAATTATTACTGTTCTATATTTTGAAGATTATTTTCATGCCCATTAATAGCTTATTTGTTATAAAATTGCATTAAAAAAAAAAAAAACAACAACCCTGCCCTATAAAGGTCTCTGCGTATCCACTATACTTTCATTCGCAGACGATGTGGCGGAAGTAAGGTTAACATCTGCGTGCGCATCATCATCTGTGAGTAGAGAATCCATTTCACAGCTGTAAAAATCAACAACCTTTGTGACTTCATTGTTTACAAAATACAAGTAAATTATGTTCAGATGGGGTTTTGGTGATACATTAGTGAGATAACTGCTTTACATTCTCAAATACTTTGTTTGCTGTAATTTAGTATGAAAATACCTTAAGAGTCATCGACAATTTTACCTCTACCCAAACAACAAAAAAATGTGAACACTCATAATTTCTTAACTTGACACTGTAACACAAATTTGTTTCACTTTCTCACAAGACTCTTGGCATATGAACAGACCAAAATTCGCAACTCAGGAGTTCCCATGTTCATATTTAATCTAACTATCCTTGACTCTTTTTAGTATGAATATTTATAAGCTATAAAGTTAAAAGAAAAAGGCAAAGGACTCAAATGTCAAAGGTGTATGAGTATGAATCAAATGAATGAATATGGAATATGGTATTTTTTAAAGTATTAAAGTGACAGCTTAGGCTACTTCAGTAAATTACTTGTTAGAATGTCTTGTTCATTTTTGATATTTACTTAATTTTGGTATGAAAATAAAAAAAAACACTAACTAATAAGTAGCAGTGCTCATTTCAGCTGCTAAGCACAAATCTGTGTATAGTATAGTATAATACAGTATAGTATGAGTATGTACACCAGTGAACTGAACTGAATCCTATTGGTATTGGCCTATCTATTATTACTGCCTATTGATTTGGATTCATATTAAATAGGTTGCTAAGACTGCTTATTTTTGAAAACCATTTGATTTAACCATTTAAAAAAAAAGACCTGTCAACCGTCATTTAGCAATAGCGCTATATTATACTATATTTTTTTTTAAAGTTAAAGTAAGAAAACCATCAAGAGTCAAGAAATATAATAATAATGAATTTAGCCGTAACAAAATCTTCCTTGTCCTTTCATTATAATGACTTGGATGTCACTGCCTTTAGTGTTAGCTCTTTTGTGTAATGCTCGTTAACACAATAAATAAATAAAAAAATTGTGATTCAAACTAAGAAATAAACAGTGATGATAAGTAGAATATATAAAAAAGCGTTAACTTAATTATTTTTCAATCACCAACTCACTGGACCAGTGGAATTCAGTTTAAATTAGGACTGGTAAACGGTTACAACCTCAATAATAACCTAGTCAGTCAATCTTTAGTGACTTATTTACCCTTCAATAATACAGTAAAAAAAAAGTCCATGTGTTAAATTATATGTTCTATTTTACACTCTTATCAAAATGGAATGTGCTTAAAAAGTTTTGTCTCGTAATAACAATTATTTGTAGATCGTATAAGTTTGAGCTTAGTGAGTTTTTCAGTGTAAATCTGCCATAATCCTACCAATCTCTTAATATAGAAACCATTTGCAAAGCAAATAATTCTGAATAGGAAGATAAATTTACTGTGTAAGAGTAAGAGATGTCTTAGAAAAGAGATGTTATTGAATCATAACAGAATATTTTAAAAATTGAACATGTTAATTAAATAAGCCTTAAAAGTGGGGAAATATTACTATTACTGTAGTGTTTGTAGACAACTAATAAAAATTTAAATAAAATTAATTAAAATGTTTTCAATAGTAAAAGTATAATTTAACAATCGCTAGTTTGAATTAGGTTTGAAAGTTAGATTGCTTTTGTGGTATATAGACCTTTTTGAGAATGCTAATTTTGATTTTTTCAATGCAGACTACATCTGGCATGTGCTGGGTGTGTGTGGTAGCATATGGATGCTCTATGTGAAGAGCCGGCGGGGGGTAGTAAACGCAGGCGCGGTGCAGGGGTCAATTCTAACACTACCAAGTAAGTACAAAACTAAAATAACTTACTTAAATGTCTTGTTCCTGAGAAGCAAATACTTTAGTGATATTTATCATATTATAATTTTCAAATTTTTTTATCAGACACATGCAGATTTCATATTTAGAGTCATATTTAGTCTTTAAAAATGTATCGCCAGAAGAAATAAACTATTTTGTTTAGGGGTATTTTTTTAAAGTACAGGGGTTCAAAGGTTATGATGTTAATCGGTTCATAAGAAGCTTTGTAACACAATTTCAGTGTAAGTAGAAACATAAAGAAAATATATATATTATATACTGCTAAGTACTGTATGTACAGTGCTAAAAATTGTAACGGTTAATGCCTTTAAAAAAATCTTTAAAAAGGCAGAAAAAAATTCCTTACCACACAAACTCAAGTATATATTAATAAAAATGACAGAATGATGCGTAATATTATTTTGATATTTTTTTATTGGGGTGCATTCGTAACCACAAAACAGCGTCAGTCAGGACTGGCGTAACCCGAGGTCTCCCTGTACTTAAGTTTTTCAGCTTAATATTATATAATTTAATATTAATATACATTTGAAAGAATACAATAATATTAGGTGTGAATTACTTTTTTTGTTATATAATTTTAGAGATGATTCTTAGTGTGAAAAAATGGTTAAACTTATTAAAAATTTTAGATCTTCAGGGACTGATTCAGCACCTGCTAATAAGCCTCGTAGAGGTAGAAAATCGAAGTGTCAGAAAGAAAAGCCCTCAGTATCAGCAGATCAATCACATCAAGGATCTTCCAAATCATCTAAGGTTGAACTTGGTGTACCAAAAGAGGATCTAACAGTTGTTGCTGATGTAATTTGCAGCGAAACTGTTACGTTAGGGAAAGGAAAGGGGAAATCAAAAGGAAAACAGCGATCTTTAAGACCAAGGAAATCAAATACCTCTTTAGCTGAGGCTGATTTGGAAGCTGCAGCTTTTAAATATATTACAGAGTCATTTGATGAGCCTGTAAGAGACGTATTAGTAAGAAATAAAGGGAAGGGGAAAAAACGAAAAGTTTCAGAAGTTATTTACCTGTCACCTAAATCTGATTTAGTAGAGGAAGCAGAGGAAGAGTCAGGTCAGTGATTGACGGATTTCAATTAAATTTTTTTTTCTCCATTTTTGAAAAATTGGATTCATAAGTTAGTTTTAAACTAATACTATTTCGCTATTGTGATGCATATACAAGATGCTCCTAGTAGAATCTCTTGTTTTCTTTTAATTTGTTAAACCAGAATTTTCAATAGTATCTGGAGAAACAGAACAATAACATTTTTTTTTATTTTAGTCACACCCAAAATTTACTTGATCCCTCATTTTTGTTTGTTTTTAGGCTAAGTTTTTTAGTCAGGATTTCAATACTCACCTAAGTCCATTTCACCAAACTATTAAACCAAAAAATATTGCCATTTCATTATGATACTTTGAGATTTTTTTATAAGAATTGTAACCATAATTATTACTGTCACCTTCCTTTTATTTCACATTAATTAAAATGTTTAATTCATCACTTTCAAGCTGTGTCTAAATTTCAATGTTATGCAATTTACAGCATCAGCATTTAGAGGAAAAGGTAAACGCAAGAAAAAAACTGAAAAAGGGGCTAAAAAGGAGAAATTCTCTAAAACCTCATTAGTTCAAGAACAGGACACTCTGTATAGTGATTTAGAAGACTTTGTTGAAGAGTTTGAAGATCTTATATTACCACAACCAGCTCCTAAAAAGCGCTGCCTCAGATCATCTTCTAACGAGGAGAAAGAGGCTAGTTCATTTAGCCTTGTTCCTGGCCCATCATCAAACAAATTAACACCACCTTTACAGAAGAAATCTGAAACTCCTGGGTCTTGCACCAAAAAGGGTGAGGGGAATAAGTCGAAGTCGGTGAAAGCTTCAAAATCAGTCACCAAACAACCAAAAGAAGAAAAGTCTCTGCCCAAAGGAAAGACCAGAGGCAGAAAGACGGGATCTTGTGCTAGTAATAGGTAACTAATTTTTATTCTCCTCCCACCAATTAACATTTAAAAAATATGATTGCAAAGTTTCTGTTTTGGTTCAACATACTTTAATGAATTTAATCTTAAAATTCAATTCTCATAATTTGAATTTATGTATATTCTGATGAAACAACTTGCCAAAGGAGCATATGCATGAAATTAACTTACCTGTCTGTACCTGTCATAGTTTTAAAATCTTATTTAGATGTTCTTTGTTTTTTTATACTATAAATTGTAAAAATAAATCAATTAAGATTTATTATTTGAAAGAAGATGAGCAAAATGATAGAATAGTCCAAGCTTTAGCACCGTCAGCATGTTTATGTAACTGCTGAGAAACCCTATATCTCTGATTTGTTTGTGTGCTAAGCTTGCCTCATTGCACTGAATAAGAGAGTTTAATTATTTTTGCCTTTAATGTTTCAAGCCCCATAAGGTAAGCTTCTGCCTCAGTCCCGTAAGGATTCCCGTATTGCGATCAACTGGTTATGAAATTTAAAAATTTGCTGAAAATTTATTTATATTTTTATTGTTACACTGACTTCATTTAGGATAAGAATGGTTATTTTACATATAAAAAAGACAGTCTTGAGTTTAGTACTATTTTTATCTGTAGTTTACTACTATTATTTTTTCTAAAAAATGTAACAAAATCATTAAAAAAAAATATGTAAAAACTACCACAAAACTTTGCAAACCAAGCAAAAACACATGTGAGGCAACAGCCGCCATTTCCGGAAGTCAAAAAACATTTTCTTTCACCCACTGAAGAGTTTTCATTTACTGTGATTTTGTTCCTAAAGAGAGTTCTATCGAGGCGTGCTCAAAATTAATAATAGAGGCTTGGCGCGCATTACAGCACATTGTCAAATTAAATGTTAAAGATTGATTAAAATACTGACATTATTTTCACCAGTGGGCGTCAATCGTCTACAGTCAGTAGAGGAACAGGGAGGGCTGGTGCCAGCCGTGGGTCTAGTGTAGGGGCCAGAGAGAGAGTAGAGTTAAGCAAAAGTAGTATACCAACAACTACCACAACCTTATCAGGCATGTCTTCATCAAGTCATCAACAAGATAGCGCTGGCAGTGGTGGAACCAGACCAAGGGAAGGTGGAGGTGCAGGTGGTAATGCTCAGCCAGAAGGTCAAGGTAATTTGTTGACAAGTTAACATCGGGACAGATGCTTGGACATCAGCTCCAGAAAGTTTGAAAAATTATTCAGGGTTTTTAATTTATATTCTACATATAAATTAGTTTAGAGTCCTAATATTACATTTATTTTGAATAAACCAGATACAACATCAGGAATGCCCCTTGGAGCTGTGGGAGGAGCTGGTCCAGATACTGAAAGTGATGAGTCAGATATGAATAGACTTCAAGGTAAGTCTTTTCATAATCTTTCAAGCTCTTATTTAAAGTCTATATTAGGTACAGTTTTGCTAAGAATCTTGTTGTTTTTAATTTGTATTTACATTATTTGTCCCAACTCTTTTTTCAAGGCTAAAATTTCCCTCTATTTACTTCACATGTCTTGAAATTCCTCTCATATTTAACTTTTTGAAAGTCAATAATATTATAATATTCTCTTAACCCATTCAATACGTCACAATTTTTTTAGGGCACGCAGTAAAATTTTAGGTTAAAAAATCCATTCCACCTGATGATCTTAAACTTAAAATTTCAGCTTTACTATTTATCAAAACTATATCATGATGCACATTAAAATGTAGGTAATTGGAAAAGGAATATGTTTATACTATTAAAAAGTGAGACAAAATTACCCAATAAAACCTTTAGGGATATTGCATGTTAATGTAAAAAAAAAAAGATTTTTTTTTATTTTGCTGTACTCACCAGCTCATAAACCAAGTAACAATAATCCAATCAAGTTCATATTTCTAACAAATAAGTCTTATTATGTATCTAAAACAACTGGAAAGTTTCATTGCAATATCTCCAGACATCATCAAGTTATAAATTTTTTCCCATGACGCGTTTCAATTTTAAAAAATAAAAAATTAACAATAAAATGGTAATGCTTTATTATTACACTAATATTTACTAAATCGTAAATTTTCGTAATCACGGTCAACACTGAGTCTTCAAATTTATCATCTTTTGAAATTGATTTGTCCATTCAAATCAATTTATTTGCATGATCATCAGTCATAGATAAAAAAATTAATAGATTAGTACTAGGATTAGTGCTCAATGAAGCTATTTCGATCAGTTGTTTTTTGTTTACAAACATTTTGACTGAAAAAGCAAGCACAAAATACACTAAACACTGTCTAATCCTTTCGAAATCGCACACCATGGAAGTTGAAACTCTTCTGAATAGAAGTTTTATAAGCTATTAATAAAAATAGTTGAATGGAAAAGTCCGATTACTATTAAAATGAAATAAACCATTGGTGACGCAGAGAGTGGCTAAACACACATGACTGAAATTGCGCTGACGCAGGCTGCAGCTAAACGTATTAAATGGGTTAAAATATTAGGCAAAAAAATATTTTAAGAAAATTCTAATGTTGAAGAAATGATTCACTTATCATACAACGAAAATACAAATCCAAGTAGTATTTGCTGTTAATGAGAATTTTGAAAATGTTCATGAGCAATGTTCTAATGTTAGTTGGTCTGTGTACAAAGTAAGAAAAACAAAGTTGCACAGCATCCATTTTTTGTGCTATGATTTACAAAATTTGCTGCATGGTAATTCTAAACTACTAGGCAGCTTCTGTCAACCTGTACAGCTTTGCAACTAAAGGGGAACATTGGTCATGAGCAAATAATCTGATTCATGTCCTTTAAAATATTTCTTTCAGCTTTACTGGAAGCGCGAGGTCTGCCATCTCATCTGTTTGGTGCACTGGGACCACGCATGCATCAGCTTCTTCACCGCACAATGAGTGGTGGCACATGTAATAATTTAGTCCATAAACTCTAAAAATTATTTTTTTTGTCTGCTACATTAAAATATGGTTATAAAAAAATGGATCCAATTATACCCACCTACCCCGAGAAATAGGCTGGTTACTCTAAGAGATAAACAAAATATTTTTGAGGGACTAATGATAATTATTAAAATAAAGTTAATTCAATAATTATTTTGTGATATAGCATGTTATGAATAAATAATGTTCTCTGGTTTAACCTCAATGACTTGTATGTCAATGTTACAAATTTATTAAATATTTTCTTACACAGTGACCAAAGTACAGCACCTACTTCAAGGTCTTCAAGCCACTGGGGATGAAGCCCAACAATTGTCAGCTGTAATGGAGATGTGTCAGGTAGGCTATCCAATTTATTGTTATAGTGCATTAACAACATTTCGGCTTTGAAAGTTTAGCTTAGGTATGTTGTAATATATTTGCTCTAGGCCAGAGGTCTCCAAACTATGGCCTGCAGAGCCCTCTCATCGGGCCCTTGGAGACCTTTTAATCTTTTAAAAAAAGATACCACAAAACTTAGTTGGGGGTTAGCATTCAGCCCCCAAACTGCTGTTTGACAGCTAATGCAGCCCTCTGGCAAAAAGTTTGAAGACCCTTGATCTATGCAATGTTTTTAAAATATGTTTTTACACAGATTCTGGTTATGGGTAATGAAGACAGCCTTGTAGGGTTCCCAATCAAGCAAGTGGTGCCAGCGTTGATCCAGCTGCTTCAGATGGAGCACAACTTTGAGATGATGATCCACGCCAGCCGAGCTCTCACCTACATGATGGAGGCTCTGCCAAGATCTTCAGCCTCTGTAGTTGAAGGCGTTGCTGTGTTTTTGGAAAAGGTGAAACCCCAGAATAATCTTGTCTTCATTTAATGGTGTTGTAAATTTATACATTAAGCAGTCTGATATTTTGTCTTTACTGTATAAAATGTGCAGATGGTATGCATGTAGCTAAGAGCATAAAGATCTTACACATCTACCGGAGTTGTTGATTTGAACAATTTACTTTCACAGTTACAAGTGATCAATTGTATTGATGTCGCAGAGCAGTCCCTTTCTGCCCTTGAGACATTGTCTAAGCGACACGGGAAAGCTATCCTTCAAGCTGTAAGTGTTGTTTTCTTAGGAACATTTGGGAATTACTACTCTTATAAAGCCAGAGAACAACTTTTGAAATCTAATACCTGACCTAGAAGCGTTAAGTGCTATTTTAATTTACATCATCC
The DNA here is from genome assembly GCA_002072015.1 of Radix auricularia. Taxonomy (NCBI): domain Eukaryota; kingdom Metazoa; phylum Mollusca; class Gastropoda; family Lymnaeidae; genus Radix; species Radix auricularia. The sequence goes on along the minus strand of MUZC01004416.1, from coordinate 44,738 downwards.
TGTTGGCTAACTGGATTTGAACACCAATGTTTCTTTTACTTATTTTTTAAAATCATCCCAAAATTAATTGATTGTATTTTTAATTAAAAATTTTTTTTAATGATTATTCTCTTTTCATCGACAGGGTGGAATTTCTGCATGTCTTATGTTTCTAGACTTCTTTAGCATTATTGCCCAACGCAGGGCTTTAAATATTTCGGCTAACTGTGTCCAGTCCATGTCAGCTGATGAGTTTCATTACATCAGAGACTCTTTATCTCTTTTAAGTGCCAGGCTAAACCACTCAGTAAGTGTTTGGTTTTGTAAACTGTAATCTACTCAAGAGTAAATTATTTCTCTTTTACATTTTCTGGTTCTTAAAAACAAAATCACAGAATCCAGTGCATCATCAGGGAAATTATCGGATTTAATTCTGAGAATCTTTAAAATTTCAGGATAGCAAATCTGTGGAAAGTGCATGCTTGTGTTTTGCAAGACTTGTTGACAACTTTCAAAATGACCAACGGCTTCTGAAAGAGATCGCCGTCCATGACCTGTTGACTAATATACAGCAGCTGGTAAACTTCTAATTTTTTTCTATGATCTATGAATGATAAGAAGTAAATTACAATATAGGTAAAATTGCATATGATCTTTAATTAATATTTAATTATTAAGAAACGACATGTTTATTATTTTAAATACATTTGTTTTCTTCTAATGATTATTCACTTAATAAACTAATCCAAATAAATCAATTGAAAAAACATGTTCTGCATCCCATTAACCGTAACAAATGTAAAGAATATTAAATAAATAAACTTTTCAATTTAAAACTCAATAATTAGCATTTCATGATTTTAACAAAATAAAAATTAATTTCATGCAGTTGATGATGAGCCCACCTGTTATCAGCACCAGTGTGTTTATCACTGTGGTCAGAATGTTGGTGGTAATGTGCGCCAATTGCCCAGATTTGGCAGTAATCCTGCTCAAACAAAGTATGCACCTAGTTGTTGTTATAGCATGTGTTAAGTTATATTAGTAGCCTGTAATCAGGCTAGGTAGGCATTTTATGATTGATATCTGCTTAGTTTCTTCAGTGCAGTTTAATTTTTTTTAGATTGTTGAAAAAATTTGTGTGGGTGATTTGAATGTTTGATGAAGAAGGCTAATTGTAAACGCATGTATTTTTTGTTGCATCTTTTTTCAAGGCTTATCCCTTCACTGTTAAAATGGATAAATTATGCTTCGTGATCATGTAAAATTGCAAATAATCATATCCTCGATTTCCAGGTGAAATCAGAGTTGTTTGTGTGCAATGGCCAATACTTTCTTTTAATACTTCGATAATACAAATTTTTAAAAAATCTGACTTATCATTGTGCTTATTTAAAAGTTACATCTTCAAAAATAAGAAACACTTTTTTTTTCTTCAGAAATAGCAGAAACATTAAGATACCTCTTGACAGGGTCATCTGAAACTTCAGATCAGTGTTTTGAGGTTGGTAAAAGTTAACTTAGTCATACATCCAAGGTACTTTTATTTACCCTTTACTTTGTAGCTTGAAAATGTTTAACCTCATTTTTCACATTAATAGGATTAGGATTAAAGACAAAATGATACACTATTGTGATAAAAATGATTTTAAGCCAAAATAAAATGTTCCCTTTTCAGTTGGTATCTCGAACTCCACAAGAATTGTATGAAATAGTTAGCCTCATTGGGTGAGTTTACATTCCTTAATTTACTCATTGCCTTTTCACATTGAAACCTCATTGACCAATTTTCTGTTTAAGAATTTGTGCCTTCCAAATGAAAGAATGCATGTTGTTAACTTGTTCATCTGAGCACTATCATATTTTCATTCTCACATCTTACAGTAGTATCAAACTCCCATCCCTCCAATTATTAATGATTATAGAGAATCAATAAAAGTAAAGGCTTGGGATCAGTATAAATCATATGCAGCCTTCCAGGGCCAATGACATTATGAATGGATATAAACTTTTCTTGTTCTTTATTTGTATGCACATGCAGTTTTTTTATCGTTAGAAAATTTGGTTTACCACAGTTCTGCTTGCCTGGGTGAAGATAATAGTTTAACCACCAACCCAATTGATTGTTATGAAAATAAATTATCTCAACAATATCATATTTTTATTTTGAACTCTTATTTTGAAACAAAATGTCAATTGTGTGATTTATTTCAGGGAACTTCTTCCACGCCTCCCGACAGATGGACTCTTCACAGTAAACAGCCTGCTTCGTAAAGGTGGAGCTATCAGTCTGGATGGGGCATTTTGGCAGTGGCAAGATGATAGGGGCTTATGGCATATGTATACTCCTATTGACAACAAAATTGTTGAGGTAACGAGGTGTAGTTTTTGCATTGTGAATACTTTTAAAATTAATTTGTTAGTGGTAATGTTTTTTGCAAATGGCTTAGTTTTGTCTCATTAAATTAAGCTGCTGTTTTTTATTGTATATAAAAGAGCTTAAATTATAAGCTTGTTAATGGTTAACCGGTCCTCAGATCAGGATCGGTCCTCTTTATTGAGGACCGTAGGACCGCTTAACCAAATAGGAAAAAAAAACCCAAACAAATAAACTAGCGGTAACGTAGTAAAAAAAAACAACACAAGCGGTAACGCGCCTCGTGCCTCTCCCTCTCGCTTAGTCACAGTGAGTAAAAGCGATACCACGATCCAGCTGACAAGTAGGTTGGCATTCAAGCCTTCAGTCTCCTAGCTGTAAGCGTGCGTACATGACGCATTATAGCCTGGCTTCACTGAAGTTCACAACTAATAGTACTAGTGGGATTCAGCTGTAGACTGATGCGTATGCGATGAGCGCATGCACCTTAGTAATAAAAAAATACATGGTACTAATACGATAGAGACTCAACTCACCCCCTCCCCCATAATAATTGCAGAATTAAGCTTGCTAACGGTTAACCGCCTACCGTAGGACCGTGTAACCCAAAAAAACAAAAAAAAAAACCTAACGTAGTAAAAAAAAACTAGTGAAAAAAACACCCGGTAACGCGCCTCTCCCTCTCGCTTTGTCGCGGTGAGTAAAAGTGATACCAAGATCCAGCTGATTAGCTGTCGAGCGACTGTGACTGTACGAGATCTAACACAGTGGCGTTTGATGTCAACAACGGTCAAGGCCGAAACTGTTTCTATTTTTATTAATTATAGTCTGTTTCTTATAAAGACAAAGAAAGCTATAAAAGCATATGACCCCGTGACCTATCCGCATTTTCTGATCACCGGTTTATAGTCTGTTTCAGTTCAGGCATTCAAAAACTTATCGGCGCACGCCGCTTAGTGAAGTACATGTCCCTATATTACGAGAGGTATTTGAAAGACGTAGCAAAGATACCGGGCGATTAATCGGCCCACAAATTCGAGTTCGGTCTTTTAGTGACAGTTTTCCTGCTAGTCAAAGGCATTTGATTACCACATTAATAGTACGCCGAGTGTAACTCAAACCCTATTTGAACAGAAAAAACGGGGAGGGGGAACGTGTGCGTCGCAAAATTCAATTATTCTGGCGAGTTGACGATTAAAAAATAATGTTTTTTAAA
>MUZC01004416.1:8695-41128 GCA_002072015.1 Radix auricularia | reverse complement strand
AAATAAATTCCATTTTATCATCGTTTACTCCGTAGCTTTATAATTTTATTATATTATTAATTTTAATACGCGAGTTGACCGGCATCACACACAAGAGAGGTAAACATGACGTCAAACGGACGGGGCGAGGCATTGGTTTTTTAAACTAATGAAAAATACCTCGCTAACTTTAACGAACGATTGAACCTGACCTCTTATTTAGACCGGTGAACTACGAGTCCTCCAAATAAAATATAAAAAAGACAATTAACCATCACTGTTAAGTTAATTTTTTGGATTAAAAAAAAATGCTATGAATTGAGGGCAATGCGGAAAGAGCTGAACGCAAGCGGGGGGGGGGAGCGGGCTTTGATGCCATCAGACGACGCGAGGCGACAACATTCTCTTAATAGTTCTCAAAACATTAGGGATATAAGGACGAGCGGTTAACCGGTCTTTTTTTGAATGGTTAGCCGGTCCTCAAAAACGAGCGGTCTTAACAACCTTATTAAATTATACAAAAATTTATCACTTGTTGTCTTTTAAATAGATTATTACAGAAAACAAATTCTTACTTGGATTATTTTGTTACTTTTTAGGCTGCATATCAAGCTGGAGAAGAAGAGGTGAGCCTCTCCACTATGGGTAGATCCTATTTACTGGACTTCAATACCATGCAACAAATCAATGAAGACACTGGCACTGCCAGGCCTGTTGTCCGCAAAGTTAATAGTCTTGGAGTTAGTGGACAGAACAGTGCTGCAGGGGATACTCGTAAGTTACTGCATTGAAAGTAGATCCTATCACCAACTAATATTGTCAGCATAATAATAATTGAAACAAAACTCAAAATTGGAATTAATCCTTTTGGATAAGTAAGTCAGACCAAGTGTAAAAATTTATTTGTTTCTAAAACAGTTGGTCAGTCTGATCCAAATGTTGAACGCTGTGATTCAAGAGCTGAGATTTTAAAAGAGGACCAGGACTTGGCTTCCAACTTTGTCCAAACATTATTTGCTGTTTTGTATGAGGTTTACAGCTCATCTGTAAGTAATTAATCAAATATAAATCTATGCTGAGTGATATTTTAGCCTTTTTATATTTATTTTCAGCAAATAATAAATTGTTAAAATATCTATAAACGAGAGGAAAAAAAAAAGATAGCCTTGACATTTAAACCCACATTTATAAAACTGCCTTGTACCTGCATGATTCTAAAATTATCCTCAATATATTCATTTAAATCAGGCTGGTCCCAATATCCGCCACAAGTGCCTTCAGACCATTCTGAGAATGATCTACTATTCTCCTCCTGATTTGTTGAGACAAGTACTTGTCAACCAGTCAGTTTCAAGGTAGGCAACAGTAATCTTCCAAAATCTTTTATTATCTTTAGCTCATGTATTTTGTTTTTGCTACTTGAGTGTAATAAACATGAAAATTCCATATAAATTTAAGTTTTTGCTCTTGGCTCTGTTTATTCAGTATGCAAACATTTTTAAGGGTGATGATTAAGGTAATTTTGTTTGTGCACACTCAATCTGACATACCTTGATTATTTATGTACTCTTACAATTGAGAAAAAAAAGCTTCATTTAAAAAATATCTTATTCTTTCAGTCACATTGCTTGCATGTTGGGCTCCCCTGATCTAAAAGTAGTTGTTGGAGCTTTACAAATGGCCAACATCCTGATGCAAAAATTACCCGATGTGTATAGTGTTTACTTCAGGAGAGAAGGTATGAACATTGGCCTGTAAATGGCATAAAAGGATATGGCAAAAAGTGAAAGTCATTTTACCAACACATGATATTTTAAAACTATTGCTGAGGTTTATGTTTTAGTCACATAGAAGAGAATCTTCTGTAAGTGGTCAAACAATTTTCTCCTATTAGATTTAATATTTATTTGGATTAAGATTTTAGGTGTTGGTTAGAAAAATGGTGTGCATCTTATTTCTAAATCATAGCTTTACTAATCCTTGCTCTCTCATCAAAAGTCATCATTTATTTTAAAGCTGTAAAAAAATGTTTATTTTACCACAAAAAGCCAACGGCGCCTTGAGAAGCCAATGGCTCTACTTTTTATTTACATCCCCTTAAATCCCATCTTGTATCCTGGGGGAAATGTGAGCATCTCGGGGAGAGAAACCCTATTTTACACCATCAAAGCACAAGTTTCTAGCAGGGTTCTTTTGTGCTAGACTGTACACCTATCTCATTTGCTATTTCTATAAATCTTTTTTTGTAATGATCCACCACATAGGTGTTATGCACCAGATCCAAAAACTTGCTACCCAGGAGGTGCTGCCATCCTCACCTACCAAGTCAAGCCACTCTCCAGGCTCATCACCAGTCTTGGGCTCAGTATCAGACACAAGCTGTGCCATCTCTCCCACAGTACCAAGGATAGAAGCGCCTGAGATTGGAGATAATGATGATCTGTTTGCTGGCGGTGCCTCCCATCACTTGGAGGAACCTTGTGCTTCATCTGCTCACACGTACGTGAACAATGAACTAGATATGGAAAATAAAAAGTCTGTAGATGTTCTGATCTAAATTAATCCAAAGATTTAGTCACCTCTTTAAAAATGATCACAGCTAATCTTACAGACATCTTGTCCGGCCCTAAAATAAAATTTACTACAAGGAACTTGAACACTTAAACAAAAAAGTGCTCAAATTGTTGAAATTCTTGACTAAAATGCTGTTTTATATCTTAATTTATTAAATACAAATAGCTATAAAATAGATAATCAAATCCTTGAAATATCTGTGGAATAGCAAATCTATAAAAAATTTCTCTGTAATTTTTGTCTATGAAAGTTCACTTTTAAACGAGGTTTGAAAAAAATTGAAAATGAGGAATTCATTAATTATTTTTTTAGAAAACTCAGTGATGTTCTGAAAAGAAAACGTCCACCTAGGAGGGGACCATCCAAGAAGGGAAGCAAGTCAGACGATTCTGCAACAACTGAAGCATCTCCTAAAGGTGTTGGACTTCTGCTTGGAAGAAGTTCTAACAGGGGGAAAACATCATCTGGTAATTTTGTTTCCTTAATAATAGACAATTTAGAAATGTCATTTTCAACAAAAAGAAAGGGTGTTGAATGTGGCACAATTTAGGTTAAAATCTTAAAATTATGTCAGTAAATATGACTTTTATATACCATTTTGACAAGACTACTCTATTAAAAAATTGTTAAATAGATCCTTTTTTTTAATCTATATTGTTTGGAGCTTATCTTAGATATATAGACGCTCCTTCTATGCAGAAGATAATTGCGTCCACAGACCATGAGAGATGACCTGTTGGCAAGTGATGCAGCGGTCACAGGCCACGGCTATAAGGTTTCGACGCATTACCCAGCCGCCTAACTTTTGTCTAGTTAGGTACCCATTCAGAGCTGGGTGACTAGGATACTCCTCAGGCCACGGTAACAAATCCTCGCCTTCGCGTGGATTCGAACTCGTGACCATCAGTACTCCAGTGGAGAGCGCTACCACTCGACCACCGCTTGTGCTATGAATTAAATATTTTTACTATAAGGATTAAGCTTGTTAACGGTTAACCGGTCCTCAGACCAGGACCGGTCATTTTTATTCAGGACTGTAGGACCGTGTAACCCAAAAGAAAAAAACAACAACAAAAAACAACAAAAAAACCTAGGGATAACGTAGTAAAAAAACAACACAAGCCGTAACGCGCCTCGCGTACATGTACCTATATTACGAGAGGTATTTGAAAGACGTAGCAAAGATACCGGGCGATTAATCGACCCACAAATTCGAGTTCGGTCTTTTAGTGACAGTTTTCCTGCTAGTCAAAGGCATTTGATTACCACATTAATAGTAGTAATAGTACGCCGAGTGTAGCTCAAACCCTATTTAAACAGAAAAAAAACGGGGAGGGGGAACGTGTGCGTCGCAAAATTCAATAGTTCTGGCGAGTTGACGATCAAAAATAATGTTTTTTTAAAAATAAATTCCATTCTATCATAGTTTACTCCGTAGCTTTATAATTTTATAATATTATTAATTTTAATACCTGAGTTGATCGGCATCACACACGAGAGGTAAACATGACATCACAACGGACGGGGCGAGGCGTTGGTTTTTTAAACTAATGAGAAAACCTTGCTAACTTTAACGAACGATTGAACCTGTCCTCTTATTTAGACCGATGAACTACGAGTACCCAAAATAAAATATAAAAAAGACAATTAACCATCACTGTTTAGTTAATTTTTTGGATTAAAAAAAATGCTTTGAATTGAGGGCAATGCGGAAAGAGCTGAACGCAAGCGGGGGGAAGCGGGCTTTGATGCCATTGGACGATGCCAGGCGACAACATTCTCTTGTTAGTTCTCAAATGGGTCTCAAAATATTAGGGATATAAGGACGAGCGGTCTTTTTTTGAACGGTTAGTCGGTCCTCAAAAACGAGCGGTCTTAACAACCTTAATAAGGATAATAGGTTTGATCCTTACTGATTTCCCATTTTTATCATTAAGGCAAAGATGCCAGATCCAGTTCTTCTAGCTCAAAGATTCCATTCCTGACAAATTTAAACCCTCGCTCATGGGGAAGGATGAGTAACGCAGCTGAAAGACAAACTACTATGAAGGTAAAACATTTTTAATAGTCATTAAAATCAGTCTTCATTGGCTGCTTTATCTAAATGTATTGCTAAAATGAATAAGGAACTACTAAATGTTGAGTTTCTTGAAGAATTGTAATTCTCTTTAACTTTCATTTATACTTATGTTGATTAGCATTACATTATTATTTTAGTCATGTTTTCATTCAAAATAATTGTGTGTGCACATGTACAGGACATGCTATCTCACAAGCAGATGCCACCCCCTATGATCGTTAACAAGGAAAAAGTTAAAGCCTGGATTAAAGAACAAAGTAAAAATGTTTATTTAATTTATAGATCAAGTCATTCAAGCAAAAGGGATTTGAATAAATTCTTTTTTTAAAATATAACTTTTAAAGATATTTCATTCACTTAATTAATAGATCATTCAAAAGCTAGAAAAAAGTAACAGATATTATTAAATAATATGTTTTTCTCAAATGTGTCCAGGTAAAGCTTTTATGGAGAAATATTTCTCCATCGATATTCATGGTGAGTCTCACCCAGCCCTGGACATGCTCAAACGTCTCTGTACGGCTACCAAGTGTCTTTCACTACAGGTATAAAATGCTTCTGAAAATTTGAGGAGAATAGTAGCACAATGAAAGAAATTATTAATTCCTTTACATTTCATCAGAGTATATTGTTCTTATTGCAATGTAGATCTTGTGAATTAAATTTATTTATGTATCAACTTAAATATTTTTCTCCACTCAGTAATCTTTTAAGATCATTTTTCTATTTGTGTTTGCGATTAATGAAATGAAACAATAAGTTTGAAATTTGTATAGACCTGTGGCTTTCATTCTAGGGTGACAGTGGCTTAGACTGCCTTCTAGAAATTGCAACCATTATGCGAGAAAGTGATGTTTCTCCATTTGAAGTGATACACAGTGGGCTAATATCTCAACTTCTTGAGTACCTCACATCTACATCTGGTGACGTGATTAGGGACATACGTATTCGCAGATTTCTACATGTCTTCCTCAACTGCCCCGTAAGTTGAAAGAAACATTGACAATGTCAACTTGAATTGAACATATGTACCACAAATTAATGAGAAAATTGATTATTTAATAATGGAAGATTTAGAAACACATTTTATATTCAATAATTGAAGAATCGTAAGATATTTCTAGCATTTTCTCATCTTAATACATGTGCTGCACCTTGAAAAAACTGTATGTAACTTATGTTTAATCAACTGAAATTCAGATTATGCTAACAAATAGTAGCTTCATAGACATTTTAAAAATTTTGGAAATATATTTTTTTAACAAGTTTTTCTTTAACTTTCAACTGTGTGTTTAGATTCTAAAACTTTTAATCAATATTTCACCAAATTAATATTGTTCAATTGAGCCAAACTTTTTTTTGCAAATTTATTGATTTCTGATTACTATACAATTTAAAAAAATAATTATAAATAAATTATTTGTTCAAATTTTGTAAGTGACATTACATTTATGTATATATTTTGCCAAAACATTCACAAGAGTGCTAGCTCAGTGGTAAAATTGTAACCTTTAGACATAAAAGACCATTAAGGGGCCCAAATTTGATGCCAATACCGGGTAGGAAAATTGGGCTCGGGTACCCGTAAAAATGTTACTGCAATATCTATACCAACAATGGTAGGATTGCAGCTCTTCTGTGTTCACATTTCAGCTCGCAAATAATTCATCAAATTAAAACTTTTCATTTGCAATATATATTGTAAAATACATTTAACATGAAAACGATTAAAAAGAAATAACTGTCAAACTGAAATAAAATACGGTTCCAACAAACTACAATGTATTTTAATATACTACACTCTTTTATTTCCTGAAACATGAAACAAACATCCTTTAAACCAAAAACGGTTTTGGTCTTTGAATTGTTCTATTGAGGATAAAAGAACACAAAGCCAATTACTAGAAAGGGCTAGAAATGACCTTGGCCAGTTGCATAGCTTGGCCTCTTTAGGGGGCCCCCCCGCATACTTGGTGGTGGCATATTTAATGTAAAAAAATCCATACACTCCTTGGAGGCCCTTTCAAGTGGGGACCTGGGGGAGTTTCGAATTTGGATCCCCCTCCCCTAGCTACACCACTGACCTTGGCTTTGAAATACGCTGCACGCAGCACATCTTTGCTACCGATTGAGATGAGCCAATGTTGTTATCTAATCCCCCCCACTCACATATGTATCCACTTCTATCCCCACCATGTTTTCAAAAAAACCAAGCACCTGCTATATTCCTGGTTATTTAAAAAAAAATATTTCAATTATTGAATGATCTTCACTATAATAACCAAACAAAATACTGGGAGGATCGGTCCACTCAGTAGGTGAAGGTCCCGGAAAGTTTGGTTAATTACAACATTTGTCAGCTATGAACTGTGAACCCGCCATGTCATACGATTACCATTACCATTCATCTTTATAAGACTTCGTTTAGCGCCCCCCTGCCAAAAAAAAATCATCTTAGCACCCCTCTGCTCATTGTTTTCTCACCACTGTAATGTAGTAATATTTCAATTTCTTCATTTTCACATCAGTGACTCATTACATCTAAATTTGCATTTCCATAATAAACAAAGGATTAAAAGGCTAAAAGCAGGTATGACGGCAAAAATTTTGAGGCATTTCAAACAGGTAGCCCGAGTACCCGTTTTTGGAAGGCTACCCGGGCAGCTTTTTTCAACAATAATGACAGCCCTTGTGCTAGCCTACTGATTCAGAGACTCCCTTAAGACCTGAGCAAAATTCAATATTTTGACATTTTCTTCCATTTTCCTTAAATTAAAATTTAATGATGACAATAAATTATTTTATAAAATAAATGAAAATTTCTCACTTTATGTAAATTTCCTGCCATATGATCTGTAAAATGTTAACTCAGTGCAAAATCTTGGTCCTCGGACCAAAGAAATATGTGGTTGAAAATTGATTAGGCAATTTTCCCAAAGACTAAGCAGGTTAAAATAAAAATGTGTAATAAAAATTTTTCAAAGCAGACACTTTTTTCGATGAGAAGAAATGCAAAAGAATGAATTTAGTCCTGCTTTTTAGGATAATTGAAATTTTTGAAAAGAATTAACATCACATTGTGGGGCTTAACAATATAAAATAATTATTTTATTCTAGGGCTGTTATTGATTATTTTAAAATTAATCGTTAACTTTTGAAAAATACTAAATAATCGATAATTTTGACTTTAGCTTTTTACATTTTGTTTTTACTTTTCAAAAGCTGAATTGAATTAATTCACAAGTTTTATTTTGTTACTGTACAGCCACCAAGTGTGACTTACATGAAAGAACCTCCAGCTGAAAAGAACAATACCCCAGCTCTTTCATATCTTGTCTCCAAACTTATGGCTTGCTTACATCAACTGGAACAGGTGTGTACTTGCATTAACTTAGGTATCTCTTTCTTAGTCACCTTACTTGTGGAACACAAAGAAATAACAAATATTCTTACAGTCCTAAAAGTTTAAAATGACACTCCTTGTTAATTTAACAACATTTATACATAATGTCAAGAGTGTGGATGGGTTAAGTTAGTCTATGTAGGCCAAATGTTTTACTATACTTGTGGTCAGTATTGTTTTAGAATAATAAAAATGAAAATGGTTAAGATCAAAAGACCTGTAATTCAAATGTATCATATGTAAAGGCAAAATAATTAAATCATAATATTACTTCTGTAAAATGGCTCAATACCTTTGTTCTAGTTTCAAGTGAAGGTTCACGACCTGCCTGGTGGGAACAGTGGAAACAGTCGTGGTGGAAATGCGCTGAAGTTCTTTACTACACACCAACTGAAGGTAAATTCCTGTAATGTGGAGAAAATTATTTTAAATAACTTTTATAATATAATTTCAATGGTTTAGTGTTATCAATACATGACAGTAAATATTTAAAGATAATTTTCAGTTTGCCACTCCGAGTTAAATCATCTCTATGCATTACTAACAAAAAATGTTAAAATAAAATATCCAATGCTTATTTAATGGACATATTTAGTAATTTTATGTTACTTTTTAAAATCATGTGTAAATGAGTTTTAAATGAAAAGTTGAAATAAACCCAATTCTCCCTCAGTGCCAACTACAGAGACATCCAGCTTGCACTACACTAAAGCAATGGAAAGGTGGGCCGGTTAAAATTGACCCCCTAGCTCTGGTACAAGCCATTGAGAAATATTTGCTGGTCAGAGGGTTTGGCAAAACAAGGGTGAGTATTTTTTTCTCCGTAATATTATAAATCATTCACCCAGAAAGTTGAAGTATATTAATTCTTAACCTTGTGGAAATAAGGTTACTAAGAAAGAAACATACTGCAACACAGCAGTGTGTTGGAAACAGCATAAAATTCTTTTTATCTTTTTGTTATTCATCTTCAAAGGTTTGTAAATGACATTTTGCTTCAGAAGATAATGGTTTTCTTTGTGTTTTGATTGACAGGAAGGGGCTGATGAAGATCTCAGTGATGATGATAATTCTGATGAAGAGATGGAGGAACAGATGGCTTCCATCATGATATCAGCTACATCGCCCAGGCACAGGCTTGAGTTCCTCATAGGAGACCATATCCTGCCTTACAACATGACAGTATACCAAGCAGTCAAACAGTTTGTCTGTCACGGAGGCACTGAGGTGGGTGACTTCAGTGATGGGGACACAGACACACCATTTGGGAATACAAGCATATGGGTGCAAACACATACTATATGGTTAGTAATCTTTAATATAATAATTTTAAAATTTCTTTAAATTAAATATTATTTGCCTTAATTTCTTCTTCTTATAGCTAATATACCCCAGCTTATTTGTTAATATACATACATTTATAAATATATATATTAGGGCTGTTATCGATTAAATTAAATTTAATCGTTAACTTTTGAAAAATTACCGATTAATTAATCGATAATTTTGTTAAAGCTAAATATAAAGATGTATGACGACATTAAACTGAAAATTTCAAGGGAAGTAATAAAAACAGGCAATTGATTTTTGTTTGAGTTATTTTTAAAACGTAGTTACCAATAAAAAAAGTTAATTAACGTATTAAAGATTAAGCACTCAGATGAAAATTTCAAATTAATTTTAAAAATATAGAAATAATATAGCTGTATAGAATTTGTTTGATGATTAACACAAAGATAAAGATTATATTTTTATCCCAAGTTATGATTTTTTTTCCTAAGACCTCATAATCACTTTTTTCACTACGTTGTTTTCTTTCACATTGTGTGCCCTTTTATGGCATTTTTTAAATAGCCTATAACTTAAGTATTTAATTTTATTCAAATCTAAAAATATAATATTGTTAGGAGATATATTTAAATATAAGTAGTTCAATATAATGTCATTGAATTTTAATTTTGTTATCATTAATTAATTAAAAGCAATGGTTTTTTTATATCACTGTCCTTATAAAATAGGTTATTTAAAGGTTTACACTTTCGAAAACTCCTTTTTAAATGGAGACATTTGTACGTAAAAAAACAAACTATTATTAATAATTAATTATTTTTAAAATAAATGGAGAAAAATTTGTAAAACATTTTCTTTAATTTTAATAGCTATTTTATGGATTAAAATAATTTTAATCGATAAATAATATTACCGATTAACAGAGAAATTAATCGGTAATTTTCGCAGGCCTAATATNTATATATATGTATGTGTATATATATATATGTATGTGTATATATATATATATGTATGTATATATGTATGTAATTTTTTAAAATGTTAATGTATTTTTATACTAAGATACATAGTAATGGCTTATATTTGAATATGGTCTCTGTAGTGATTAAAATTTAATTTGAAAAAAATTTAATTCAACAATTTGAATTCTGTCTGAGAAATAAAAAATAAGTGTTTTTGAATAAAAGGTATCGACCAGCTACAGAACAAGAGGAAAATACGGCAACCAGTCCTAAAAAAACAAAAGCTGAGTCAAAAGTCTCAAAATCTTCAAAGAAAAAAGGTAACATAACAAATGTCCATTCACACTAGCTTACAGGATACATTTTAAATTAACTTGTTAGTGTTTTAATGCTAGTCTTCTATATCTATATTTATTAACTCTTAAAGCCCCAGAAGGTTTTCAATAAACTTCCGCCTCAGTCCCGTAAGGATTTCCCGTATTACGATCAACCAGTTATGAAATTTAAAAATTTGCGTAAAATCCATTTATAACATTATTGTCATACTGACTTCATTTTTAAGTCTAAGAATGGTTATTTTACGCATCCAAAAGACCGTACTGAGTTTGAAACAATATTTACCTGTAGTTTAGTACTATTATTTTAGTAATAAAGTATAACGAAAACGTATCTTCGAAAAAAAAACCCGTTAAAACTACCAAAAAACATCGCGAATCGAGCGATAACACTAGTGCGGGCAACGGCCGCCATTGCCGGAAGTCGAATACATCGTTTTTCAAGCATTGAAGAGTTTTTACTTTCCGAGATCTCATTTCTAACGAGATTTGTATCTAGGAACTCATTACGACGCTTTAGGGATAGCGGGAAGAGACGCATTACGACGCTTTGCGACTTTAAGAGTTAATATTGAAAAGTGATTTTTAAAATTGCCTAGTATTACTTTTTTGTTTCTCAGATTCTCGAGCCAGTAGCCCTGTTATTCAGCCTGTCCTACAGAATTTCCTCTCTGACAAGCTTCCCCCTTCTGTCACTGTCCAAGATGCTTCACTAGAGACAATATCATTGTTAAGGGTGCTGCATGCACTCAACAGACACTGGTCATCAATGTATGATGTAAGTTATTACAAAAAAGGTTAACCGATTCAGCACCATAAGTCAGTCAATAATACTGATGGAAATATCCATGGGGAAATAGCTTACCACTTTTTCCCAAGAATGACCATAGGTTGATAAAAATTAGAGAAACATATTTCAATATCTTAATTCATAGCCAATCATTGCCTTTTGTGACTTCTTATAAAATCAATCTTTTTTAAAGTTAAAATTCGATGCAGATGTGATCAAATGTTCAATTTTTTTTAAATTCTGAAAAACCGTGCAGGTGTTTTTTTACTCTTGAAATTAACTTGTGGGAATTGTGTAATCTCTGCAAAACAAAACGTGACTGAACACAATGATTTCTTTAAATAAAGTTCATTCAATTTATTAAAATAAATTTAGGAGCTATTTTTGTTTGTATTCATCATAGTAATATAGTAATTATTAGACAATTTGACACAGCTAAACTTCTCATAAAATGTTAGGGAGAATGCTAATAAATTTAATTAACTTTATTTAAAGAAAAATGTAAGTTAAAAATTCTCTTGTGTTTTGATTTCAATACAAAGAGATACACATCAATAATAAAAATTGACAACACACCTCATTTCCACATGGCAGCTGATGGGTAAAAATATCATTAAATGGATATATTGAAAAATATCACAATTTAAAATATGCAACAATAATCCTTGGCAGAATTATTTTTTTGAATTGTGAAGTGAAGGTTTATATTAGAATCAGAATCTTTTATTTACCTGCACTATTTTTTTTTATTGTATGGGCCACTGTTATTTAAATCTTTTTCTTATCATATGTTCTATATTTAGCTTTAATGCTTCACAATTTATTAAATAGATGAACTTATTAAAGTTATTTCAGTTTACATTTGTATTGAGGCTCACTTATTGCACCTAACTGGTCATCTCTTGTTTTTAAGGTATCATTCCTACCCTGCCCAATCTTAGCCAACACTGAGTTCATAAGCAGCAAACTGACAGCCAAAGCAAACAGACAACTACAGGATCCTCTTATCATTATGACAGGCAACTTGCCTAACTGGCTACCTGAGATAGGACAAGCTGCGTAAGTTATGTTAGAGCAGTCATATAGGGGCAACGGAATGTGCCAATAACATTTTTTTTTTACAAATCTCTGAATTAAAAAAACTTTTAAAAACATTTTTAATTTCATTTCTTTAAATAGGTCATATTTAAGCACAACTTTCCTGTGCCTTTGATTTTTAGCGCATTTTCGAGAAGTCGAATGCGCTATTGCACCCGTTTTGTCCGTCCGTCCGTCCGTCCGTCATCACCCTTGATCTCAGCATCCATAAGTCCTAGACCCATGAGGTATATATGTTTTTTGTATGTCCTGACCTGCCATTTGTGCATCAACACTCAGTTACTCGATCCGTTAAAAAAACCCGTTAAAACTACCAAAAAATATTTCGAATCGAGAGGTAACACTAGCGCAGGGAACGGCCGCCATTGCCGGAAGTCGAATGTGTAATACTTCAAGCATTGAAGAGTGGTGCGAAAGGGTGCAAAAGAATTAGTTGTTTTTTTTTAGTTGACGTCATTAGAATATGTGTAAAAGTTTAGAGAGTTTTACGTCATCATTTGTGGTGACTTGTAGTTAGATTAAAGAGAAAATAAATTTTTTTAAAATGTAAAGAAATGACTTTTAAATTAAAAAAATGTCAGGTATATTCATTACACAAGAAAATTCATAAAAATATGTCTAAAATCTAAACACAATTACTGATAACTACATAATTCTGATATCTAACATAAGTACTGATACATAATACGAAAATGCGCTAACACGTCCTGAATTCCAATAGGGACCAGGCTTAACATGATTTTTTTTTTTAGATCATTCATTTTTACATCATTCATTCAATGATTAGACTATTTTAGATGTCATTGTTTGTTTTATTTTTGACATACACATACAGCTCCATGATGATTTGTTCCAATATTAAGTGCAACTGTGTGTGTTTCTTAGTTTTGAATGTTAAGAACAAGTTAGTAGGAGTTAGAAATTTTGTTTCCAAAATATGTAATTTTTGCATTAGTTGAAAATCTGTAACATATTTTGCATTATCATTGATAATTGATTTATATACTCATTTCTGCAGGCCTTTCCTGCTCCCCTTTGATACGAGACAAATGTTATTCTTTGCAACAACCTTTGATCGTGACCGAGCAGTATTAAGGTTACAGCAGGATCAAGCAGGAGAAAGTTCTACTCATGATAGTGAGAGAGTCGGACCTCGGCTGGACAGAAAGAGGGTTTGATTTATACTCCAAAAATTGATTGAACTAAACATTTGTCCTTAATAAAAAGGAAGGAGTGATAGTTTGCACCCAAAGAAAATAGAAACATGGGCATGTGACTTGACCATGCTTTGTTTTATAAACTGTTATTTTAGATAAATAACAAATTATATTATATTGAGTATTAAATTTAGGTAATTTTTTAATATCTTTATTTAAAAAAGAAACAATTTTAAAATATTTGATTAATTCTTGTTATGTTAATTGAAACAGAAAGAGGTGAGCCGAAAAGACATCCTCAAACAGGCAGAGAAAGTGATGGAAGACATAGGGAATTCTACTAATGCCAGGACAATGCTTGAGATCCATTATGAGAATGAGGTAATTTAACCCCTCTTTACGCTTCATTACCTCCGACATCATCTGAGTGAGCATAAAACAATCATCAGAATTAACTAAATCAATTTGAAACAGATTTTCCACCAATTATGGTTTTATCGGCCTCCATGAATTAGTGAAGCAAAAAATAAACCAAAGGAATATTCAAATCATTAAATAAGAATTGTTTAATATAATTAATAATTTATAGATTTATAATCGATTTTAAAAAAATGTATATACCATTCTATTTAAACCCAATTCATTAATTGTATTTATTTTCCAGGTTGGAACTGGTCTTGGTCCTACACTTGAGTTCTATGCCCTTGTCTCTAAAGAGCTGCAGCGTGCAGACCTGGAACTCTGGCGGGGAGACAGTGTTACAGCCACCAACCCAGCAGACCCCAATGTCAAACTTGACTACACACTGTCAGCGTGTGGTCTGTTCCCATCCCCTTTGCATCGTAACTCCAAGGCTGCACATGTAAACAAAGTCAAAGCCAAGTTTAAATTCCTTGGAAAATTCATGGCAAAAGCACTGATGGACTCGAGGATGGTAAGTTTTCTTGCACTTTGCTTGTTCTCAGTCATGCAAAAAAATTATTTTAATTAAAAAATAAATGATGCCATGACAATTTAAATGAGTTGTATTTTGTATTGTTGATTAATTTCTAATGCTTTTTTCCAGTAGAGTTAGTTGTAGACTTGAGAATATATAAGACTTAAAGTGTTGATTAGCATTGTTAACATTTGGGGATTGTTTCCTACACCAATCTTAGATGCTTTTTAAAAAATTCATAAGTTTATTGAAAGGAAATAAATCAACTGAAAAGAGTGGGCTAGAGGATACTTCTGGATGGCTGACAGTTAGATGATCTTGGTTTAGTTTAGTCATTTATCATAAAATACAGTATTAGTATAATATTGATATATTTTTACATGTGTTATAGTAGGTCTATATGTCTTTTGTGGTATTGAGAGTTTCGGGTAATATTTTTTGTCCTGGCTAACATATTACTAAAATTACAATTACTACATTTTAGTTTTAGCCTTTTATAAAAAAATGTAAAAATATATATCTGAATGGCTTAGTGTAGTAGTACTGGAGTACTTGTAATAGTAATAGCCTTGATCCTTTGATGCCTTGGTCAACTTCAAATACTTTGTAAAATAGTCTTGAGGCACTGCTGACACAATATAATAATCTATCAAATAGTTGGTTTAATAGTAATAGGTAAAGTCTGTAAAGCACTAGTAGAAACTTGTATAGATATTGAAAGTTCCTGTGCCTATGTGGAGTCAAGTATATTTGACGGACTGACAACAATTTTCTACATTAGCATACTCTTAAACCTTAGCCTCATGATTATTAACTATGGATCATCGAAAGTAATTGTAAAGGCAAATGCGAAAGAAGAAAAAAAATGCTCAACTGAAAACTGAACCCCATACCTGACACCAATAGTACAAAAATCATGCACACTACCATGAGAACACAGTAGCTTGATGCAAATTGGTCTTTAAAAAAATATTATATCATAAGCTTTTAAGTGTTGGTTTTATTTTACTGTAGTACTAGTACCTGCTATTGGTAGGTGAGTACTGACACTTTCTTACAAAACTAATAGTTGTACCTGCAAAAATATCACACTGTCGTGTACCACAAACTAAGCAACAAGTAGCACAGCCCTGTATAAAAATTTAATTAATCATGTGACCAGCCACGAAATCTCCGTACAACGCTAACTAAGCATTATGGGAAAAAGTCTCCATATAATGCTCAGCGTTATTGGGAAAAATAACTAACCACTCTGTTTAATTATTAAATCCATTTCAGAAAAAAATTATTAAAATAATTACAATAGGTAAAATTAAATATGTTGTAAGATATAATTACAAAGCTCTGTTGATTATGCGAGTCAAATTGCTAGTGAAAAAAACACAATATGCTTTCTTTGATCTATTTTAGTGGTTTATGTTGCCTAGAAACTTGTATTAGAAGGTTCTTGCTCATAATAAGAGTAAACAAATACATTTAGCTTAAGTTTTAATTTTTTTTTACCAAGGAATAGAAAACTTCAACTTTGTAAACAAACACTTCTGTAAAATTAAATGCTAAAAAACTAACTCAGAGCAAACTTTTCTCTCCTCAGATTGACTTACCATTAAGTCGAGTGTTTTATAAATGGATCCTGGGGCAGGAGAATTTCCTCTCATCCAGTGATCTGTATCACGTTGATAGGGTACTAGGCCGCTCCTTCCAACAGCTGGAGAACATTGTTCACGAGAAGAAACAGATTTGTAGTGATAAGTCATTGACAGATGACGGCAAGAAGCAGGCTATCACCAATTTGACCATGGACGGTTGCTCACTTGAGGACCTTGATATTTATTTTGTTTTACCTGGCAACGAAAATATTGAGTTATGTAAAGGTGGCCGTGATATTCAAGTGGGTATTGACAATCTGGAGGAGTATTTGCAGGTAGGTCTTGCTATTCCTTTAAGTTTATAATCATGTTTTGAAGCTTCTTTTTAATTTTGTGCACAAATTCTTAAATCTTTTATAATAGTATGGTGTAATATGGCTTGTTTTCTTTAATCTAGTTGTATATTCTTCTTCTTCGTTCTCAATATTGAATATTGAGTTTTGCGTGCCTCGAGTTTTGCGCCAATTGGCCCGTGGTCTCCGACTTCAGCCTGCTGTATTTTCTGGATTTGTTTCCATAGCTTTTGGTCAGCAAAGACCATCTGCAAGGCAGCAGTTGTTTTTTGGCAAGTGATGCAGCGTTCACATGCCACGGCTAAAGGTTCCACGCTTTACCCCGCCGCTTTTCACCCATTTGGAGCTGGGTGGAACTTGGGGACGCCCTAGGCGCCGGGAACAAGTTCATGGCTTCCCATGGATGCGAACTCGTGACTATCGGAACGACACCGCGGCCCCCTTAGTTGTATATGAAATGAGGCCTTTTTTTAAAATAATTGTTTTGGGATAAAGTTTTTCAATTCTAGATTTTCTTTTACCCAATTTAAATATCATATATTCATTTTATAAGTCTCTAACAAGATTTTCAGGTTGAAATAAAAATTGGCAACTCAAAATATTGATCAATGTATACCTTAGTAGGTTATCATAATAAATACAATTTTAAGAAGATAAAATATGAACATCACTCAGGATGTCATTTTGAATTTACAAATTTAATACAACAGTTTATTTGACGCTTGGCTTGGTTGTCAAGCATTGGCGGGTACATACAAAAAGCTGGAAGCTCAGGTTTCTTTAAAATTCTTTATGATTAAAAAAAATAATAAGTGCTTCTAGATAGAATAAGACTCAAAAACAAGATTTTATTTTTTTAAATCACCATCTTTTACAGCTTGTGCTACATTGGAGTCTTGTTGAGGGAATCAGTCGACAGTTTGAAGCCTTTAGGGATGGCTTTGAGTCCCTTTTCCCATTGTCAACTTTACAGTGCTTTTACCCAGAAGAGGTGAGATCAAGTTAGGGCGCATAATCTTTGAATTAAAAGCTGAATGTTAATGGTTATGGATACTAATTTTCACAATGGTCTGTGTAGGACAAGTTCAGTGAAAAGAAATGGTGAATAAATTTTATCGTCATAACTTATTTTCATTAAATTTGATTGTTATTGTATGAGTTCAATGAAAAATCAATAACAGGTTTTTAAGGGGATCATAAAATATTTCTAATAACTGTTTTACTGAATTGGTAAATGGGAAACATGTAAACAGGGTATGAGTTAACCTGACAGGACGTAACAAAATACAAAAGTTACTGCAAAGAGCCTTCTTCAACAAACAAACATTACACAAATAAAACGAATACAAAATAAAAAATAAAAACTTAGCTGTAGTGAATCCAAAGAGTCAATGAAAGCAATAGTAAAAAGAGATTAGTGCGAGAGAGTGGGTGCGGCAAAACGAGTAGATGGTCATCACAAATACAACATTCATCCCATGTGGTGCAAGAGTCCCATACTCTGGGATTAGTCTATTCTCCAGACTGACCCTCTTGGGTGTGTTTGTATGTTTTCCATTTACTAATTTATTTACTGAATTGCCTTGCTAAACATTTTAAAAAATCTTATTGTAGATGTATATATATATATATATTAAAATAAATATATCTTAAATAAATTTAATTGAACTTGTAAGTCATTGAAATGTCAGTTTAGAATTTAAAAAGTCTATTAATTCAGCTGTGATTGATGTGACTACTTAGACTGTAATGAGAATTTAATTTCTCTAAAAATGTTATTTTTACAGCTGGAGCAGCTATTCTGTGGTAACATAGCTGACGTGTGGGATGTTCGCATGTTAATGGAGTGTTGCAGGCCAGACCATGGCTACACACACGACTCACAGGCTGTCAAGTTCCTTTTTGATGTGCTCAGTAGTTACAATAATACAGAGCAAAGAGATTTTCTTCAGTTTGTTACAGGTTCACCCAGACTGCCTGTTGGTGGTGAGTTAACTTCACTTTAATTTGTAACATTATCATGTTCTCTGTTTCAGATAAGTAAAGTTTATTTTATTTTGTTACTTGTGTAGCACAGATGGCATCAAATAAGTCATTCTCAAATAATCTCAGCTAACCATGAGTTATCAGTTTGAAAATCTATTGAAAACAAAACATGTAATTAAATATAGCTTCCATTCACTTTGTGATCACTGTAAAGTTTTTTTTCAATACACGTGTCATAAAATGCATTGAAATCTAAGAGATAAATTTTGTCTAAAAACCTTGGCATCATTAGTGAATTCCTCTAACTCCTAAAATATTTGAAAATCTTCCAAAACTTGTACAGACATATATAACTAATTTCTCACTTAACAAGCTTATCTCATAATTGTGACTGTGTCTAACAAATACTTGTTAAAATCCTTCAGGATTCAGAAGTTTAAACCCACCTTTGACAATAGTAAGAAAACAGCCAGAGGGTTCTGATGATCCAGACAGTTACCTGCCCTCGGTAATGACGTGTGTCAACTATCTCAAGCTTCCAGACTACTCCTCTATAGAGGTGATGAGAGAGAGGCTCAGCAAGGCTGCCAAAGAGGGGCAACTCTCATTCCACTTGTCCTAGTTGTAGTGTTCTCTTGGCAAATGAAGATTAACTTTCTCAGGCTGGTTTTCATCCACCCAAACTGTATTTTCTTCTTCAAGTATTACTATTGTGCTTCTCGGAAATAACTGTGTGCCCTGTACAAAAACTTAGGAAATTAAATTGATGTAAATGTTTCAAGACTAGAGGCCATGTTTATATCTGTAAACAATAGATGTGCTGTTTTTCTTGTCTGATGGTAAAGATGAAAACTTTTAACAAAACTATTACGTGGGGTGAATTCATTGTCTACTTTTGTAAATTTAAAGATGAGAATCTGATAATGAACATGCTGTGGTATTTTTGTATTGCCTCATATGAACATATAAGTAAGCTTATCACAAAAATAGTGTAGATTAAATTATTCAAGCTTTCTTTCTTATATTATGTAAACAAACATTCATTCATAAGAAACTCTGGTAAAGCTATATTTTTTAAAGGGTGTGTGTAGGGTGGGGGAAGGGAAGGATGGAGGTTCAATGCACATTTTTAAAAACATCTTTTGAAATAAGTTTGAAGTAATGTGTGTGTCTCATTCTCAAGTCATTTTCCTAACTCTCAACAACCTGATTTTTGACAATAATTCACTTTGCTAATTTTTTTAAAAAAACATGTATTATCATCTTGAAACAAAGCCATTCTTATTATAGTTTACACCATTTTTTCTGTTACGCTTTAGTTTCATGATTATGTCAACAACAAAACAATTAAAGCTGATTTAATTTTATCTGCTTTTTACTAGAGATTTTTATTTTGTGGTTAAATATAACTTAAGTAGTAGGCTCCAATATTGGTACATAGTAGAATTTGACATTGCAAAATGTTTGGTTGTATTTGTGTTATTGACTGGAGGTGCATTCGATAAAAACTAATCAAATCACTTTGAATAGATTTTTTTTGTTGTATTTATTGAGCTTCAAATACCGTAACATCTTTTATTTTGAATATCTCATGATTAAATTAAACAAATCATTGACAACAGCGTAACAATAAGATCTTACTTGTCATTTATAGTAGTTTAAACTGTACATAATTTAGTATTCTACTTCTGGTGCATATCAAGATGACATACAATTAAGACAATGTCACACAAATTTCATTAGTTCCTTCCCTTTTGGAAGGCTCTACTTGTACATATAATTCTGTTGTCAGACTTGAATATTTTCAAATGAAATCAACATGCTATTATTATTATTTTAATTCAGTCTTTGGTAACGGAAGATGATAATTTCTGTTGACTCTTCAGTTACCTATGGTAAACATCTTTACATCATTGAACGATTTAGTATTTATTACTCATGATACATTTCATTTTACAAATACAAGGAATGGCTGCTGCAACATAAAGGGCATAGCTTCCTACTTTGAAATCATTCATCTAAAAAATGTTTTTTTTGTAATTCAAATTCTTTTTTTCTTTTATAGCAGGATGAATCATTAAGGTTTACTTAAAGAAAGTGTGATGGTAGGTTTTTATTTTAGACTCAATTCTATTTTTGTTGAGCAGCTCAAGTGTTTTTGAGTGGATGAGAAATTCAAGTCTGATATTTTTTGGGTCTGCTGTCTCTTGTTAATTAGTAGGACACTTAGTAACAAAATGAGCTTTTATGTTGTGTTGATATCCATTGTTAAAAAATTGTTATGTACCAAGTTGACTAATAATTTTTTAAAAATTAAATGACATCAGAGACTAACAATTTAAAGAAGATGATGGAACATTAAAAATTTGTATCAGGTGGTTGTTTGATTATTTGGCCCACCACACAAATGTTATATATTTTCAACAAGTATAAATGTGAAAATCAATAATTTATTATTTTTTATTACATTTCTTTGATTTTTCTTCATCTGACCATTCTTCAAGCAAGTGGTTCTTAAACTGTCATGGGTACATCCAATTATTATCATTTTCTGGGATAAGTCATCTTTTATCAACTACCTGTAAAAGGTATCCGTGCCAACAACTAAAAAATGTGGATCCTGTTTCTCAGTTTAAGAATTGCAGGCATGAGCAAGGTCATTGGACTGTATTGCACAGGTTGTGCTGTGTTGTGTTGTTTCATCTTGTACATAAAACTTGTGAGAAACTCATAAACAACATTTTTGTTATCAAATAGTATGTACTTGTAAATGAATGTTCTTCATATGATCCCAACATTAATCATGCTTGTGATGACATGTACGTGCGCTAGTGGATCTTCATGACATCTATAGCCTCTTGATCACCCCATTGCTGACTTGACATGCACTTTGCTTCTATGAGATATGCGAGTTTACATTTTGGCCCTTACTGATGTACAGGTAACTTGTTTGTGCAGATTTGAGTGGAAGCTTTTGAAGCCAGCACCCACCCACCTTAAACAAATTATTCAGTTTTTTGTTGTTGTGTTTGAAACTTTTTGAGATCTGACAAACTGATTGCTTTCAAGAGTTTCTTTCATATTACTTGTTGAGAATGAGACATTGTGTTTCAGTTGTCTAACATGTGGCACTTCTCAAATTTGTTTCTGGATCTTAAAACACAGTCAGGATATCATATCTTGAATGAAATACTCTGGTTTTTATCTCTGGTTTTTATTGCTTGTTTTGTTTGTCACTGTGACAGTCCCTAAACTCATTATGTGGTCCACAGTTCTGAGTGGTTGTCCTGAGACTTTTCTCAACCTTTAGCTTGGATTTCTCAATGATGAGGCTCAAAGATGGGATTCTGATCTTGTGCTTTCTTCTCAGCACATAAATTGTGTTGGTTTTTTTTTTCCTTTCTTTTTCTTTTAAAAAAGTTTGAATGAACTAACTCTTATTCACATTTCAAAAGTTCCCATGATGATACCGTGGAAGTTTGCCAATGTACAGTCAAATAACTCTGTCCTTTTGAAATCTTGGGCATTGCGCCAGACGTTTTTTTTATTTCTTGCTATGAATTCAATTTGTACGTTTTTTTTTTTTTCACCTATGACAAATGCCAAATTTGATTGAACGTAATTTGTAAGCAAGATCAATTTCAACTCACATCTAGATTTTTCTTTGCATTTAAACCATTAAATAAAATCAATTTAAGGGCCTAATTTGAAATATATACTTAAAGGGTTTAAATTTGGCTATATTTGATGGCAAAAATAGTTTTAAAAAATAATAAAAGTTGTCATAATGAATACTGTGATCTTCATATCATGGAGACACTAGAAAAAAAGAGAGGCATGATCAGATCATTGATTATTTTAGAGTTAAGACATTCAGTGGACATCCTAATGTCGCATTCAGTCCACATTTTTTGTTCTTTTTTTTTGACAAGTAGAGAGTTGAGCAGGAATAATTTAGACTTGGCTGCTGTATTTTTTTCAAATTGAATTTATTCAGTATGTCTACAACACACAGCTGATTTTATTGAGTTGCTCTTGGTTATGAGCCATAATAAAGTGTTCTGTCCTGAATGAATCCAGGCCTCCCTGACAGTTTGATCTGTTGGTTTACTAGCTGTCTAGGCCAAAAAAAACATGTTGCCAATTTAGAGCCCTGTTTTTGATTAAGACATCAAATTGTGAATGCAAAGATTAAAGGTTTATTACAATTATGATGCATTTTCTTCATTCAATAACATCTTTGTTTTTCAATTTCACTTGTTCATATTAAATTACATATATTTTTGTGAGTGTTTAAATTAGAAACTATTTTAAATGGAGAGAATAAATATACTAAAAATTCACTTTTTTTTTTGTTGTTTAAGGGGATGCCAGTTGCAAATAAGAGTTCATTTCCTAAAATACTAGATAAATCTTAAAATGTATAACACTTTAATTAATCTTTATTTCAATTTTTTTAATACAACCTTAATTTGAAAAAAAAAAATTATATTAAAAGAACCAGATAAGTGATCTGAAAAATAAATGTATAGTTTTTGTTTTGTTTTAATTTAAGCCTTCAAATTTAAAATATATTTTGAAGAAGAGATTTTCATTTTCGGTAATGTTTTTGTTTTGATTTTTGTATTGATGTTAAGTTTAGTTAGGTGCTAGACACCATTTTCTGTGTAATTTTCTTATGACACCATTTAAAGAGAAAAGCTTTTAAAACAAATACAATAAAAATACATAGGCTTAACAAAACCCTGTGCATAGTTTGATGGGTGCCTATGAGTATAATAAAGTCAAATTCAACATATCTATCATTTAGATCCATTTCATTCCTCATAGGACATTATGGAGATGATATAGGGATCAAACATAAGTGTAAGTGTGCTTTTTAATGCAAAAAGTTTATTCTAAAAAACTTAAAAGGTCTTGCTGCAATAAGACTGACATATATACTTTAAAATATCTTGCAATTTTTGGGGGCATGAAAGAAATACGTGTTGACACGCAACTTAGATTGCCAATGTATTTGAACGGAATTTGGAATGTTGAAAAAATTAAGTTATTTTAAAAACAAATTTATAAAATAAGCTAAGAAGTTGCAGGTGGCTAAAATTAATTGTAGTCAACTGAGCACTTGGCAATCTTAATGAACACAACGAAAATAGTTGTCAACACTGCAAGAAATTTGGGTCAAATTCTTAATTTGTAAATGAATAAACTCACAACATGAATCACTTTCTTCCCACATCCACGAATAAAGTAAAAAAGTTCGCTGGGGACAAAATCCGAAATAGGCTTATAGTATAATGGTTTTTGTTAAATTAATTTGGAAAAGTCATGGTCACTCTTCACTACAAACAAAAGATTAATAACTCTAGACCAGTGGTTCTTAACGTGGGTTCGATCGAACCCTAGGGGTTCGGTGAGTCAGTCGCCGGGGTTCGACGGAGGGAGGTCAAGACAGCACCCGACTCAAGGCATCTATATTACTACTAATAATGAAGGGTTCGGTGAAAGTGCATATGAAACTGGTGGGGTTCGGTACTTCCAAAAAGGTTAAGAACCACTGCTCTAGACTCTGTGGGTAAAAGTGTATTAGTCCCCATTCGACACACACTTTTTTCCCCTATAAAATACTCGCTACCCCAAGCGATTGAAGGTACGAAAAATACCCTGTCCATCTGTAGCCGGTACCAAAAATACTTTGTCCATCTGTAGCCGGGGCGAGATAAATGGAAAGTAAAACTTATTTGAAGTATATTCAAATTAACAATTAGCCAGTGGGAGTTGCTGCAACTAATCCTAGATTGTCTTACAAATTAAAGACATGAGTACAAATGGTCATTTGATGCATTGGGTCTTCCAGTCCCGAAATGCCATCAGAATATCGCGCGCGCACAAACACACACACACACTTTAAAACAAAACAAAAACAAATCCAATTTTTAACATTTATTTAAATAAGTTCTCCTCCCCCACACCCACAAATGCAGAAAGAGAACTAAGTTTCCCCAACGCTACGCTGGTCTACCACTCGTGGATTGAAAGTTATTTATATATTCGCAATTGACCTCAGACTTCACAGGAATCAAAATAAAACAATATTTAGCCGACTCGGTGTTTAAAGAAGGCAAGTTGCCCATGTAAGCTGCCAGCAAACGGGTCCGGCGACTCTCCACCAGATCTGAGTCGCTTTCAGATCTGTTAGGGACTTTGTTGTGTTCCATTGACGCGATTGGCCCCGTTATCGATCCATATCGATCCAAAATCGAGAAAGACTTAGAGCTGTACATATCTTTCATAAAGCCCCTGGTGTGTGTTGGCTGACGTATCGTTCCGTCTTGAGGGACCAGGGTTACGCTTCGTTCAGGGGACTTGGGGCCGGAGAGACATACGTTGGTGCCAGGGTTGTTTGATTGAATGGTCGCCGTGTGGGTCATTGTTGATACATGTCCGGCTAGGGTCAGTTCGGACGGAGTTTGAAAACACCACATGGACTTTAGTTCTTCAGACTTTCTCTTGAGAGGTAAGTGTTGAAATTATTTTTTTTTAGTCGCTGAACAAAATCTCATGGGATATTTTGTATACATTTGTTTAGTGGCTGAACATTATCTGATGGGATATTTTGTATACATTTGTTTAGTGACTGAACATAATCTCATGGGATATTTTTTATACATTTGTTTAGTGGCTGAACATAATCTCATGGGATATTTTGTATACATTTGTTTAGTGGCTGAACATAATCTCATGGGATATTTTGTATACATTTGTTTAGTGACTGAACAAAATCTCAAGGGATATTTTGTATACATTTGTTTAGTGGCTGAACATAATCTCATGGGATATTTTGTATACATTTGTTTAGTGGCTGAACATAATCTCATGGGATATTTTGTATACATTTGTTTAGTGGCTGAACATGATCTCATGGGATATTTTGTATACAACTGTTTAGTGACTGAACATAAACATAATCTCGAGGTTAGCTCTGCCAAGAATGGTATATGGTATCGTGCGTGTTATGAACGTTGACTCAAACGTGTACGTGTTATGTCAGCTTCAATCAAGAGCACAATCTTAATCTTTTTTAAAAAAAAGTTGGTTATATTTTATGATTTTGTAGGGTGAAGTTGAGACGTGCCCAGCTCTGCTTGTATGCAAGGTGGGGCTGGGGTGGTTGGTTTGGTGTTGGACATTAATTTTTCCTCGGGTCTCAGTGTGCCTTAAATGTGAATGGGTCAGACCCGACGGCAATATCACAAAGATGGACGCAACACAATATAGAGTGAAGCGGCAAGGTGCCTCAACGAATCACAACCGCCTCTCTACAACTTAGCTGATATCTTGTTTTTCTAGAGTAACCTAGAGGAATATTATTACACTTGATACAGTCCGTGGCGTAGCGTGCGCCGCAGACTTGCTCATTGATAGTGCAAAGAAAGGGGGGAAAGAACGGACACAACCTACAGCACGAAGAAATCAAAACAACGCGAGTGAACGTCGCTGTGGGGGGGGGGGGGGATCAATGCATTGTTGGTCTACCTGCCCACCACTAAGCACAACCCTAGCTTGCCAACTATAAAATGTGATTGGCCGACCCTGGCGAGGGTCAGCAATGTTCTCAAAAATAAATAGAGATAAATAAATATTTTTAAAAAAAAATATACACTTTTTTTATAAGTGGACTAAAAAGAAGAAAAATAAATTTAAAAACTTATGAGCTCAAGGACTTTGATTTAATTTGACTAAAAAACATGGGGGCGGACTCTTATGAAGTTTTACATAAGCAGTTCACTTCACTCATTCTCTCACTTATAGATCTCTCTTTTGCCTTCTAAATTATAAATCTTTGATTTTTTTAAAATACCAAAACACCTATCTTTGTGTCGTATTTTTTATCATTAAAATAGGATTTTGAAGCACCACTCGACGTTATTTAGTTAGATTAAATGAATGTACTTGAACTTATAACTTTTAATTAATTTTCTTCTTTTTTTAAAAAAAACCATCTATAAAAACATTTTTTTTAAAATCTTTTTTTTAAACTTCTATTTTTTAAAAATGTTTAGTCCACATATAAAAACATGTTGTTTTTTTTTTAATCATTTTTTTTTGGGGTGGGAGGGGGAGGAGGAGGCTCTATTTATTTTGTATACCAAACGCCTCACTAGCGCCCGCCCAATGTTTTAATACCACGGGATTGGTCAAGGGGTGAACTCATGTGGCACGTGAATATCTACAGCAGCAGACGGATAAATATGATATAAAGAGATAAACTAAAATGGTTTAATTTAATTACGGTACATCAGATCAAGCTGAAATTTTGATACAATGCATTGTCATCCAAATCTACCGGTGCTAAATTTTTAGATCTCTAGGACCACCAGAAGTGGTTTAATTTTAAAGTGGAAAATATGAAATTTTGCGAACAAACAAAAAGACATGAACGAAAGCAAGTTAATAAAAACGTGGTAAAATTTTGGAAGAGATCGGGCGCAAACACACATTTTTAAAAATTAAAAAATAATATTTTTGCTGGGACCTGAACCCCGGACTTTCCGCATGTAAGGCGAGCGTGTTAACCACTACACTACGAATCACATGTGAAAGCAAGAACCATTGTTACCCCTCTCTCCATCACCCCCTCTTGCCAAACCATAAACTGCTGGGTCGACCCCAACGAGGGGCATTCGTCATGCCTGTTTGCACATACTCACTTTGAAGAATTATATACTGTACATGGATTTTATTAATAAAAGTGTTGTGAAATATCAGCTGGGAAGTTTTTTAAAAGGATATTCTACTTGACAAGAGACATGGTGTGACGTCATGTTGTCTGACAACAACTTCCTCAAATTCTTGAAAATCTCGGCTGCGTTGCTTGGTTACGTCATGTCACATGTTTCTTGTCAAACCAATTTCTTCACCAATAATTCCAATACAGAAAAGAAAGATGTGCATGTGCATTTTCCACTGAAAGATAAATTTCAATCAAATTCCGAGTTTTTGTTGTAATAGTAATAGTAATAGGTAATGTAAACGGCTGTTGGAAAGTCAATCTAGAGAATAGACATATGAGACCAGACATCAGAGACCAGACAAATATTTTAAGACAAGAATTCAAGTACCAGAAATTTTTCACGGGCAAATGCCTATCGATATCTTTATTCCTTGAAGTAACGTGGCGATTGTTGGACTTTTACATGTTTGACTTTCTATGTTATGATATACATGGGAACATGACAATGGGTCTGGATGATTTGATCACAGATTATGTGGATCAGGGTAGAGTCATTCATTTTTAAAATATTTTTTTGTATCACCGTTGGTTCGATCATCTAAAATTAAAAGTACTGATGATTTTTAGTTCGGGCTGTATTACAATTACACTGCCATGAATCACTGGTGTCACGTAATTAAAAGAAAATCAGCAATGCATGCTGGCAATCGCACCAGTGTTTAAAATGAATTTAAACCGAAGTTATTAAAAACCTATTTGAGATCATCAAAGCCCCATTTCTAGACTGAATGTAAAGTCAATATCTTCAAATGAGCGTGCCACTGTTAGCAACTTAATCATGCAGAGCTCTCCATTCTTTAAATATTTCCACGAGCTTTCTGAATCAGCGTCTGAAAATTTACTTTGTTTGATCCTGGTGTAATGACCCGTGATGCTGCCAAGTATTATCCTTTTAGGAATGATTCTCAAAGCGTGATTGTTGGGTCTAAATTTCACAGCAGCTAGCTTTAATTGTTGGACTGGTTCAAATGAAATCAATAACATGTTTGTTAAAAATAGAATTTAAACTATAACTGTACAGCTATTTTTTGTTTACTTTCAATTAACAGTATTTAAGTTGAATATTAAAATAAGTTTACATATATATATATATAAAGTATGAGAGCGAAGTTAAAAAAAGCATCCATTTCCCACTCTCTTATCGCCAATCATTTTATCATTTTATTATTAATTTTCGCGCCTTAAGGTGTGGGAAAGTGATTGTGGAGAGAGAGAGAGAGAGAGAAAGAGAGAGAAAGAGAGAGAGAGAGAGAGAGAGAGAGGGGGGCAGAGAGAAAAATAGAGAAAGAGAGAAGAGAAAGAATGACACAAAGAAAAGAGGAGAGAGAAAAGAGAGCGAGAGAGAGAGAGAAAAAGAGAGGCAAAGAAAACGTATGAAAAAGATACAGAATAAGAAAGAAAGAGAGAGAGAGAGAGAGAAAGGGAGAGAGAGAGAAAATGAGAGAGAATGAGAGAGTGATAGCTTGAGGTCTTATCTAAAACGATCATTAACCAAGCAGTTTGTAATAAATAGTTAACAGTTCGCTACCTTGTAAATTAATTGATTTGTTTCGTGATGGTGGTGGGAAAGTTTTTTTTCTTCCAAATTATCTTTCTTTAAAGTGTGTGTAAAAAAAAATAATTACATGTATTTGAAAAACAAGTAATAAAACGCAAATAAGTATTTAAACAAAATTTCCAACAAAGAATTTATTCAAGGGAAATCTTTCTAGATTACATACACATTCATTTCAAATCAGTAATACTGAAAGTAAACAAAATATGATGGCATGTCCCCTCACGCTACATCACACCAAGAATATGTCAATATAATGCGCACCGCGCAACAATCTTACATTAGCATTCACAAAGCGGGAAAACCCCATTAACATCATTCTAGATTACAATAAAGTAATTTCAATTCAATAATTCTGAAAGTTAAAAAAAAAAATTGCTGTCTACAAAATGCTGCTAAAATTACGGGAGTGGAACGAAAAGAGATTTTTCAAAAAATCCTTCTCCAACATTGTTCTAAATATGATTAGCTATCGTTTGGCGTTTGTTTCAACCCGATTGATGTCATGATGGGCAAGAAACTGACAAACTATTGATCTTTTATTTTTTTTTTAAATTTTAATTTTCCAGGAAATCTAGAAAACCGTTTCGATAATTTTTTTTGGCCCATGCACATCCTTGGGGCCTCTTTAACATATTTGCAAAAGACCCGAACCCTCTATCTGGTATGGTTCTGGAGAAGTTGTTGTTCAAAGCTCGAACAGAAAGGCCAGACATTTCAAATATATAAAAGCAATTTTTCCCAATGGAAATTGCGTTAAAAAAAAACACAAGATTTTAGTTTAGAGTACGAAACAAAACGCGTGTTATTATTTGCTACAAAAATGAATAAAGTGTTCAGAATCCATTAGAAGGCGATTGTAGGCTATAACTCAATTATTTATGGAATGAAAAATATACCTAAATGTTTCCTTTTTCATAGATTATTTGGAAGTCGCGTGTAAGTTTTATTTCCATAATCAGAAAAGGAAGGAGACATTTTGACACGAAGAGAGCAGATTAGCGGTTCCTCGACTTTTCTGACTTGTGTACCCCATTTACCATCAAGTTTATTCAGCGCTACGACAAGCGAGACCTCTCCAAAAGTGCGCACCACTTTAAAGGTGACGCTTCTGTTATCACATGACACTGACAGCAGTAAAAGAAATAAGTAAAAACCTTAATGATGGATTAAGTTTTCTCTCCTACATTCCAAATCAGTCTTTAAAATTCGATATAACCCACCCCCTCCCCCACACTCCAACCCCCAAAACACCCCGGCTACAGGTCGTGACAGACTCGATTTATTTGCTATGAAATCTTGTGCTTGGCCACGAATTATGTAACTGTTACGCGATTTTTGTACACGCCTCTAATTGATCGAGCGAATACTTTCTTAGTGATTAGATTTGGACGAGGCGTTAAACAGTATCAAAGTACTGACGTCAGTGTTGAGAAGTCATCCAGATGTCATCCACTCTGATTATACGATGACACAACTGCCATAGAAAGAATTGGGCCTTAACTATGTGTTTTAGGCATTTAATTTGTTAATTCTTGGCATACGCTGCCGCTCTACGTGAGAAGATAAGAACACCAAATTATTCATTGAAGATTAATTGAAGTAAAATATACTAGCAAATATCCTATCTTATCTTTACAGACCCTCCTTCTCTATAGAAGATTATTGCGTTTTCGCCTATCCATGGTTTATGTTTAGTCATAACATGTACAAGACATCTTTAACCCCATAACAGGTACAATACCTAGACCTCTTTAACCCCATAACATGCACCAGACCTCTTCCCTACCTCCTTTTTAAAATAATTAATTAACTTATTTGAAGGATATAGACAAATCCAGGAAGAAGGTTTCTCACTTAATTGCACAACACACTCACTTCTCATTCAATAACATAACATTCCCATCGCATGCATTGACACACATATTGACCAGTAGTTGAAGCCTGCATGTGAAATGTGCGGGCACCAGAAACAAATCTTATTTTACTAAAGATTGCGTTACCGCACGTCGTGTTTTCGTCATTGTATTTCATAGGTCCTGCTATAAACACTGGATCCTGTTTTTGTGGTCTTCCTGTGCGGCACTGCAGTCTCATGGGTATCGTAATATATCGATCGTGGGTTTTGTTGAATGAAGCGACTACAGATATCGCGTACCGTTTTCTATTATTTAAGATCAAGATCAAGCTATGGGTTTTTTCGCTCTGTTTCACCACAACAGTGATTCCCAATTCCATATTTACATATACCTCTTTTAACTGAAATGTCCTTGAGCACATTTTTTTTTTTTTTTTTTTTTTTTTTTTTTTGTTGTTGTTTTGTTTGTTTGTTGTTTAAAGAGGTTTCAGAATTTTGGCTCCGGATCCTGCAAATCCAGAATTCGGCCATTTTGACAAATATGGTTTCGGCTCCGGAAGGATTTCGTTTCATATATCCGGCCAGATTAAAAAATTTGAATGCGGTACAGCCGTTGCTATGTTACACTCCATATACCCGTGTAAGTCAATTGTAAAATTGTGATTTTTGAGATATTCCGATTATTATAATAGGAACGGGGCCATTAGGAACAAAGAAGTAACTGGGTTAGTACTATCAAAGCCAGGTGAAATTTGTTACGGCCACATACACACATACATTTTGTCCATTAAACATTTCGGTATTTTTCAGAATATCTCGGCTAATTTCATAAATTTGAGAGCGAGTTTTGCAAAATAAGAATGAATTGTATATAGAAACATTGTTATCTGTCTCCAACACTACATATAACAAAATAATGAGGGGTGTACCGGATTCACATTTTGAAAATCCGGCCGGATCCAGATTAGTCTGTGAAATCCGACCGGAGCTGGAACCAGATTTGTAAAAATGTTCGGATTCCGGATTTGCCGGAGCCATTATAAATAAATAAATATATAGTTTGGCTCTACTGGCCGGCCGGATTTAAGAAGTGACATCCTGCCGGAGCCAGATTTGTAAAAATGGCTGGACTCTGGAATTACCGGGCAGGTGCCGAAATCTGGTAGAAGCCTTAAAATAATAAATTAAAATACCATTAAAAAAACTGACCTGACATGACATGTGTTAAAGAAAAATTGAAATTTATTTATATATAGATCTACATGCATTTAGCAGGTTGATTTAAAACAACCGCTAGACATTCGCCGGAACACACTCCAGCGCATAAACCCAATAGGAACTCTCGAACCAACTCTGCCCTTTAAAAGAACTTTCACATATGTTCCTTTCGTAGACAATGCCCCGGCGTCCTTAGCAACCATGGCCGTCATGTAAACCTGTATAAGGGCTGTTCACTGTAGAACAACTAGGAAAGAAAGCTTAGATCGCCATGAAACTCAGGGTAGCCGTAGTGGTGGTGGTGGGGATTTGGGGGGGGGGCGGTGTACGTTAAACTTAATCGTGATAAGAAACTTTATACCCCTGTGTGCTTCTTTGTTTGAGTGTGTAGGTGTTAGGGGCTATTGTTCCGACACTACATAGTGATATGTATCCGACCGCCCGTATGTGCTCATTTCTGTGGGGGAGGGGGTGG